>VTFQ01000008.1:48206198-48488698 GCA_036281575.1 Ancherythroculter nigrocauda | reverse complement strand
CCGTCCAATCAGACAAAATCAAGCCCCGCCCCACATTTGTTCTTGTTTGAGAAGCGCTTCACTCGGATATACGACACAATAGGGGAGAAAATATTAGCACAACTTCCCTTTTATGCCGACAGTAAAGTCTAATTGTCTAATTTTCCCAGATTTGTCGGCTGCCGAGGCCCTGACCCTTGACCTCTGACCCCTGTGAGGCTGGTCAGCCTGTTGAATAAGAGTGATTGATGACACAGCCAGAGGGAAAGTGTTGTGAGTGACGAGTGTAGATCAACACAGACTCATTAGCATTAAGAAAAACGTCATCATTGTGTTGAACTACAGACAGCGTCTAATTCTCCATTTCTGGAGCAGATTTTGGGACCGCGGATCTCTGCACTGTCTGTTTGTCATGTGACACACGGGTCTTCATCAGGCCAGAGGAAAGCAGGTTCACCAGTCGTCGTCCAGTAAGAGTGTAGCTCGTATCGAGATCTCTTCGGTATCTCGGCGAATCTGAGCACAAGCGTCTCCTGTATTGTGGACGAGCTCATGCGCCCCAGAATAAGCAAATGATGCCCTTCGTGCTGGTGTTTATGTACCCTCCTCATCTCTGCTGCCTCTCTAATTAAAGCGAACAAATAATTAGCGGCGCTCCAAACACTCGGCTGTGTAACATGTAATTGATGGTTAGGTGAACGTGTGCGCAGTGATTATGAAGGTACATAATTACACGGTGCAACTCCACCATTCCAGCGCCAGACGTGTTTGTTGCTCCCATTTACCTCTGATAATTTCAGTGGTTTGGAGGAGATGACTGCTTTATTTATATCAGCATAATGAAAGCCGCCCACTGAAAGCGATATCTGCGTGCAGGAAGTGGGTGGGTGAGCCGCTGCGTCAGTATCATTTCATCTCAAGTCCCTCGTAAGTGGGCCGCTAATGTGAACAGATGCGAGAAATAGTTTTTAATCAACTGCCTTCCGAACGCTGATGAGGACGTTTATCTCGCAGGACGTTTCCAACAGATAATGTTACGACTTTTGAACCGTGTCTCTTCTTTGTTTGGGAAAAAGTCTATATATAATATATTGGTGTCTTTTTAATGACCCTTGCGAGGATGATGATATTTGGTGGTTTGTGGCCTCTGGGAGATTGAAAACCCCTCTGGCTCAATGAACTTTTGTTTTTTATTTATCAGCCTCAAATACAAACACAGTGATGATGGTTTCGCTGCTGTTTCAGGAGGAAAGCAGCTGCATTCATGTCCGGCTCTTTTTAGAGTGTTGTTTTCCTGTTGTTTCCAGACAGGTTTCCCAAACCCTCCCGCTGATCCTTCCACGTGTCCCATTAACCTCTCAGTGCCTTAAATTCAATTCAATTCAATTCACATTTATTTGTATAGCGCTTTTCACAATACATATCGTTTCAAAGCAGCTTTACAGAGAATGCATGTCAAAATTACAATATTAGAAGAATGCAGTTAGCAAATAATGTAATAATTTGTGCAATTAATTTACAAACACTGTTAGCATTTAATTTTAAGGTAGAAGCAATGAGCTCCTGGAAAAATGAAATAAATCAACAATAATTAGGATATATAGAAATTTGGGAATGTGCATGGTGCATCTTCTGAGGTCTTCGCAGGAGTTGGCGCCGTCTCTTCATAAGTGTTGGTCATCTGAGGTCTTCTTAAGAGGCTGGATCCAAACTGAAGCTGAAGTCCTCTCTAGTCACCTTGGGACGGGTGTAAAACAGAAAAGCAAATAGAGAATAATTAGCGTAGCTGCTGTTCATAACATTAAGCAAAGATACGTGCAATTGATCTGACATGAAATGCATTATGCGAACGCTTGGCTAAAGAGATGCGTCTTTAATCTAGATTTAAACTGGGTGAGCGAGTCTGAGCCCCGAACATTATCAGGAAGGCTATTCCAGAGTTTCGGAGCAAATGTGAAAACGCTCTCCCTCCTTTAGTGGGAATTTAAAGGATTAGTTCACTTCAGAATGAAAATTTCCTGATAATTTACTCTCCTCCATGTCATCCAAGATGTTCATGTCTTTCTTTCTTTCTTGGGGTTCAACGGGTTGAAGGTCCAAATGTCAGTTTCAGTGCAGCTTCAAAGAGCTCTACATGATCCCAGATGAGGAATAAGAGTCTACGTCACGCGTGACCTTTCCAACATGATTACGTCATGCGTGGAGCATCACAGAGCAGTGCAAGACGAGCATTTGTGGTTAAAAAGTATATAATTTTGATTTTTTTTAGAAAATGTCCAATGGTTTCTCTAGATAAGACTCTTATTCCTCGTCTGGGATCATGTAGAGCTCTTTGAAGCTGCACTGAAACTGACATTTGGACCTTCAACCCGTTGAACCTAGACTTGTGCCGATATTCGGTAATGCGATAAATCGCGATAATGAATATGCACGATATTGTAATCGTCGGCACTTCAGAATACCGTAAATAATAATTTATTACCAATTATTAATTTTTTATAAGGCAATTAAGAATACTTTACCCATCAATCGTATAAAATGCACAACATCGCTGTATTCTGCGTCAAAAGGTCACGCGCTCAGATGTAAACAATCCCAACGTGCACGAGAAGCACATGGCGGAACCAGTGAAGGAGACGAGCTGAATGAAAGTGCGCGTTCACTCTCTGACAGCAGAGGGCGCTGATGGAACAGCAGCGTGCAGCGGTTACCACGGAAACCGTGCAAACAAAGTAACTGCGCTAGTGAAGTTTTTAAAATGCTTCAAACAGCCATTCATTTTTTTGTAATCTCAGTGTTGTTCATCACAGCACCAAATACTGAATACTTAAAAAAGACTTAAAAGGATATTTATTTTCAAACCTAAACATTTTTATATTTTAATCTGGACTACAACATGCCCTAATGATTAGAAATGTTCTGATTATTTGTTATTGTTCAGTAAAACTTTGAAAACATACAGCTTCATTAGTTAACATGTTAATTCATTATCACTAAACTGACAATAAAAATACTTATAAAGTATTAATTATTATTAATTAATGTTAATTTCTTAGTTACTATTTAATAACATTACTAAAATCAAAATAACTTATTTAATGGACCTGAGATAAAACTAACAATGATCAGTTGTGTTTCTAAACTAACATTAACAAAAAAATAACACTTTTTGCAACAAAAGTAGCTATTGCTCAATCTTAGTTAATGCATTAAATAGAGTAAAGTGTTATCTGTTGCTCTTTATAGCCTAATTCTTTTGCACTTTAATCTGTTTGAAAATTTCAGTCAGAGTTGTTTTTGTTTTTATTACAAAACGAGTTCTTAAACCTGTTAAACTATGACAAAAATGGTCTTGCAACTTATTTTAATATCGTGATAATACCGTATACCGTGATAAAAGCTTCATCAATTAATCGCAACATGAAAATTTGATACCGTCACATGCCTAGTTGAACCCCAGTGAAGTCCACTATATGGAGAAAAATCCTGGAATGTTTTCCTCAAAAACCTTCATTTCTTTTCCACTGAAGAAAGAAAGACATGAACATCTTTGATGACATGGAGATTCTGAAGTGAACTAATCCTTTAAGGCCCGTTCACACTATAACTATAACCATAATTGTATTTAGATAAAAGCATCTGCTGAATGTATAAATGTAAACGCAGACTCTTTCTGCTGATGCACGAGTCCCAGTGAAATATTTCTGATCAGTCTGATGCTGGAGATTTCCGTATACTGATCTGAGAATCATTTCCTCTGATGGTATTTCAGCGATTCAGCTGTGTTTTCTATCAGCTGCTCAGAATCAGAACTTGCGATGCCAGATTGACGAATGAATCACTCTTTTTGATCTAATCTGACGAACATGTTTGCAATAAGGTCTGAATCTGTTTGTGATTCATGCAGACAGCTTTCAGTAACGGGATACTTTATAAGACAGAAAACAGAAAGTGGGGTTGATATTTAGGGTCTTTTGTAATTCGACAGCAGAGAAGCAGCAAGACTAAATATATCTATAACAGCGTCCAGTATTTTGTCCCGTGCCCCAGTAGAGATGAAAGGCTGGACACGCTCCATCTGTCAACACAGAATAAATCATCACATGCATGAGCGTCTCCTCCGGTCATTAAAGGTTTCCTCCCGGTGTCTTTCAGAGGACCTGCTGCCCTTCGGCTTCCCCAGCATCGACATGGGCCCGCAGCTGAAGGTGGTGGAGAGAACCAGAACCGCCACCATGCTGTGCGCCGCCAGCGGGATCCCCGATCCCGAGATCTCCTGGTTCAAGGACTTCCTCCCCGTGGAGCCGGCGCTCAGCCAAGGGCGAATCAAGCAGCTGCGATCAGGTACGGCAGGAGATCGGAGAGCTTCATCGGGATGAATTTCTGTGCTTTAACCTGTGAACCGTCACATCCTCCGTTCTGAACTCAAAACAGACCTACACTCTTACAAAAAAAGGTTCAGTTGAGTTCTGCACAGAACTTTAGGGTTCTTGACTCAATTTTAAAGAATTCAGTATAAGGAGAAATGTCTTAAACGGTTGCATAATACTTTCATGTTTAACAGTTGTTTTTTCTACTGATAAAGTATGTTTACAAGACCTTCTATATAGAGCCTGTTCCTCTAAGAGTGTAAGGTTAAAGAAACACAGATTATTGCAGAACTGAAAGCATCTAAAAACATAAAAGTGTCAAAATGTTATAGAAGTTTAATTTTACTGTAAAGCTAATATAATTTTACCAAATAATTTACTATAAAATCAGAGCTATATGTCTTAAGGTGTGATCCAAATTTAAAGTTGACATCACAAATGTTGTGCCCTATTTTAAGCTCATGGTCTGAAGCGCACGGCGCAGGTGCACTTTGGGCGTGTCCGAATAAAGTTTTGCTAGTTTAACGACGGAAAAAATGGTTGATGTGCCCGGCGCATTGTCTAAAAGGGTTGTCCCTATTCTCTTAATGAGTCATGGGTGTGTTTTAGGCATATAAACCAATCAGAGTCTCATCTCCCATTCCCTTTAAAAGCCAGTTTACACTCACACCATCGTGGAATTTGCAAGTAGAAAGACTGAGGGCCCTATTTTAACGATCTAAACGCAAAGTGTAAAGTGCACGGCGCAGGTGCACTCAGGGCGTGTCCAAATCCACTTTTGCTATTTTAACGACGGAAAAACGGTCCGTGCGCCGGGGCGCATTTTTGAAATGGGTTGTCTCTATTCTCTTAATGAGTAATGGGCGTAACGTTCAATAAACCAATCAGAGTGTCATCTCCCATTCCCCTTAAGAGCGAGATGCGCTCGCGCCATGGCGGATTGCTATTTACATGGCGGAATTTGTTGGCGGAAAAGCTGAACGCTTTTCAAGTGAAGAAACCGATCTGCTCGTGCGCAAAGTTAAAGCGGGCTTGCAAATGCAGGCTTTCAAATAGCTCTGCGCGATGAGTCAGTTAATATATATGTGTGTGTATTGGCACGATTGTTCAATTAATTAGCCAATTTCGTTCATCATT
This sequence comes from Ancherythroculter nigrocauda, assembly GCA_036281575.1. Taxonomy (NCBI): domain Eukaryota; kingdom Metazoa; phylum Chordata; class Actinopteri; order Cypriniformes; family Xenocyprididae; genus Ancherythroculter; species Ancherythroculter nigrocauda. The sequence continues at coordinate 48,483,212 of VTFQ01000008.1, read as the reverse complement.
ATAAGTAGTAATAGGCTGAATTGAAAATAGGTAGCCTAATTCTAATACACGCAATGACTATTCATCATTACATTTTTATATGTAGCCTACACAATAATATTCTTTTACACTGTAATCCTTTTGTTTTTAATATTTGGCATGTTTGTGTGATGCGCATCCCTGTGTGTAATAAGCAAAGTCAACGCGCACTGTGGACGCGCACAGAGGCACAGTTTCTACCAACGCGCTCTAACAAAAAAATATTGCGCCATTGACTTTAGAGCAGGGTTCAGTTGGTCAATGGCGCAGTCGTTTTCAGGTCCTCAAAATAGCAACACGCCAACAATGCGCCTGAACACACCTCGTGTTCAGACCAGCACACCCATGGGCGAACAGATGGCCGCGAATGCATTTGCTATTTAAACAACATGATGCAGGATGTGAAAATGCATCGGGTGTATGATTGGATCCTCAAGTCACTAAAAGGGTTTAAAATACCGTATTCAATGTAACGAAACGCCCAATTTCAGTACAGAGAATTTTGAGCGTTTAAGCGTTCAAATTAATGATGATTACTAAAATATGCAACAGTGCGCGAGCGAGACACTTCGAGTTAAACTGCCGAAGAATGTCAAGGCGGTGATTGTGGAGATTCAGCCTCTCGTATGAAGGGCCGCATTTCAGACCGACTCTAATAATAATGATGTCGGGACTCTTCAGCGCGTCGCCTGAATGAAGTGAGTGATTACGGCGCTGCCAAGATTAGCAGGTACCGGCGGACAGAGGTCTCCTCTCTATTACGCTGACGAGCTGGTGTTTGGATAGGCGGTAATTTCTGAAATGACCACTTACTTCAAGACTTTAACCACAGCTGGGAGCTCAAAGCGTTTGATTTGATGGCTTTGACTGTAAATCGCATGTGGAGTCCGAAATATATGACAGTCAAAGGCCTTTGTTTCTGTCGACATGTGTGTGATTTTTATAGACACGTTCAGGGTGAATACTGTTACGACCGATGCCATAAACGAGACATTTTAGTTTTACTGATTATTTATTCATTTTTTTATTAGTGTGAAGAACATTTTAATAATATAAACAACCTTTTCAAGATTCCATGGATGTTGAAGTTTCTTCATGGAACCATCAATGGCAATCATGGACCTTTATTTTTAAGAGTGTACAACAATATTCAACTATTTATGACACATCTCTCTGGAATACTTGGTTGTGATTGGTCAAACGCAGTATTCAAAAATCTGTGCATAATGATCTTATAAGCCGTCGTTTATTTCCTCCACGTTGATGCTCTCGTCCTTTACTTCATCTCCATATGTTTATTTATTTGGTAAGTAATCGTGGAATAAGCGGATCATGTACAGGGTTTATTTTGTCTTGACTGTACATTATCTCTCGCTTATACACGCACATGTGTATATATACATAAATCTAATCCATATGATTAATGTATATGATATGTGATTATATATAATACTCTATATATAATCAGCTTGATCTGTGATTGGATCATTTCTGTTGCATAAAGTGCATTTGAGCTGCTGTCACTCAAAGCTTTCGTTGTGTTTTTTCTCATTGTGTGTTCGGTGTGTTTTTCTCAGGAGTCTTTGGTGAGTATCTGTTTATTCTAGACCAACCAAACTCCTCCTCAGTCCCGCGGTTTGATGACATTCGTTGGCGCTCAACTCATGTCATCCTCCGATAAACATGCCCCTCGTCCCCTGATCCTCCTAACGAACGTGACCTCGTTTCCCGCACCTGTTCCCTAATGAGAGGTGAAGCCGCGCTCACCTGATCAGACGGATCGTAATTAGTCAAGAAAAGATTCGCGCGCACGAGTCATTTGTTCTGCAGATTCACGAGTCTTCTGATTGGAGCTTCATCTCGCAGTTCTTATTAAAGGGATAGTCCGCCTAAAAAAGATCATTCTGTCACTTTATTTGTTCTGCAGGACATGAAAGAAGACATTTTGAAGAATGTGGTAACAAAACGTTCCTGAAACTGTTTCTTCAAAAACATTCTTCAAAATGCCTTCTTTCATGTTTAACGGAAGAAAAAATAGGTTGGCAGATGCTTGTTCTAGTTTTAAGCACAAACTCATTTTCCAGACTTAATATCTTCAGTCATTTCTCTTCTCCAGTAAATGTATCTTGATTTAAGAGTGTTTAGATATTTGTGCTGGAAAACAAGACAGAAACACTGAGGAAGAACAGAGTTTTGTTCAGTTAAGTGCACAGATGTAACCAAAAGATTGGCCACGTCACATTCGCTCGTCTCCATCTGCCCTGATCTCCGTTTGTCCCTGGCTCCGTGTTCCCATGATGCTCTGCGGTGCTTCTGTGGTGTCTGCATATGTTCTTCTGCTCCTCATTTCTCCCTGTTTCTCCTGCACTGATTTTATTCACATTCAGTGACGTTTCTGTTTGCAGCAGCAGAAACCGGTTGAAGAGAACATGTGAAGATTTTGGACTGAGAATCAAAGATCTGTGTGTGTGTGTGTGTGTGTGTGTGTGTGAGTGTGTGTGTGTGTGTGTGAGTCTCATCACAGCATAAGAACACTCATTATTAAACCCTTTATTGCAGGTGTTTGCTGCTGTGTGTCTGTATGGTGGCCTTTAGAAGCGCAGCGCTGAAGTGTGAAGGTCACTGTGTCCTTCACACACTGTTTTTTGAGGGCAGAACTGAATCCTGACCAGACTCTGTGGGTGTTGATTGAGCCGCAGTGATTCGCGGTTCTGCCCACAGTCACATTTACATGACAAAACAGCGAGTGAATCGCTCCGAACGCTGAGTCAGTCTCTGCCGCACGAGATGCCAGAAAACACCGGCCTCCATCTTCTGCGTCGTGACTGTGTGTGTTTCGCTGTTCACGTTAGAGGCGCTCGTGTTCATCACAAGCTTCGATCTGATTGGCTGTGTGCACGTTTATATCCGTCCACATCAGTTCTGGTTATTAGTTGTGGACTGACCGACACTGAGTGAGTCTTTCACTAACCCTAACCCTAACCTGGGCATCATCTGTGTCACATCGACCCGCCCCTGAGCCGCGTGTAGAAGCAGAATGAACTGTGATTGGTCTTTCAGCTGTTATTCAGACTAACTGGGCTACTGCAACTTTATGTAGAGCTGTTTACAGTTAAATTGAATTTGTTTCATAATTGAGGAATTTTACAACATTAACACTATTATTTTCCTGCTTTGAAACTGTGTTTAGTTCATCAGTGCCGCCAAATTTTGAACGCTGTCGGTTCTGCAAATATTTCTGAAAAGTCTTCAAGCGTTATAATCCATGATCCAAACCAACCAGCTGTGAGAATTACAACATTACAAACTTTGATTTGATGCAAATCAAGACCAACATTAATAACTTAATGGCTTTAATGAGTGAAAGAACTACAACCCGAATTCCGGAAAAGTTGGGACGTTTTTTAAATTTGAATAAAATGAAAACTAAAAGACTTTCAAATCACATGAGCCAATATTTTATTCACAATAGAACATAGATAACATAACAAATGTTTAAACTGAGAAATTTTACAATTTTATCCACTAAATGTGCTCATTTCAAATGTGATGTCTGCTACAGGTCTCAGAATAGTTGGGACGGGGGCATGTTTACCATGGTGTAGCATCTCCTCTTCTTTTCAAAGACGTCTGGGCATCGAGGTTATGAGTTTCTGGAGTTTTGGTGTTGGAATTTGGTCCCATTCTTGCCTGATATAGGTTTCCAGCTGCTGAAGAGTTTGTGTCCACAGGACATGACAGCGCTTCTGAACCATGTTCACACATGGCTTGCTTTGTGCATGAAAAAGCTTTAGTTGGCATCTGCAGATGGCGCGGCGGATTGTGTTTACCGACAGTGGTTTCTGGAAGTATTCCTGGGCTCATTTAGTAATGTCATTGACACAATCAGTGTCGTCTGAGGCCCGAAGACCACGGGCATCCAATAAAGGTCTTCGGCCTGGAGATTTCTCCAGTTTCTCTGAATCTTTTGATGATGCTATGCACTGTAGATGATGAGATTTGCAAAGCCTTTGCAATTTGACGTTGAGGAACACTGTTTTTTAAGTATTCCACAATCTTTTCACGCACTCTTTCACAGCTCTGCCCATCTTTACTTCTGAGAGACTCTGCCTCACTAACACATCCCTTTTATAGCTAATCATGTGACAGACCTGATATCAATTAACTTAATTAGTTGCTAGATGTTCTCCCAGCTGATTCTTTTCAAAATTTCTTGTTTTTTCAGCCATTTGTTGCCCCCGTGCCAACTTTTTTGAGACTTGTAGCAGGCATCACATTTGAAATGAGCTCATTTAGTGGATAAAAGTGTAAAATTTCTGGGGTTGTACAATGCCATGAAGGATTGCCAATGACAAACAATGGAGAAATATAAAACTATTTAAAGTTGTTGATCATACCTATAGAAACAATATATTTTAAGTTTATTGCAAAATATGCATAAATTTACAAATTTTTAAGTATTTTGAGAGTGTAACCAGGCTGACTCGATTACATCATTCGCAGTGCTTCATGGGAGTGGGCGGAGCTAAAGAGCTTTTTTTAGCATGATTTACTCGCTGTGACTCTCTGGTTGGTGGAATTCTCTGCACAGCATCATGGATAATGTAGTTTTTCACCACAAATTCTACTGTTAACTACGATTATTTTAAAAATAAGTTTTAAAAAAAAGAACAGTTGGTTTCAACAAAAGCCTAAACCATCGATTAACGACCGCAGTAATAATCAATAATCAATCCCCCTATGGAGAAAATGAATGAGTTTTTACTTTTGTTTTGACTGTTGTTTTATAAGCGCTGTTTGACTTCATGAGTCAGAGATTGATGCGTTTGTGTCACGTGTAGAACAAGAGGAAGGTTTCTGAACCATCATGAGAATATTAATGCTGTGTTTGTTCTTTCTCCTCTTTCCCTTACTTCTCATTTTCTCCTCTTTCTTGTGTCTGTCTCTTCTCTCTATCTGTCACTCTGTCTGATTGACCTGTCTGTCTCTTCTCTCTCCTCCTCTTTCCCTTACTTCTTGTTTTCTCCTCCATCTTGTGTCTTTTTTGACCTGTCTCTCTCTCTATCTATCTATCTCTCTATCTATCTCTCTCTCTCTCTCTTTCTCTCTGTCTCTCTCTCTATCTCTGTCTGTCTCTCTGTGCAGGTGCGCTGCAGATCGAGCGCAGTGAGGAGACGGATCAGGGGAAGTACGAGTGCGTGGCGTCTAACTCTCAGGGCGTGCGCTACTCGTCCCCTGCTAACTTATACGTGAGAGGTATGAAACACAGTAGGTACTCCGTAGGTAATACACTTTCATTCACATGTCAGCGCAGACAGCTTCTTTAATTTACCCAGCAGCCTCTGCAGCACTTCTGAACGACCACATGTATGAACAGTACGTCACATTATTGTTCTGTGTCGGCCGCGTCTGCGCAACAAAAATACGCTCTAACAACGTTTTGCTAACGTTCCCATCAGGGTTATTAATCTCAGTTTAACTGAAACTGAGATTAAAGCTAAAACCATAAAAAAAACAAAAAAAAAACATTTTTGGTGCTTGGAGTAAACGTTAAAACTGAAAACTGAAATAAAAATAAAATAAACCTTAAACTTCAGCTAGTTGGCAAGACAACATTTCTCATTTTCATTTAATTTATTTTTGTTAACTTGTGTACTGAAATAACTAAAACTAAAAAAATTATAAAAACTATACAGATAAATAAAAAAACAACAAAAATACATCAAAATTACTAAAACTTTAAAATTAAAATAAAAATAAAAACTAATTCGAAACATTTCAATGATATTAAAATAACACTGAAAACTTTATTTCTGAATGTTCAAAATGTCCAGATTTTTAAAAGTTTTAAAAATGTTGTGTTTAAAAAGCTTGTGTTTTATCTCACGATCTGAACTTTGATATTAATTCTGCTCATGAATAATTCGTCTGATCCATTGAACACCCAACTTTATTAACTCAAGTGCTTCCCGACGGGGTTCGTTCACGATTCTCGGCTAATCGAAGCATTAAAAAAGCTAATTGATTTGAAATGAATTGGGTTTACAGGCATGTAATTGTTTCTGTAAACTCAATTAGTGATATTTGCCGTAGGGCTGAAGCGCTCACGGCCTAGTGGTCCGGAAAGAGCCGCCGCAGTTTTAATAGAGAATAAAAGAAGGTAAATGAGTCGGGATGAGTAACGAGCGGTTCGGCCCACCTCAGCGCCAGCCGTCAGTCACGCGCTCGATGGACACGCCCACGTTATCAAGTGCTGCACGACGCCTCTACTAATACTGCAAACGTTTGTGTGCTTGTTAGTTGTTTTCCTCATTTTTGGGTTGTTTGTTTGTATGTTGTGAATTACTAATCAGAACTAATTTGACTGCTCACTAAACTCATGATGCACAACTGAAATATGCAGTCCAGGTCTTTGCAGTGTGTCTGTGTGTTTCAGTTTCTTTCTTTATGAAGTGAGTTTCTCAGAGTAGAGCAAGGCCAAGCCACGACATCTCTAATATTTGGCACTGTATATGAATAATTCTGCCACACAAACACACTCTGAGCTGAATGAATGAGCTGAGACTGTGGCAGATCACCATGGTTGCAGTGGCCTTTTTACTCTCTCTGTGTGTTTCCCTGGTTTTCTCTCTGCTTTCCATCTCAAACCCCCTTACACCCTCAGAGCTGCGAGAAGGTTGGTGTGTTTTCTGTTTATTTGCTCTCTTTTCTTTTGTTTGGCATTTAAAGACAGAGAAATAAATGTCAGTCAAGCAGTAAACAGTGTTCAAGATGGCAGTAAACACTAGTCTAATGTAGATGAGGGTCATGTCAGTCTCGTGTGTTGCATTGTGGGATCTTGTTTGCAAACCTTCCGCTCGGAAGGCCCTCTCTCTGTCTCTCTGCACGCGTTGCCATGGAAACCCAGCAATTGGAAATTACTGAGCGTCTGCATGAGGACGGTTGCATGCCTGAACGGCGCAGCGTTGTGATTGGCTGTCGTGTCTCCTGTGCTCTGTGCAGTAATCGCTCGTGTGCGTCTGTCTGTCTGTCTGTCTGTGCACCTGCTCGCTCCTGTCTTTGCATCAATCCGCATGTGTGTGTGTGTGTGTGTGTGCGGCGCTCGCTCCAGTGACGGACGTGCTTTCCTCAGAGAATCAGCTTCGATCGATCGCTCCAAAGCAGCACTTTTATCGTAGCGCTGATTTGGCTGCTCCTCATCAATAGCCGTCAGTCAAACGTCACATGATCAGAACGTTTCTGTGCACTTCAGTCACTCTTGTGTTAGATTGATGAACGTCAACACAAGAGTCATTGATTATAAAACTGACTTCATACATTCACTGAAACCCCCGGCTGATTCAAACACACTGATCTTCATCTGATGATTCAGGCGTTCATGAGATCCATCAGATCATTTCTGGGCCGCTATTGATAGTGGAAAAAACAGCAAATGGTGTATTTTTGTGCATCAGTGTCATATTGGAAACTCACTAAACACTAATTTTGTGTTGATCAGTTCATGTTGGATGTTGCTCAGTTATGACTAATATCTGTTGTAAAACTACAGCAAAAAACTCTGTTCTTCCTCAGTGTTTCTGTCTTGTTTTCCAGCACAAATATCTAAACATTCTTAAATCAAGATGCATTTACTGGAGAAGAGAAATGACTGAAGATATTAAGTAAAAAAAATGATCAAAATGAAGTGAGTTTGTGTTAAAAACAAGAACAAATATCTGCCAATGGAGTCAAAAAATAAACTTCATTCAAAGAGAAAACAAAGAAATTATTTTTCTGACTCTGTTGGCAGATATTTGTTCTTGTTTTAAGCACAAACTCACTTCATTTTGACACATATCTTCAGTCATTTCTCTTCTCCAGTAAATGTATCTTGATTTAAGAATGTTTAGATATTTGTGCTGGAAAACAAGACAGAAACACTGAGGAAGAACAGAGATTTTGCAGTGTAGAGCTGACGTCGTCACTGAAATGATACTTGGGTAAAGTTGGTTTTATTTTCACACATTCGGACTTCTGATAAATTCAGACTTTCCAATAAATTTGCAATAAATTAATATTTGCGAATTTTAAGCAGCGACATGATATTGACAACCAACGATTGTCAACTTACAACATTTTTCACAGTCGATCAAAATAGGCAAGTATTGTTTTAATGGCATATTTAATTGTGAATGTCCACTGAATGTCCAATGTAGTGTGATTAACAAGGCTATTGAATACGGATGTTCGAATATAAATCCAACTTTGAAATGTTGAAATGATTTGGCTCATGTATATTAATTACGTGATGTTCACCCAGAAGACTTTGCTGAACGTTCATAAACAAATGCATTTAAGTCTTATATTATGTGGCGTCAAGCAAAACGAAACCGTCTAAGTATAATGATAATTTCCCATAAGGAGAGAAACTGTGAAAGCAGCCGTTCACAGCGTGACGGGATCAGAATCAGAATCCTGATCACCTGTGCTCTCGTAACCAATCCCGCACCAGGGTTTATAAGGCTTCATAAAGCCAGCGTGATGTCAGAGTTGTTCACGGTCTCTTTGTTTTGTCTGTCTTTGTCATTTTCTCTCGCTGCTTGCGCATGAGCTGCATGAAGTCTCGTCTGTTTTAACGCAATGTTTTAGGTTTTTTTAGGAAAAGTCTGTTTGTCATCAGAGAGTGGCCTATTTTCATTCTGTCACCGTGATGAAGCGTTCGCGCCGTTTCCGCTCCTGGAAAACTGTTGAAAGTCAAATCAACTGTGGGAAAGATCGTGAGTGACACGCGGCGGCGGCGCTCATGACAGCCTTCTCTGGAGGAGGAGAAGAAAGACAGAGACACATCCTCTGCGTCTCACAGATGTGATTCAGAGACTAAATCTGAACCGTCGCATTCGAGCCTCCGTGTTTAATTGACACATGAGCAATTACAGGATGATGTCATTTCGTCCCGCCGATGTTTTTATGCGGCGTCTGCTTATGTGTGCGCAGGATTGTAAGTCGATCTGCCGTGCCTCCGCTTCTCCTTTCAGCGAGAGGAAAGATTGCGTTTGAGATAATTCATTGTAATGGGCCCGACTAACAACAGCAAATCCAATTGAGCGGTCCCTATTGTTGCATAGATCAAATGTGCTGTTACCACCCAAGGTTATTGTTCCCGTCTCGCTGGAAGCCCAAGCTTTTAAGAGCCGCAAAGTGATTTCCTCACAATAGACGCTCGTAGAAGGTCATTTGAATTCAAATATTCACCCGTTTCAATCTGAACCGGTTCAGCACTAATCTGACCGCTTCAGTCATAACCAGGAAATAGCAGGAATTTTCCTCATCAGTAACCCATAGATTTCTTCCTCAGTGTTTCTGTCTTGTTTTCCAGCACAAATATCTAAACGTGCTTAAATCAGGATACATTAAATATCTGCCAATGGAGTCATTCTGACACATTTTTGGCTAAATATCTTCAGTCATTTCTCTTCTCCAGTCTTGATTTAAGAATATTTGTGCTGGAAAACCAGACAGAAACACTGAGGAAGAACAGTGTAATAACTCATACTGAATCCAGCTGTCTTTGTGCATGATGCACCTGTGTTTTTATTTGCACGTTACTGCTGTTGCATGCCGGCAGTCGCACGAACGCATGAACTAACCCGCATTAACCTCTGATTAACTGTGTAGATTTTAAATGTAGTGTGTCCAATTCTGGGTGTCTTTGGTCAATGCTTGAGTTCACTTTTACATTTGCACATTTTATTGTAGATAAACATTTTAATCTGCCAGTAAAAACTGATCTTATCTCTGTCAGAGTTTGATGAAAGAGAAGAGCTGATCCGATGCAGTTGTAGTTTTATTCAGGTGGATTTTTTCCTCTTTGCTGAAGTTGTAGATTTTAGAACTTGATCCCGTGTGTTGAATCCCCGTAAGCCCCGGCATCCGAGAGCTTTGCTCAGACTTACGGATCTCCTTTAGTCATCTCTAAAGCAGAAGAAACAAGAACCTGGGCTTCAGATATTTGAGTTTCTCACTTCTGTTGATGTGAATTTAACGCCTCGCTGAATCACAGCTCTTGATTGAACTGCTGCCCTCCTTTAATCGTTATTTCATTGTTCTATTAAATGCAACTCAACATTTTTCTCAGATCAGTCTCGTGCTGAAGGCCAATAATGAGATTTATTAGTGCTCTTTGTTAAATGGATTGTTTAGCCAGAAATGATCATTCTGTCATCATTTACTCACCCTCATGTTGTTCAAACACTTTCCTCTGTGGAAAACTAAATAATATCTTGTTATGACAGATTGATCATTTTTGGGTGAACTGTCTCTTTAAGTCAGTGCTCCTCAGATGAATGATGAATGCATAGCAACACTCTACAACACATTCAACACCCCAGCTTCTGCATAGCAACACCCTAGCAACCACTCAGTACACCATATAGTGTCACCATGGCAACCATCCAAGGTGATGGTGAGTTGTGCATGTTCACAGACATCAGCTTTGAAGATTCAGTATCTCCGGTTTCCGAGTGTTTCCTGTTGCCCTGGTTCTTTGTTTCTGTCCATCTCATCTCTCTCTCTCTCTCTCTCTCTCTCTCTCTGTCTGCAGGGTTGAGCTTCACGGCTCTTTGATTCACTGTATGTTTTTAATCTGGCGATGACCTGCTGATTTCACGACACCTCTAAGAATTCAGAAAGCTGTAGTTCTTAGTGTGTCTCTCTTTCTTTTATCTCTCTAACACATTCTCTCTTTCTCTCTCTCTCTCCTGCATTTCATCTCTGTTTCTGGATGCGGGTTGGCAGCGCTCCACAGTAACTGAGTGGATTAGCATAACTTCCATCGTTTCTCACATTTGCTTGCTGTCTCTTTTATTTATTTATTTCCTCAGTCAGATGTAGATCTTCCAGGAGTAAATGCAGTATTTCCCTCCGGAACAACAGTTTCTGCTGCAGAAGAATCTGATTTGTCCTAGAATGTAGCGCCACACACACACACACACACACACACACACACACACACACACATGTTTGTTTTTGTGAATTGTGGGGACTTTCCATAGACTTCAATGCATTTTACACTGAACAAACTGTACATTCTATCCCCCTACCCTGCCCCTACCCCTAAACCTAACCCTCACAGGAAACTGTGCAAACTTTTACTTTTTCACAAAAACTCATTCTATATGATTTATAAACCCATTTACATTGTGGGGACCGCTGGCTGGTCCCCACGATGTAGGTGAACTCAGGTTTATATTACATCATGGGGACATTTGGTCCCCACAATGTAATATAAACAAAAGCACACACACACACACACACACACACACACACACACACACACACACACATTAGATCAGTGCGTCTCCACTGGCGGGTTGCAGGTCTGACAAATAAACACAATGCTGAATGCAAATAACACAATTCAGCTAACAATATATAAGGGTTAGAATAGTAAACTTTGTGTCCTGAAGCAAAGCCAGTTGAGAAGCACTGGACTAGATTCAGTCAGTCTGACTGTATTGCCTATTTAGTGCAGCGCACGTCAGACGCTAATTACCATATTGACTTGAAACGTCTCACCCTGTTAAGTTCACATGTGCTGAACATTTGCTGTATGTGTTGGCCGTGGTGTTCCCTTTAAGCGTTGGTTTGTGGCGTGTTCAGGCATGCAAGCGCTGCAGTCAGGCTCTCTCGGTCACGCCTTCCCCTTTGATACGCTGGTGGATGAAACCAGCCTGAATCGAACACCTGCCTTCCAGCGCCGGTCTATAAAGTCGATATATCTGCAGCTATTGATCACAGAGCTTGAAAAGGCTTCATTGGGTCCCTGAAGGCAGCACTATCTCATTTCGGTTTCTAAAGGCTTATGGGATACCGAGGGGGCTCGGACGGGAAGTAAAGCTCATTCCAACGGAGCGGGTTTTAATAAATATGCATCATTGCAGTTTCTCTGCCTCCCAGCTGAGCTCAGACTGAGAACAGAGGAGCCTCGGCAGAAGCGTCTGTGTTTAACGTTGCTCTTCTCGGTTGGGTTTTTCATCCTCGCTGAAATTTCTGTGACCTGAGAGACATGCCTGTAGAAATGGGCACGTTAGTCAGTTTGTAAGAAAACATGGCTCTGACCTTTAGCTTGAATTCAGATTCTCCAGCTCCTGAACACATTATTATTCCGTTCCATCTGCTAGTCAGCGCTTATATTTAGCAACTTGTCCTTTTAGCTGTAATGATGTATTGCCAGCTTGAATATGAAGCTCTCATCAGAACGTCCATTTGCTGTCATTGTTACCTCGTTGTCCTCTGTTTCCTTCTCTTTGTGCTCCAGTGCGCCGCGTTCCCCCTCGCTTCACCATCCTTCCCACCAGCCACGAGATCATGCCGGGCGGGAGCGTGAACATCACCTGCGTCGCCGTCGGCTCTCCGATGCCCTACGTGAAGTGGATGCTCAATTCGGAGGACCTGACGCCGGAGGACGAGATGCCCGTGGGACGTAACGTTCTAGAGCTGAACGGCGTGCGAGAGTCGGCCAATTACACCTGCGTCGCCATGAGCAGCTTGGGAATCATTGAGGCCGTGGCGCAAGTTATTGTTAAGTGTAAGGAAAGAGTTTTTCTTATCAATAATCATGATTTTTTTATGATGCATACAGAGTGGGAGAAAAATCGGACAAAGTGGAATTAATAATGAAAAGGAAATAGAAAATGTGCTAAAATGTGCAAACGTAGATAAAATAGGAAGGTATTCATTCAGTGCCGCAGGTGGAAAGGATTGATCAGCCAAATCCAGTTACAGAATGTGAACGTAATGATAGTCTTCCAGATTTTAGAGAATGATGTTGGGTCGATGGAAAGAATATCTAATTTTGCCCTGTCGAATGAAGTAAGGAATGGTTCTTAACATGTGTGGACACAAAGTGAGCTTTTGTTATTCACATTTGCAAATCTTCCCCAAAAGTAAATAGAAAGAGTATCATGAGTTTCCAGACCTTCTGTACGCATTGGAAAGATCTTCAGATATCTTTGCATTGAGATTCAAATCTATTTATATTAATGTAGATGTAGTCTGAGAATCTCCTGAGGAGAGATCAACCTTTGAGCAATGCAGTTGTCCTCTCTCTCTCTCTCTCTCTATCTGCAGCTTTACCCAGAGCTCCTGGTACCCCCATCGTCACGGAGACGACCCCCACCAGCGTCACCATCACCTGGGACTCCGGTAACCCTGACCCCGTTTCCTATTACATCATCCAGTACCGCGCCAAATCCCCAGACAGCAAGTACGAGACGGTGGACTCCATCACCACCACCCGTTACAGCATCGGTGGCCTCTACCCCAACACTGAGTACGAGATCCGCGTTTCCGCCGTCAACACCATCGGCCAGGGTCCGTCCAGCAACAAGGTGGAAGCTCGAACCGGAGAGCAAGCCCCCGCCAGCCCGCCGCGGAACATCCAGGCGCGCATCATATCCCAGAACGCAGTGATGGTGCGCTGGGACGAGCCGGAGGAGCCCAACGGTTTGATCAAGGGCTATCGAGTGTATTACACCATGGATCCTTCGCAGCCAATGAGCAACTGGCAGATCCACAACGTTCAGGACAGCATGATTACGACCATCCACAGCCTCGTGCCGTCCGAGACGTACACCATTCGCGTGCTGGCGTTCACATCTGTGGGAGATGGACCCTTCTCTGATCCCGTTCATGTCAAAGTGAGACCTGGAGGTGAGTTGTAGAGAAACATGCGATTGAGTCAAAGAAAATCAACTCTTGCAGATTGAAGATGCGATCACATTTTTTTGTGCATGCATCAATGTTCTGTATAAAGCATCGCTCACACAGAAGCCGCTTTCCATCCTAGTAGTTTTCTGTTGCAATTCGTTTGGCACTGGATTTCACAGAGCACCAGTAAATGTGATCTCACCGTAACACGTTCCTGTGAAATCAATCATAGTACCGGCGGAACATTTCTGCACTGTTCCTTTAGTGTCGCTCCATTATCAGGTCCCTTATTACCGAACAGGTTTCTGATGTGTTTCTGATCTGTGTTTTAGTTCCTGGGCAGCCGGGGAAGTTCCAGGTTGGTAAAGTGACCGACACCAGCGTGGAGTTGACCTGGGAACCTGCGTACTCCAAAGAGCCCGTGAAAGCCTACGAACTCATCTACAAATCTCCAGATCTCGGCGTTCAGGTGAGAACATTCTCCACTCGAGGACTACAAATCATGACATTTGAGGAGTATTGGCATCAACTTCTGAAATGATAATGGAATAATGGCGATGTTTTCAAAGGCATTGTGTTGAAAGTGTCTTTGATCTTTCTAACAAACAGGAGAAGAGGAATTTTGAGCCCAGGACATCATATGTGGTGGAGGGTCTGCGCGCCAACACCGAATACACCTTCTCTCTGGCTGCCGTTTCCAACAAAGGCATCGGAGCGTTCACCAACGAGATCAACCAACGCACGGCGCAAGCAAGTATGTGTGAGACCCTCAGTCCACCTCACTGTCCTTAAAAATACTCTGTCCTATCTGACTGAGAACCAGTCGATGATTGAGGTGTTGTGTGCACATGAAGCACATTTTACCTGACGAGACGTTTCTTACAGTGTATGACGCAGTTAACAGCTCTCTGCACCAAAGCTTGCTCTGTTTCTTCACCCACATCAGACCTGTGACTCTAGAACAGTGCCAGAACCTTGATGGTTCCTATAGGCTGTTGGTCTGGATGGGAAGAGGCAGGGCTGGTGCAGAGGATGAATCTCCCCTGATTGGATGTTTAATCTGTGGTTTCTTTACTCAGTCACACTTTCAGAGAGGAAGCTGAAGCGCAACAAACTAGTTGCATCATGGCTGCCAGTGCTGTGGGGGGAATTCAATAAGAGTGAACGTCACGTGCTGATAGTGTCGTTCATTTGCACACGCTTTATTTGATCAGATAATGGCGCAAACAAGCACTTTACTGGTCACTCCAGCACTGATCCAGAAACTGCTTCTCTCATCTGCTGCCGTGATCAGAAGTAAATGTTCACAAACAGCAAATTCCGTTCACCACCTGCTTACCAAATAGTGCTGATGTTTATGAAGCTATAATTTACACAGTCATGAGGCGTGTTTGTGCTGAACAGAATGACATTTAAATACTCCTGTGCAGATACACCTGGTTAAATTGGATCGGTGGTTAGTGGAAAGGATGTTTTTAGGCACAAAAGTGGCACAACCGGTTGAATTCCTCCCCAATTCTGTTTATTCATCCTTCCCTCCCTCCCTCCATCCGTCCGTCCTTCCATCGCTGTCATTGAGAAATGCATTGGTGTGTGTGATGTGTATGTCCACAAGTATTTCCAGGAGATTATTGAAAAACAAGCAAAAGCCAAAGCCACCACCAGACTGGATGGGATTTGTGTTTTTAATTTCTGCCTTTTTACCTCTTTCTTCTCTTCCTCCTTCAGTTCAGTGTCTTTTCAGCTCAAGACCCAAATGAAGTGATAGTAACTGTTGTGTCTGTGTTGATGATGAAGTGTTCTTCTTACATGTCAAGCAGTTCAGAGCTCTTCAGTAACGCTGTTAAAGCTGGTGTTTTCCAGGATGGTTAACGGTAAGTGAGGATGACCAAACCACAGCCGCAGTCTGAGCACGTCGACAACCGTAAGACTCTTATCGTTATTCCACTAAACCTTCTTGTTGGCAGGATCTGTGGAAAGAACTGTCTCATTATTTATTTCATAATTCACCTGATGCAACGGTATGAGTATAAGTTGCTCTATAGGTTGTTTGCAATCACGTGGTTCTGGTGACACGCGAAATACCGGTGGAGGGCAAGCAGTGAAAATTAGAATGTAAGAGATGGAGAAAAGTCCTTTCTGTGCTGGTTTAGAAAGGTATAAACAGAAAATTAGAACATATGCTGGACGTGATCTTTATGTTATGAAGAGGAGCGACTTTTCCGCTGAATTGAAAGACTTTCCTGCCATCGAGGAGGCAGATATAGAGGATGTGAAGCTGCCGTCACGCCGCGTTCAGTTCTAGTCTGGGTTTGTTTATATCGCGCTGCCTTTCTGCTAGTGAATTTAGAGCAGTATTTTTGATTTTCTGTCGTGATTGTGAAAAATGTCGCACTTGTAGGTCATTTATGCTGAATCGAGAATTGCAACAGGAGCTCACATCATCGTTCAAAGAAAAAACTGGACGGTGTAATACAATTGTTGACTTTTATACATGTAAAAACACACTAAGGGAAAGTTGAGGAGGTGACGGGAAGACGCCGTATATCAAATCTAATAATGTCACTGACTGAACCCACTCCCTATCACTCAATAAAATAATCACAGCTGAGTGTTTTTGAAAGTGTTGTCTTTGTTGTTGAATCGACGTCTGTCAGCTTGTTAAACATTTATTTATTTGGACATTTTCTACCATACGGTGGCTGAAGCAGCAGCGCGTGACACTGTTCTCATGGTAACCTGATCAACAGTGTGAACGGAATACTACAAAACTGAAGTGAAATCACCAAATTATCATTCAATGGGATAAAAGAGCTTCTCTTCCCTGCAAACGATACCATAAAAATGTGGATATTTAACCAAGTCAAAAACAAATAAGGTAAGCATGTATCCATATTCATTTCAGTATCAGCAGACGCAAAACGCTATTAAAGGCGACAACTCTTAAAGTTAAAAAACGATATAAGTTATAAAAAAAACGGTATAAGTTATGTAAACGATATAAACACCTTCTGGGATTTTATCGATTTGAGCAACCATAAATGACGCAAAACATATGAATTTTGAGTTTTTGATAGGATTCCTATATAGAAAAACCAGTCCCTGCCCTCCAGACTCATTCGCGCTGCTGCTGTGACGCCAGGGATGACGTGTTTTTGTAGGCCAACCCGGAAGTTAGCGGCGCACGGGTTCCCTCGGTTGAAAGCCTATGCATTTTTCCCATAGACTTTTGGAAAATCGCAGAAAATAAGCTCTGTGTTTAACAAAGGGTTATGACACTTACACGTTTTGTCTATCAAGATAATCTTTACAAGTTAACACAACATTTATAGATTTTGAAGCCTAAATAAAGTCGTCAGATATAAAAAGCTAACAGTAGGCTATAAACGGACTACAGCACACCATGGTCGCGGATCAACGTCGTCACCACCAAGCTTCCTCAAACTTTATTTAGAAAACAACTTTATTTATAAACATGCTCGCTGATTATGATCTGCGCTGTTATTAATACTTATCCACTTTTTCATGAGAAATGCTGTCCAAATGTCCCGTTTGTCATGATGACGTCTAAAGTCTTCGCTAAAGGAAGTAGTCCCTTTTAGCAACATGTTAGTAACCGCCGATTTTAAGACACAGTAAAAGTTTAAAAAATCACAAGTGGGTTATAACTGGTGTGTTTTATGTCATAGATCAAAACGTGAAAGTATTTAGAGGCTTTGTTAACCACAGACCTTATTTCAGGTGATTTAGCAAAAACCCATTCAAAAAACCCATAGACTTGACGGCGTTGGAACCGGAAGTCCTAAAATGCTAACTCGCTTCCGGGTTTTGCCTACAAAAATGCGTCATCCCTGAGGAACTCTATTGCTGTGTTCTGGGCTGTTTTTTGTGCGCTTTGGGGTATTTTTCACAGCTTGTGAGGTTGAGCTCTGAGATGCTCGAGCTGCTGCTCACACACATACACTGGGATATGTTGCTAGGCTTGTAATGGGTGGTTATAGGTGGTTGCTAGGGTGTCAGTAGGGTTTTGGAGTGGTGTATTGAGAGATTACAGGTTATGGCTATAGAGTGTTGTGGTTAGTTTCTAGGGTATTCTGGGTGGTTTCCAGGCTGTTGCTATGTATTTTCTTAGGTGTTGTGAGCAGTCGTTAGTGTGTTTTCAGCTGTTTTCTGATCAGCAGCACACTCTCCTCAGCACACGTATGTGCAGTGTATGTTATACAGCGTTGGGATGTTACTGTAATGTCAGTGTGTCTGTAGTGCTGAAGGTCCGAGTGTCTCGATCATCATCTCGAGCGTCCAGCACAAACACACATGAGCCCAATTATCCACTCGCACTTCCTCTAACATCAGCGCAGATAACGGTTTTTGAAAGCAACTACACATCTGCAGTTCATTTTTACATGTCATATTCTATAAAGCTAATTAAATTATTTAACGTCAGTTTAATTATTGTGTTACACGGGTGTGCGTGTGCGAGAACAGAGACTGGTCACAGGGTCGTGGAACCGAGAACCTTATCGCTTTGATTGATTTTGAGAACGTCTCGGATCCCTTGTTACTTTAATAACTCTCTCCGCTCTCGTTGTGCCGTTCAGCTGGAAAGGTTTTAGTCAATTACACTGACGGAGACCAAAGCCGCGCATTAACCGCAGTATTAATGACAGATAATACCCACAATTCTATACGCTCATATTCAACAGAGACTTCAGCTCAGAAAAATGCTTAAGGCGACTGTGTGTGTGTGTGTGTGTGTGTGAGAGAGAGAGTGTGTGTGTGTGAGAGTGTGTGTGTGTGTGTGTGTGTGTGTGTGTGTGTGTGTGTGTGTGTGTGTGTGTGTGTGTGTGTGAGATGGTCAGAAGGTCCGTGTGCCGTACGCAGCAGCAGGTATGTACTCTACAACATCAGCTTCTCTTCATGCATTTTCTAAACTGATTGCTTATTTTTTGGTTACCAGTTTGTTTTGTTCTCATCAGATCTTCATCCAGTCGAGTTGAATCTCCTCATGTCTAGTGATTCTCAGACAGGTTTCCTTTGCTTTTGCACTCGAGTATAAACATCAGAATGACTCAGTTGATTGAGTTAGGCTCATGGTTAGTTTCCCGCTGCTGAACATTCACCAGATGATTTGTGGCGTTAGAGGGTTATTGAAACCAAACAGTAACTGTCGTCAAGCACACTGACATTTATTAATTTAGCAGATGCTTGTATCCAAATGAGGAACATCACAAACAGAGACAGTGCACATGATCACATTGACGTTTGTTGGGTGATCAGACAGTCGAGGTGAGGAAAGGAGGAGGACGGATGCTTTTATACCTGAACAGCAGAAGAAATAATAACGATGAGAGTAGAAGGACGCAAAGACTCTGATCTCATGTTCACATTCACAGTCTGTCAGTAATAATATGAATTATCCTTATATACACTCTTGGCATCGAGTGTGTCTTTTATAACAGTTTGTTCTATTCTTTCAGACCGCTCTGTAACCCGCCGTAGACACAGAGCCTCTCCTGCAGAACCCTCGTCAGATTTCTAATTAAAGATCATTTGTCTCGTATGTGCAGAAGGAAACTCCTCATAAACTCCTAAATAACCCGGTGGGATTCAGTCGGACTGTCTGTCACCATCTGGTCAGGAATTCTGATCCTGGACCGATGCGTCGCTCCATCCATCAAGCCTTGTTTCCATGGCAACAGCACTGCTATCCGTTACACGCTCGGCGGTGCTTTAATTAGGTTGTCTGTTCTGGTCAATATGTTGATCAGATGGTTGTTCTGTGACCGATTCTGACAGACAGACGGTTTATTCCTCCATCACTGCATCAACACATCCTTCATTTCATTTTGCCTCTTTTTTCCTTTGTTTGCATCATTTATCTTTTAAGTTGAATGTAACTTGAGCTTCATAATTAGTTTTATTGATCTGTTTTCATCTAAACTATTTTTGTAGCCTCATCCTCTACGTTCGTCTTTATGTTGTATTGATTTATTTTTGCCTTATTTCTGTTGCTTCATCCTCCTCCACGTTCCTCAATTATCTTTCCTTTCTGTGTTTTATTTTCGACTCTTTTCCGCTCCTCCTCCTCCACTCTTCCTGTCAGAGCCCACGTCTCCTCCGCGCGAGGTGCGCTGCTCCGCCGCCGGCTCCACCTCGCTGTCGGTAAGTTGGGCTCCGGCCCCGGAGGAGCAGCAGAACGCGGCGCCGCTCGGATACGAGGTGCGTTATCAGGTCAGCGGCGATGACACCGGCGGGTTTGACTCACCGCAGACGCTGCGTCTGGAGCCGGATGCGGGACAGACGCTCCTGAAGGGCCTGCGGCGCTGGAGCTCGTACCGCGTCACGGTGGCGGCGCTGACGGAGCAGGGTGACAGACCCCAGAGCCAAGCTGTAGAATGCAGAACTGATGAAGATGGTAAAATCTCACCTCCACATGAAGTCAAGTCAGCGCCGTACAGCTACAAAGCAGCTTCACAGTAATAAACAAGAAAATAACAGAATCAATGATGCAAACTTCATCAGATTCAAAATTCTACAGTAAAGCAGCTCTAAAAAGACAATAGAGTCATTATTTAGAGATCAATTCAGTTCAGTTCGCAGTTATGAAACAATAATTTCAGCTATAAATGAGGTTCTTCAGTGGTTCAGCATTAGATCCCTCTTCTAATCAAGAACATTTAGGTCTGTTTAGGTTCTTCAGGCGGTTCTTTGTAGATGAATAAAGTTCTTGATATTTCATTAGAAGTTCTTCAGATCAGTGTTTTGGCATGAAATCAGACTATATCATTATTGACTTTGTAATTATGAAGGAAGAGTAATATAATTAATATAATATAATTAATTAGGGCTGTCAATAGATTAATTTTTTTAATTCTGATTAATTGCATACTTATTGTGAAATTAAGATTATATCATTTATCTTGTTTAATGTGTTTATTTTGTCATAATTTGCTATATCCAGCAGAGTAAACCATCAGATATTGAAGGGTGATTCTCACAAAACTGTATTTTCTGCAAGATTTTTTCAATGTAAATTTAGATGTCTTTCCAAAAAAGGACAATGTGTGATCAGCGCACTTACTGTACGATTCTGTACTTCACTGCAATCGTCTTTACCTTGATTACACTTCGCATCCATCAAAACTTTACTAGCGAGACGCTGGTTTGCTTTATCCAGCCGAGAAAAGTAGTTTTTTTTTAATGTAATTTGATCAAACAAGAACAAATATCTGCCAGTGGAGTCAGAAAAATACATTTTTCCTTTGAATTTTTCTGACTGCATTGGCCGATATTTGTTCTTGTTTTAAGCACAAACTCACTTAATTTTCATACATTTATCAGAAAACAAGGCTTAATATCTTTAGTCATTTTCTTGTATCTTGATTTAAGAATGTCTGTACTGGAAAAGTAGACAAAAGTACTAAATAGGAAAATGTTATAATAATACTATAATAATAGTAGTAGTAATATTGTTTTAGATGACTGTGTGTGTGTGTGTGTGTAGTGCCCGGAGCTCCGCCCCGTCAGGTGGACGTCCAGCCCCTCAACAGCACCTCTGTTAAAGTGTTGTGGCGCTCTGTGTTGCCGGGGCAACGGAACGGGCAGATCCGTGGTTACCAGGTTCACTATGCGCGTATGGAGAACGGGGAGTCGCGAGGCCTGCCGCGCATCAAAGACATGATGCTGGACGATGCCCAGGTGAGGTCGCGACCCGACACACCCTGAAACTGACCTTATTTGAAGAATAATGTGGATTGTGTGTTAGTGATGGAGTAGTGTGTGTTATTGATGGAGTAGTGTGTGTTATTGATGGAGTAGTGTGTTATTGATGGAGTAGTGTGTTATTGATGGAGTAGTGTGTGTTATTGATGGAGTAGTGTGTTATTGATGGAGTAGTGTGTGTATTGATGGAGTGGTGTTATTGATGGAGTAGTGTGTGTTATTGATGGAGTAGTGTGTTATTGAGAGTAGTGTGTTATTGATGGAGTAGTGTGTTATTGATGGAGTAGTGTGTTATTGATGGAGTAGTGTGTGTTATTGATGGAGTAGTGTGTTATTGATGGAGTAGTGTGTTATTGATGGAGTAGTGTGTATTGATGGAGTAGTTGTTATTGATGGAGTAGTGTGATTGATGGAGTAGTGTGTGTTATTGATGGAGTAGTGTGTGTTATTGATGGAGTAGTGTTTGTTATTGATGGAGTAGTGTGTTATTGATGGAGTAGCGTGTGTTATTGATGGAGTAGTGTGTGTTATTGATGGAGTAGTGTGTTATTGATGGAGTAGTGTGTTATTGATGGAGTAGTGTGTGTGTTATTGATGGAGTAGTGTGTGTTATTGATGGAGTAGTGTGCGTTATTGATGGAGTAGTGTGTTATTGATGGAGTAGTGTGTGTTATTGATGGAGTAGTGTGTGTTATTGATGGAGTAGTGTGTGTTATTGATGGAGTAGTGTGTCTTATTGATGGAGTAGTGTGTCTTATTGATGGAGTAGTGCTGGACGATGCCCAGGTGAGGTCGTGACCCGGACACACCCTGAAACTGACCTTATTTGAAGAATAATGTGGATTGTGTGTTAGTGATGGAGTAGTGTGTTATTAATGGAGTAGTGTGTGTTATTGATGGAGTAGTGTGTGTTATTGATGGAGTAGTGTGTGTTATTGATGGAGTAGTGTGTGTTATTGATGGAGTAATGTGTTATTGATGGAGTAGTGTGTGTTATTGATGGAGTAGCGTGTGTTATTGATGGAGTAGTGTGTGTTATTGATGGAGTAGTGTTTGTTATTGATGGAGTAGTGTGTTATTGATGGAGTAGTGTGTGTTATTGATGGAGTAGTGATGGAGTAGTGTGTGTTATTGATGGAGTAGTGTGTTATTGATGGAGTGTGGTGTTATTGATGGAGTAGTGTGTTATTGATGGAGTAGTGTGTGTGTTATTGATAGAGTAGCGTGTGTTATTGATGGAGTAGCGTGTGTTATTGATGGAGTAGCGTGTGTTATTGATGGAGTAGCGTGTGTTATTGATGGAGTAGCGTGTGTTATTGATGGAGTAGTGGTGTTATTGATGGAGTAGAGTGTGTTATTGATGGAGTAGTGTGTTATTGATGGAGTAGTGATGGAGTAGTGTGTGTTATTGATGGAGTAGTGTGTTATTGATGGAGTAGTGTGTGTTGATGGAGTAGTGTGTATTGATGGAGTAGTGTGTGTTATTGATGGAGTAGCGTGTTATTGATGGAGTAGCGTGTTATTGATGGAGTAGCGTGTGTTATTGATGGAGAGCGGTGTTATTGATGGAGTAGTGTGTGTTATTGATGGAGTAGCGTGTGTTATTGATGGAGTAGTGTGTTATTGATGGAGTAGTGTGTGTTATTGATGGAGTAGTGATGGAGTAGTGTGTGTTATTGATGGAGTAGTGTGTTATTGATGGAGTAGTGTGTTATTGATGGAGTAGTGTGTGTTATTGATGGAGTAGTGTGTGTTATTGATGGAGTAGTGTGTGTTATTGATGGAGTAGTGTGTGTTATTGATGGAGTAGTGTGTTATTGATGGAGTAGTGTGTTATTGATGGAGTATGGTGTTGTGATGGAGTAGTGTGTGTTATTGATGGAGTAGTGTGTTATTGATGGAGAGTGTGTGTATTGATGGAGTAGTGTGTTATTGATGAGAGTAGTGTGTTATTGATGGAGTAGTGTGTGATGAGAGTAGTGTGTTATTGATGGAGGTGTGTTATTGATGGAGTAGTGTTGTTATTGATGGAGTAGTGTGTATTGATGGAGTAGCGTGTGTTATTGATGGAGTAGTGTTGGTTATTGATGGAGTAGTGTGTGTTATTGATGGAGTAGTGTGTTATTGATGGAGTAGTGTGTGTTATTGATGGAGTAGTGTGTGTTATTGATGGAGTAGTGTGCGTTATTGATGGAGTAGTGTGTTATTGATGGAGTAGTGTGTGTTATTGATGGAGTAGTGTGTGTTATGATGGAGTAGTGTGTTATTGATGGAGTGGTGTCTTATTGATGGAGTAGTGTGTCTTTGATGGAGTAGTGCTGGACGATGCCCAGGTGAGGTCGTGACCCGGACACACCCTGAAACTGACCTTATTTGAAGAATAATGTGGATTGTGTGTTAGGATGGGAGTGTGTTATTGATGGAGTAGTGTGTGTTATTGATGGAGTAGTGTGTGTTATTGATGGAGTAGTGTGTGTTATTGATGGAGTAGTGTGTGTTATTGATGGAGTAGTGTGTGTTATTGATGGAGTAGTGTGTTATTGATGGAGTAGTGTGTTATTGATGGAGTAGTGTTATTGATGGAGTAGTGTGTGTTATTGATGGAGTAGTGTTGTTATTGATGGAGTAGTGTGTTATTGATGGAGTAGTGTGTGTTATTGATGGAGTAGTGATGGAGTAGTGTGTGTTATTGATGGAGTAGTGTGTTATTGATGGAGTAGTGTGTGTTATTGATGGAGTAGTGTGTTATTGATGGAGTAGTGTGTGTTATTGATGGAGTAGCGTGTGTTATTGATGGAGTAGCGTGTGTTATTGATGGAGTAGCGTGTGTTATTGATGGAGTAGCGTGTGTTATTGATGGAGTAGTGTGTGTTATTGATGGAGTAGTGTTGTTATTGATGGAGTAGTGTTATTGATGGAGTAGTGTGTTATTGATGGAGTGTGTGTTATTGATGGAGTAGTGAGAGAGTAGTGTTATTGATGATGGAGTAGTGGTTATTGATGGAGTAGTGTGTGTATTGATGGAGTAGTGTGTTATTGATGGAGTAGTGTGTGTTATTGATGGAGTAGCGTGTGTTATTGATGGAGTAGCGTGTGTTATTGATGGAGTAGAGTGTGTTATTGATGGAGTAGTGTGATTGATGGAGTAGTGTGTGTTTTGATGGAGTAGCGTGTGTTATTGATGGAGTAGTGTGTTATTGATGGAGTAGTGGTGTTATTGATGGAGTAGATGGAGTAGTGTGTGTTATTGATGGAGTAGTGTGTTATTGATGGAGAGTGTGTGTTATTGATGGAGTAGTGTGTTTGATGGAGTAGTGTGTGTTATTGATGGAGTAGTGTGTGTTATTGACGGAGTAGTGTGTTATTGATGGAGTAGTGTGTGTTATGGATGGAGTAGGTTGTGTTATTGATAGAGTAGTGTGTTATTGATGGAGTAGTGTGTGTTATTGATGGAGTAGTGTGTTATTGATGGAGTAGTGTGTGTTATTGATGGAGTAGTGTGTGATGAGTAGTGTGTTATTGATGGAGTGTGTTATTGATGGAGTAGTGTGTTATTGATGGAGTAGCGTGTGTTATTGATGGAGTAGTGGTGTTATTGATGGAGTAGTGTGTTATTGATGGAGTAGTGGTGTTGGGGTAGTGATGGAGTAGTGTGTTATGATGGAGTAGTGTGTGTTATTGACGGAGTAGTGTGTTATTGATGGAGTAGTGTGTTATTGATGGAGTAGTGTGTGTTATTGATGGAGTAGTGTGTTATTGATGGAGGTATGTGTATTGATGGAGTAGCGTGTGTTATTGATGGAGTAGCGTGTGTTATTGATGGAGTAGCGTGTGTTATTGATGGAGTAGTGTTTGTTATTGATGGAGTAGTGTGTGTTATTGATGGAGTAGTGTGTGTTATTGACGGAGTAGTGTGTTATTGATGGAGTAGTGTGTTATTGATGGAGTAGTGTGTGTTATTGATGGAGTAGGTTGTGTTATTGATGGAGTAGTTTGTTATTGATGGAGTAGTGTGTGTTATTGATGGAGTAGTGTGTGTTATTGATGGAATAGTGTGTTTATTGATGGAGTAGGTGTGTTATGATGAGTGAGTGTGTGTATTGATGGAGTAGTGTGTGTTATTGATGGAGTAGTGTGTGTTATTGATGGAGTAGTGTGTTATTGATGGAGTAGTGTGTGTTATTGATGGAGTAGTGTGTTATTGATGGAGTAGTGTGTGTTATTGATGGAGTAGTGTGTTATTGATGGAGTAGTGGTGTTATTGATGGAGTAGTGTGTTATTGATGGAGTAGTGTGTGTTATTGATGGAGTAGTGTGTGTTATTGATGGAGTAGTGTGTGTTATTGATGGAGTAGTGTGTTATTGATAGAGTAGTGTGTTATTGATGGAGTAGTGTGTGTTATTGATGGAGTAGTGTGTGTTATTGATGGAGTAGTGTGTTATTGATGGAGTAGTGTGTGTTATTGATGGAGTAGTGTGTGTTATTGATGGAGTAGTGTGTGTTATTGATGGAGTAGTGTGTGTTATTGATGGAGTAGTGTGTTATTGATGGAGTAGTGTGTGTTATGATGGAGTAGGTGTGTTATTGAGGAGTGGAGTAGTGTGTTATTGATGGAGTAGTGTGTGTATTGATGGAGTAGTGTGTTATTGATGGAGTAGTGTTATTGATGGAGTAGTGTGTTATTGATGGAGTAGGTGTGTTATTGATGGAGTAGTGTGTGTTATTGATGGAGTAGTGTGTGTTATTGATGGAGTAGTGTGTGTTATTGATGGAGTAGTGTGTGTTATTGATAGAGTAGTGTGTTAGTATTGTGAGCGCACAGAATCAGACTGAATGAACGAACTGAATGAATCTCACTGTTCATCTCACTTCATCTCTTCTTTTGCCGTTCATTCTGTTCTTTCACTAAATGAATCTCACCCTCCTCTTCTCCTCCTACGCTCCGCCTGGTCTTCACCGGTTCTCTCACGTCTCGGTGTGTGTCGTCCTGCCGTTAGAGGGACGTGGATGAGACGGCACAATATGTGAGTATGAGCTTCAGCTTCAGCTTCAGAGCAGCTCATGAAATCACAGCTGAGACAGAAACATTCCAAATCCATCAGAGCCACTGCATCTGAGCCGCTTCACTGCATGTGTGTGTGTGTGTGTGTGTGTGTGTGTGTGTTCTTGTTTATATTACATCGTGGGGACCAAATGGCCCCACAATGTAATAAAAACCTGAGATCACCTACGTTGTGGGGTCCAGCCAGCGGTCCCCACAAGGGAAATGGATTAATAAACATACTAAAAGATGTTTTTTTGAAAATGTAAAAATGCAGAATGTTTCCTGTGATGGTTAGGTTTAGGGATAGGGGTAGGGTAGGGGGATAGGAAGTACGGTTTGTACAGTATAAAAACCATTACGCCTATGGAGAGACCCCACTAAGATAGGTGCGCCTGTTTGTGTGTGTGTGTGTGTGTGTGTGTGTGTGAACCTCTCATACTGGAGAGTGCTTTTATAGGGCCGTTTGTATGCAGGCCATGAACTGAGAAGTTTATTAAAGAAAAATACTGCTGGAGAGTATGGAATGAATGAATGAATGCTAAATGAATGAAAGATTGAAGGCATGAATGAAGAAATGCATGAATTAATGAATGAATGCATAAATGAAATAAGGAATGAATGCATGATTTATTGAATGCATGAATGAATGTGTGAATGAATGCATGAATGAATGAATGTGTGAATGAATGAATGAATGAATGAACGAACGTATGAATGCACCAGTAACATATGATCAGAGCAGGTGTCAGGTCAGAGATCATTGGTGAATGTTGTTGGCATCATGTTTACACTGAATCCTCGTGTGTTCAGGAGCTGATCATCGAGGATCTGCAGCCTGAGACGCTGTACTCCATCAGTGTGGCGGCCTACACCGTCAAGGGTGACGGAGCTCAGAGCGTCGCTCATCTGGTGCAGACGCCCGTCGCATGTGAGTGTGTGTGTGTGTTGAGACGTTCAGGGACAGACGGACACTTTTAGTTCAGTTACAGGTGCTGTTTATGTGACAGATATCAGTGAAACTATCGCCCAGCGATGTATTAATAATTGGACTTCATCTGCATACACTCATGTAAAGCAATATGTACTAAATAGCAAATCTCAACTGCTTGATTGCTTGTGCTTGACTCAGTGTGACATTCTAACTGTGAGTTTGTGTGTGTTTGTTTCCTCCAGTACCAGCTCGTCCCGTTCTGTCCGTTCGGCTGGTTAACGAGACGTCTGCGGCTGTGATCTGGACGACCCAACAATCCTCCAACCCTCTGCTAGAGATCCTGGGCTTTCGTCTGACCTACGGCCTTAAGAACGACTCCCAGTCTGTCTCTGTGGACGTCAGACCTGAAGAGCGTCAGCACATCGTGAGCGACCTGCGTCCTGGTGGCGTCTACTCATTCCTCCTGGCCGCTAGAGGGCGCTCTGGATACGGCGAAGAGGCTGAAGAGGAGCTTCCGGTGCCCGAGTTTCCTCCCAAAGGTTTTCCGCAGCTGTCGGAGCGTGTCAATGCCACCTGCTGCTCGCTGCAGTTCACCTGGCTTCCTCCGAGCGGCGTTTATACGGGATACACGCTCGCGTACGAGGAAGCGGGTGGTGGCATTGAACCGTGGACGCTGACGGTACCGGCGGACGTGTCCAGCTACACCATTCACGGGCTGAACCCGGACCGGGCGTACGCTGTGAGAATGTCGGCTCACAACGGCGCTGGCTCGGGCCCGTATAGCCCACAGGTGCTGTACCGAACGACGGCCTTCGACACAGGTACGGCTGGTGAGCGGCACAGAACGAACCCCAACACCACCCGCAACTAACCCCACCCAACCCATCACCAGTGGGCGGAGCACAGGTAACACTCGGCCAGTCGTTGGGGGGCGGAGGTTCGAGGTAAGTGACAGGTGTCAGTCACAGTCCGTCTCGGAGGAAGAGCGCTCAGGTTCACAGTAAGACAGGAGACGGTTTCTTTTCCCTCGTCCTCTATTATGAGTTCCTTCACTGCCCTCCACGTCTACATTTCCCAACACTTCCCAGTCCAGTTTGCGGTGTGGCACAAATAAAATACATGTTTGTGTGTTTGTGTGTAATTGCGGTTTGTGTCTCACCTCGACTTCCTTCCTTCCACATAACCTTCAGTAGCAGCGAGTGAATCTGGGCCGGCTCTCCCTGGAACTGCCGCATATGTGTCCGTCCGTCTGTGACCGCCATACGCTCACCTTCTTCCTCCCCCACAATTCCCTGCACAGGCCTCGGCGCACGCGGCGGACTCGCACACGTCTGCTCCCTCACGGTCCGGCTCACCTGGTCCTGTGTGTGTGTTGAAGTTCTTTGATTACGCGAGTCTCACGTGTCTCTGTGTGTTTTTGGACAGACGTGCCGAGGAATTTCTCAGTGAATCTGGCGACTAAGACGAGTGTGTTGCTGACGTGGGAGTTTCCAGAGAGCAGCGCCCCCTATCGCTTCACTGTGAGTTCTGTGTCTGTGTTATGATATTTATTTTAATTGAATATTAGGAAGTCAAAAAAAAAGAAACGTATGCAGAGATGAATCTCTGACAATAACATCAATAACATAAACACTAGATGAATTTACATTTCATGTCGAGTTGAAAATGTTTCCTAGATAAACTTCCAAAAACTTGTTTTCCAGCACAAATATCTAAACATTCTTAAGATACATTTACTGGAGAAGAGAAATGACTGAAGATATTAAGACAAAAAAAGATAAAAATAATCCTTTTCCTTTTTAGCACCTAAACTTTGGAACAGTCTTCCTAGCATTGACACGCTCTGTCAGTTCAAATCTAGACTAAAGACACATCTCTTTACACGTAACACATTATCTACATGTCAGTTGTTGGCACGACTAATTTTTCTGTATTATGCGGACCAGACAAGTAATTTGGCAATATCACTTTGTAAAAAGACCAATACACACTTAAACACTAAATGAACGATAAGAATACGTTAAAGGTCTTCGGTTTTCAGTAGGAAAGGTGTCATTTAAGCGTTAATAATAAACAATTTTTAAAACTGAAGTGATTCAATCAAAAACCTACTTTAGCTCGATAATAATATTTTCTTAGAGCTGCTGTAAAGCCAAAACAATGTCAATTAATTTTCCTATTATCACTGTGAAGCTGCTGTGAAACAATCTGTATTGTGAAAAGCGCTATATAAATGAAGATGACTTGACTTTAAATGAGTTCGTGTTTAAAACAAGAACAAATATCTGCCAGTGGAGTCAGAAAAATAATCTGGTTTTCTCTTTGAATGAAGTTTATTTTTCTGACTCTGTTGGCAGATATTTGTTCTTGTTTTAAACACAAACTCACTTCATTTTTATAATTTTTTTGACTTAAAATCTTAATTTATTTTGTTTCTCCAGTAAATGTATCTTGATTTAAGAATGTTTGGATATTTGTGCTGGAAAACGAGACAGAAACACTGAGGAAGAACAGTTTCTGGAACAGAGCTTGTGTTTCTGGATTAAATTGTAAAGCCCATGTGAGGACCGGCTCAAACACAGCGGGATGTTTTTAGATACTGACTGCAGCACATCTGATTCGGGGTTAGTAAACCAGGCTTCTGCACTGAGAGTTTCTGATGCCGTGATAGAAACGTCCGCTCTCGTCCTCAGGTGGAGTACAACCGGCAGAAGATGGAGGTGGACGCTCGTCTGAGGAAGGCGGTTATTCCGAACCTACAGCCGGACACCAGTTACGACTTCAAGATCACCAGCCCCGAGGGGAACATGGGCGGACTCAGACACCGCATACACGCCAAGACCTCGCCGCCCATCCTGATCCGCCGGCCCGAGGTGGACCACACGCGCGAGGCCGAAGCCACCGTCACCATCATCCTGCCGTCGCTGGACACCAGGAGCAACGTGAGGTGCGAACGGCCCGATCAGACGCTCTCTGCTGGAGTGCACATGCGTTTACAGTACACGCAGAGGACGTATGAATCATGCATGACGTGCGCACACATACGTGCGGGAATCATCCAGTTGCTGCACTGTGAATAATTCAAACCCGCAGTCAATTTGTGTTTCTGGCTGCGTCTGGCTGCTGAGCTCAGGAAGAAAATCATTCCGGCTCCCAGTGCAGCGCTGAAATACTGCAGCACACACACTTTCCAGCGCTCGCCGCTCAGACAAATCTCTCCGTTTCTCGCTGTTCATGAAGATACATGTTAGACAAAACAGCAGCGCCGCAGCAAAAGAAACGGTGCTTCATCTGTGAGTGTGAGATGATAAATAAACGACGTTTCTCGCTGATTACACTCAAAAACAGCTCGCAAATGACTCCCAAACTCCTCTGCTCTCAACCACGAGCCATTATCATATCTGAAATAAAAACAAGATCTCTTGTGCTGCAAGTGAAGAATATAGAAGTGTATGAAAACATAAAATAATAATATAGTCAGAAGTATGTTTGTGCTTCCTTCAAAGTTTCATCTAACAACAATTAATGTTAGTTGTCACATTACATGATTAAAAGTATCTGTTAATATTTTTATTAACTAACATTAACAAACATAAATACAGAAACGAATGTGTTAGTTAATGTTCGTCATTGCATTAATTAATGTTCACTAATGGGACCTTATTGTAAATTGCCAAAAGAATCATTGAAGGAATCGTTGAAGAATCATTAAATTCATGTTGATTCGCAGTCGGGGAACATCAGTCACAGTTGAAGCGAATGTGTGTGTGGAGCGGCGGCACGTTCATTAGCGTTCATTAGCGCGCGGCTCGTGCGGTTAATGAGATCTCGAGATCTAACATGTTGCTTCTGTACCTGCAGGAACATCTATGTGGTGGTGGTTCCTCTGAAGAGAGCCAGAGGAGTGATTCGCCATCTGAAGAGCCCAGACGAGATGGACCTGGAGGAGGTAGAGCGACCCTCACCGTCTCACTAGCTATAGATTTACATCCAAAGTTGTGAATTTAACTTGTGCATAAAACTGGAATATGGCATAAAACATTTGCGAATAAAGCAGCGTTTTCATCTCATGCGTTCATAAGAATAAAATCGTCACTTCCTGGGAAACTGGTGCAAAATATCACTAATAAAAACGCAAGTTGCTGCAATCATAAATGAGTTTGTCTCAGAGCGTCAGACGAAACACAATAAACGCTGTCATGTGATCTTGCGTTCGGATGCTGGTGTTTGTGAACACAATCGAGTGAGACGCTTCTGGAGGAATTAAACCAAATCATTCTGATGACAGACTTTGACTCAGAACCACCAAACAACATTTGAGATGCTGCGATGCGATTGGTCCACTGGTTAGCTCTGATGAGGCAAAGTCATGTGAGATTTTGAAGGATTTATTTGGTAAATGTGTAGTTCATGCGCATGTCTTCTTATCGGGTGACAAATATCAAACTCATATTATGGACATTTTTAGAATTTATGCACATTTTGGCATTTCCATCCAGAGCTTTTTATGCGATATCCCACATTTGCATAAAAACAGGTGGATGGAAACATAGCTTCTTCTGTTTATTATTATGTGTGAGATCTGACACGAGCAAAGCTCTAACGCAGGTTTGGATGTGTGTGTTGGCTGTTATTGTTGTTTTCACTGGTGTGTGTGTGAGTGTGTGTGATTCGCTCAGATCTGCTCGTTCTGCTGGAATATTGTATGAAACTCCGGAGATTTGACTTTCTCCTGTCGGAGGTCGTGCAGGTGAATGTGAATGTGAGCGTTTGCTCGCGGTCAGAGATTCTCAACAGATCAGTGAACAGACATAATGCAGGGTGTGAACACACATGAGACAGGACAGCATGAGAAAACGGCTGGAAACAGGAACATCATTTAGGCACAATAACACACCTGCAAACTCACAAGAGCTGGAAAAGGTGACGTGTTTCCGAATGAAGTCTGTCTGTGGGCTTCATCGTCTCTCAGAGGAAAACTTTTAACATGTAAACGAAGCATTCAGGTGCACTCCGACAAGAAAACAAAGGGAAAAGACAATGTTTTTGCACACCAGCCACAACTTGCTGATCCAAAAGTTTATTTCTTTAGTCCTTTGGCTGCACAACTCCATTTTCACTGCTTAGCAATGTGATCTTTGTTACAGCATTTCATTTAATGCAACATGACACTACTGTAGCGGCAGATAATCATGATATATGACCTGGGTGAAGCTCATATGCCAATATTAAATACCATTATAATATTTATTAAATGTCTCATATGTAGGTTTTTTATGGTTTCGGACATATGGAAGATGAACTTAAAGGGTTAGTTCACCCAAAAATGAAAATTCTGTCATTAATTACTCACCCTCATGTCGTTCCACACCCGTAAGACCTTCAGAACACAAATTAAGATATTTTTGATGAAATCCGATGGCTCAGTGAGGCCTGCATAGCCAGCAATGACATTTCCTCTCTCAAGATCCATTAATGTACTAAAAACATATTTAAATCAGTTCATGTGGTTCAATATTAATATTATAAAGCCACCAGAATATTTTTGGTGCGCCAAAAAAACAAAATAACGACTTATATAGTGATGGACGATTTCAAAACACTGCTTCAGGAAGCTTCGGAGCGTTATGAATCTGGTTTAAATTTGATTTAAATATGTTTTTAGTACATTAATGGATCTTGAGAGAGGAAATGTCATTGCTGGCTATGCAGGCCTCACTGAGCCATCGGATTTCATCAAAAATATCTTAATTTGTGTTCTGAAGATTAATGTGGAACGACATGAGGGAGAGTAATTAATGACATTATTTTCATTTTTGGGTGAACTAACCCTTTAATTATCAAAGACACACGTGGTAATGACATCATCACTACAAGATTATGAAGATAAACGATCTTAAAAATTAAATATATACGAAAATGTCAATCAGTTAGAAAAAAGACGTGATTATTTTCATCAGACAGGAGGATCAGACGCTTTTTCTCTGACGGATTCAGTGCTGATGTTGTTGCAGCTGCTGAAGGACATCAGTCAGAAGCAGCGAGACCCGCGGCAGCGTCAGGTGGACCTGCGGAGAGCTTACATCACGGCCCGCTTCACACCCGCCACCCTGCCCGCCTTCTTCACGCTGGGCAACCAGCAGGACTACGGCGGCTTCGAGAACCGGGCCCTAGAGGCGGGTCAGGAGTACGTCTTCTTCATCCTGGCTGAGCTCAACTCCACCACCGGGGTAAGATGTGCCGACTGTGTGTGTGTGTGTGTGTGTGTGTGCAGGTGTAACGCTCTTGTGTTTGTGTGTTCAGAAGATGTTTGTGGCCAGCCCTTACACCGACCCCGTGATCGCGCCCGACTCGGACCCGCAGCCTCTGGACGCGGGCGACGGCCTCATCTGGGTGGTGGGACCCGTCCTGGCCGTGGTCTTCATCATCTGCATCGTCATCGCCATCCTGCTCTACAAGAAGTGAGTCTGAACGGAACATGTTATCATGTGACCCGTGTGATTGATTGATTGATCATGTGACCCGTGATTGAGAGTCTCTTCATGCAACACGGTTTTGATAGATTGTCTCTTGTGTTCATAAGTGTACACCCCTGCAAGATCTTGATCATTTAGAAAAAATACTAAAATACTTCTATTAATATAATATAGTTAATGTTAAAATCACCATATACTAAAACATTTTTAAGATCTGTTAACATTAGTTAATGCACTGTGAACTAACATCGATATGAACAGGTTAATAAATGCTGTGAAAATATATTTTTAGTTCATGTTAGTTAATGCATTAATTAATGTTAACAAACTAGACCTTATTGTAAAGTGTTACTATAAAATCATACACAGCTTTATCAGAGCAGGGCTTAATAAACAATAAAGCAAAGCAAGTTTTAA
This sequence comes from Ancherythroculter nigrocauda, assembly GCA_036281575.1. Classification (NCBI taxonomy): domain Eukaryota; kingdom Metazoa; phylum Chordata; class Actinopteri; order Cypriniformes; family Xenocyprididae; genus Ancherythroculter; species Ancherythroculter nigrocauda. The sequence continues at coordinate 48,448,917 of VTFQ01000008.1, read as the reverse complement.
AATGATAAAGATTCTGCAGAGGGATATAAACTCATATAAACACATGCACAAATATACATAATGAAATGTACACTGCAAAAAATCTTTTGTCTTGTTTTCCAGCACAAATTTCTAAACATTCTTAAATCAAGACACATTTACTGGAGAAGAGGAATGACTGAAGATATTAAGCCAAAAATGTGTCAAAATGAAGTGAGTTTGTGTTTAAAACAAGAACAAATATCTGCCAATTCAAAGGGAAAACAAGATTATTTTTCTGACTCACTTCATTTTAATACATTTATTCAGAAAAGGCTTAATATCTTCAGTCATTTCTCTTCTCCTGTAAATGTATCTTGATTTAAGAATGTTTAGGAGTTTTTTGCAGTAGATCTACACTTAAACTATGTAAAATAACTATAATCATAAATAAACATACATAAATATGATCTACTAGATGCACTAGTTAGGAGAAGCAGAGATGATGTGAACGGTACGGCAGTGGGTCCTGAAGCGCTGTATCTATGACGACAGATTTGGGGACAGAGAGAATAACGTGTGATTAAATATGTAGGAAGCAGCTATTTCTGGACAGGAAGATAATAGAGTCTGAGGTGAAGATTCAATCAGATGAACTGCAGAATGATCTGGATGAAACCAGGCAAGAGGAACCATTCATAGTTATGTTATTATAATATTTATTAGATGTCGTGTTTGTTATGTGTATATATAAAATTAATTATGTTTTTATGTGGTGTTTATAATGGTTTCATACAAATGGAGGTTGGAATTATTGGTAACACTTTACAATAAAGTCCCGTTAGTTAATGCATGAACTATAATTAACTAATATTGAGCAGGACATTTGCGTATTTATTCATCTTTGTTAATATTAATGTTGATGCAGCTGTTCATTCTTAGTTCATGTCCATTAAATAATATTAACAGATACAACTTTTAATTAAATCATGTATTAGTAAATGTTGAACATTGACTTTTCACAGTCTGTGACGATGTTTCCAGTTATTAACAACATAAATCTAGCAAAGCTTTTTATATTTTTACATTTACAAGTCTATAATTAGTGTTTTCTTACCTTAACATTTAATTACGGTAAACTAGTTAACACTGCTTTCTAATTCACCAGCTCCTTCTCATATAAACTCTATCACAGATTTTATTGGAGCAAATGTGAACACAAAAATTATATATTTTTCTGTTGAACATTATATAATTTTAGTTCTGCTTCTGAGAAAAGAGAAACGCAGACATTCGGGCAGGAGTTTCTCCTCGTGTCAGAATCACAGTGCAGTGATGATGATGATGATGATGATGATGATGATGATGATGAAGACTCTGGAGTCACACTGACTAAAACGTGACGCAGATGAAAACTCTTATATTTGAGCCTCATCTTTATGTAGATTCCAGCTCTGCTCTTCATCAGGTGCATTCTGGGACACCGTCTTCTGGCACACACACACACACACACACCGTTTATGCCGGTTCAGTCGTGTCCCAGTTTCATTCTTTGTTTGGATGTGAATAAATGTGAGTGATGTTTCTCGGCGTGAGCTCATTCGGAGCTGTGGCAGGGACCCGTGTTTGCCAAATTGCTGGCGTGACCTTGCTGGCGCCGCGGGGGGAGCGAGCGGAAACGACGGGTCGGTCCGGCTGATAAATCCGCCCTTGGGTCTGATCCATCCCTGCCCCCTTCCATTTAGTCCGGAACAATCTAGTCCCGCGGGGCCGCAGTTAAACTGTCCCCAATGAAGGAGAGCGTTATCTGCAGGAGGTGTCATGTAGCTGCGGCATACAAATGCACTATATTGATTTCTCTCCCTCTCTCTCTCTGTGTGTGTGTGTGTGTGTGTGTGTGTGTGTGTGTGTGTGTGTGTGTGTGTGTGCGACGTGGCGTTTGATGGGACTCCAGTAAACCCGACAGGTAAGTGAGATCTGATCCCTCATCTCTGAGAGAAGATTAAAGCTCTTATTTGAGGCAGAACACCCTTCAATCCCTGTAGCCTGCTTTATTTATGTTGTTCTGCGCTTTGATTTGATTTCTGTCCGTCGAGTCTCGTTAATAACACACATTCTGTGTGTGTATGTGTGTGTTTTCACTCATTAGCAAACGCAAGGACTCTGAGCCGGGAACCAAATGTTTGCTGAACAATGCCGAGATGATGGCTCACCATCCCACCGACCCCGTGGAGATGAGACGCATCAACTTCCAGACACCAGGCATGCGCACACACACACACACACACACACACGTGCAGACGGTCTCGTGGTCTGCTGTCTACATAGGCAGCTCCCTTTTAAGGCAGCATCTTCACACTCGACTGATTTATTCGTCACACTCCTCACATCGAGCCGCTCAGATCTGTCAATCACTTTCAGCTCAGCCTATAGCGAGAGATTGGGGCGTGGCTACTGTAGCGTCAGATGGGTTTATTCGTCTTTTACACTTTATTTATTATTAACGATATTGCATGTTGATTCAGCCTCAGTTAGTGTCAGTGTCATTTTTTGTCAAGGAAAAAGAGTTTGTCAACAAACATTTTTCATCATAGTTTTCATTAGCGAACTCTAATAGTCAGCGTGTTCACCATCACAGCCTGAGCTGAGCATTCTGGGACTGAAGAAGGCAGAATACATCATCAGCACACGAGGTGTTGTGACACTCACTAGGTGTTTCAGCTCTCGGTGACGGCAGTCATGTGCGATTCACACACACACACACACACACCACAGAGCGCCTGTCGTGATGGTTTGTAGGTCATCTCCATGACGACCGCTGTGACCTTTGCTCCCGCAGGTATGATGAGTCACCCGCCCATCCCCATCTCTGATCTGCCCGAGCACACGGAGCGCCTGAAGGCCAACGACAACCTGCATCTGTCGCAGGAGTACGAGGTGAGTAACGCAGAGAGACAGGCGGGAGAGAGTGACCTTCATCGCCGTCGCTGTGATGAACGTGTGCTGTGAGAGGAGAGGAAGCTGTTAATGATGAGCGAGAGAAACGGCAAAAGAACAAAACAGACATCAAACTCAAACAACATAGATAGATTGATTGATTGATTGATTCTCTCTGTCTCTCAGTCGATTGATCCTGGTCAGCAGTTCACATGGGAACATTCAAACCTGGAGGTGAACAAGCCGAAGAACCGCTACGCCAACGTGATCGCGTACGACCACACGCGTGTCGTTCTCGCGCTGGCAGACGGTACGACCTCTGAACCTCATTTGATCAATTCAATGTGTTTTGTGTGTTCTCTTCCATATGCCAATAAACACACTTCTGTCTTTCGGCACAGCTGTGATGATTTCCTGTTTTCTCCCTAGGCATTATGGGTAGTGACTACATCAACGCGAACTACATCGATGGTTACAGGAAGCAGAACGCGTATATCGCCACCCAGGGGCCGCTGCCGGAGACCTTCGGTGATTTCTGGCGGATGGTGTGGGAGCAGAGAGCCGCTTCAGTGGTCATGATGACTAAACTAGAGGAGAAATCCCGGGTGAGAGAGACTCTAAACACGACCTCAGAGCGCTGAGAGTCTCGGAGCTGGTCTTCATGTCACGCTTTCCTCTTGTTTAGATCAAGTGTGATCAGTACTGGCCCAGTCGCGGCACGGACACGTACGGGGCGGTTCAGGTCACTCTGCTGGACACGATGGAACTGGCCACGTTCTGTGTGCGAACCTTCTCTCTGCATAAGGTGAGACGTTTCTATTCTATCGTCGGTCGTCACACAGCATCGTCTTCATCAGTCCAACATGCTTCGTTTTCTGACCCCGCTGGCAGAATTGAAGCAAAAAATGTAGTGTCGTCTGTAACATCCTGATGTTTTCACCCATCAGAGCGGCTCCAACGAGAGACGAGAGGTCCGGCAGTTCCAGTTCACGGCTTGGCCCGACCACGGCGTTCCCGAATATCCCACTCCATTCCTGGCCTTCCTCCGCAGGGTCAAAGCGTGCAACCCGCCGGACGCCGGTCCCGTCATCGTCCACTGCAGGTCAGTGTTCAGGCCTTCAGAGCGCCACACCTTTGTGTTTCACTGGCACTCCAAAGCAAACTTCTGCGTTTTGACATCGATCCGTGATCGTCCCCGGGGCCGATGATAAATGCGCTGTAAACACTAATGTGTGTTTTATTCCCTCTCAAATGCTTCAGCCTGCAGAGTAAGACTGTTCTGCTTGTTATATAAGAGAGTTGCTGTGTTTATTCATTTATTGAGGACACCTCTCCAGTTCTGCAGACTAAACTAGTCTGTCCTCAAATCCACCCGGAGCCGCTGAAGCGCTCAGGCATTGCTGATGGAAACTGCTTCGTGAAGCTCCAAAAGCTTGTTAAAGGGATAGTTCCTCCAAAAATTATCCCTTGATTTTCATCCTATAAAAGTTTTAAATATGGATATTTTTCTTACAAAAACACATCGCTTTGCTTTAGAAGGCATTTTTTTGGGCTTCAAAACACCCCCCCCAAATCATGGAAGAGATATTTTTCAATATATTTCTGATTGTCTTCATCTGAAAGATGATAGTCATATACACCCAGGATGGCTTGAGGGTGAGTAAATCATGGGATAATTTTCATTTTTGGGTGAACTATCCCTTTAATCTTTGTTTCCAACCAGTGATCAAACTAATGTTACATCATTACTGTTTAGAAACGTTCCGTGAGTGTGCAATGATCTCTGAACCCATGAACTAGTGTCTGTATGGTTTCTACCTGATCTCAGATCAGTTTTATACATTTGTAGACATTTTTTAGTGACACATTTGTATAGGCCTGATTAATCAAACTCTCCATAAAACAAGCCCTACAATTGAATAAAATAACATATATTATACAGACATTTCATATTTAATGGTATTGGATGATGTGTTAATTGCATTTAATAATTACATTTTCAATAAAATATTTGCAGTTGTTTTTAAAAGGTGTTTTTACATGCAGTTTTCTGACCAGCAGGAGTCGCCAGCGTGTGCCGTTTAGAGATTCATAAGAGTGAATCATTTTGACATTTTGAAGCAGTTTAGGATTTAGTTTATTTGCACAAATATAAAATATATACAATAAAAAACAAAAGTACAATCCATATACTGTGCAGGGAGAGGCAGAAAACCCAAAGGGCTTATTTAAAGCCTCCACCTAAACAACAACAAAAAACTAAATGGGAAATTAAAGAAAGAAAAAAAAAGCTAAATTATAAATATATAAATGTATATAACTGCAACAAGTTAATTACAACATGTGTATATAATAATAATAATGATGATGATATACTCCAAAAACAAACCATATAGAGTGCATGAGACATCAATAAACAAAAGAGCACAATAAAATGATTCTACATCTTTTGTAACATTTTAAAGAAGAACATTTTTTCTGCTGGATGAGATAAACCATTCCATAATTTAATATCCCTAAATCGTATAGAATATTGACCTCTACAAGTGAGAATTTTAGGAAGATGAAAATCTGAGCATTGACGAGTTAAGTGACAGTGAACCTGTGATTTTACTTTAAAATACATCTTAAATTGCTCTGGAATGTTACCTTCATGTGAATATATCTCATACATAAAGACACAAATTTGAGAAATGTTAATGTCATAAACAGTAAGAACCTGAAGTTTCTGAAATAGAGAAGCAGATGAAGTATATGCATTTGATTGGGTTGCAGTCCTAACAAAACGTTTCTGAAGGATAAAGATTTTTTTGCAGTTGATTCAATTGATTCCAAGCAATCACTATCAGACACACACTCAGTTTCCTCATGCATGTTCGGCATCATGCGTGTTCCTCTGTAATCTGGATTGCAGATTACAGTTATTGAAGTTATTAGACTGTATAATCCCAGTGTTTTGTTGTGTCGGATGAATGCGTCTGTAAATCAGATATCAGTAGCCAGAAACAGATCTGGGGAATTATACCATGGTGTTTTCCGTGTGTGTGTGTGTCCCAGCGCTGGCGTGGGCCGCACCGGCTGCTTCATAGTGATCGACGCCATGCTGGAGCGCATCCGTCACGAGCGGACGGTGGACGTGTACGGTCACGTGACCCTGATGCGCTCGCAGAGGAACTACATGGTGCAGACGGAGGATCAGTACGGCTTCATCCACGAGGCGCTGCTGGAGGCCGTGGCCTGCGGGAACACGGAGGTGGCGGCGCGGAGCCTGTACTCCTACATACAGACGCTGTCGCAGGTGGAGGCGGGAGAACACGTGAGCGGAATGGAGCTGGAGTTCAAGGTTCATTATCGACTAATAATGACACACTATAGAAGTGATATTGAGCTTGATGTTTCTCCTCTTTGATCAGCAAACAACAAAAAGATATTTACATTAAAAACATTAATACATCTGAATGATTTTAAACCTTTGACCAGTAGTGTAGATACATAATTTCCATACAATAAATAAAAATGTTTTGTTTATTTCACTGTTTGGATCACCAGAATTTGAACATGAATGTTCATATTTTACTGCACATCAGTTTGAGATTAAAGGTTTGTGTAGTACATAAATAGTGGTTATAAGCAGTTAAAGTAAACCATGAAGGCCTGTTGAAGTGTTTCCAGGACAGTTTTAATGTGACTTTCATGTAACAAACATAAAGTTTTAGGGTGTTGGTTCCCGTTACACTGTGGTGACCTCAGCCGTGACCCCCGTGACCCCTTCACCTTATTCTGATGTGTTTGTGTCTGTCAGCGTCTGGCCAACACTAAAGCACACACCTCCCGGTTCGTCAGCGCTAATCTGCCCTGCAACAAGTTCAAGAACCGGCTGGTGAACATCATGCCGTACGAAACCACACGCGTGTGTCTGCAGCCAATCAGAGGCCTGGAAGGGTCCGACTATATCAACGCCAGCTTCATCGATGGATACAGGTAGACTTTACCTGCAGTTGAAAACATGAACTGATTTGATGTGAATAATGACTCAGTACAATCTGTACTGTATACAGCGCTAAAGTCATACAGCAGATAGTTGTGCAGGTGTGTCGCGTCACGCAGTGTCCGTGTGTCTTCAGGCAGCAGAAGGCGTATATCGCGACGCAGGGGCCGCTGGCGGAGACGACTGAGGACTTCTGGCGGATGCTGTGGGAACACAACTCCACCATCGTGGTGATGCTGACCAAACTGCGCGAGATGGGACGGGTGAGAAGCTCACACACTCCAACCTGTGCTCATTTTATCAGCTGTTTTTAATTTAGTCTTGTGTGAGATTTAGTTTTTATCATATTTAGTCAACTTATCCTTTAAGTTTTAAATGACTAAAAGTCTGGGAACTTTACTCCAGTTTTAGTCAATGAAAACTTTCTCATATCTTAATAATAGTCATAATGATGTCGGTGTCGTCTCATCTTAGCCATGGTTTTGTTTGAAATGAGCAGTTGCAGTAACATCTGTGTGTCGACAGGAGAAGTGTCATCAGTATTGGCCGGCGGAGCGTTCGGCTCGATATCAGTACTTCGTGGTGGATCCCATGGCAGAATACAACATGCCGCAGTACATCCTGAGAGAGTTCAAAGTCACTGACGCCAGGGTGAGTACAGGCCATCATTTACCGCAGTACGATCACTCAGATCATGTGTGAAGCACCAGAGCGTCACAGAGGAGAACTGAGCCGACTGAGTCTGGATTGAACACTGAATTTAATGAGAATGAGAACTTTGCATGCCAAAAGACTAACTTACTTCCTGGTGATTTTTGTTGTTAAATCTGAGTATTTGTTGATACATCTGGGACATTTAATCGTTTAATAATTTATCAGACACTTTTATCCAAAGCGACTTACAAATGAGGAGACCAATAGAAGCAATAAAACCAACAAAAGGGCAATAATATGTGACTGCTGTGAGTCTCAGTCTAGCACAGTCCATGTCATGGGAGACATCACAACTACATAACTATGTCCTAGCAACTGCCTAGCAACACCCTAGCAACCACCCAGTACAACCTAGCAACACCCTAGCAACCACAGCAGTGCCACCCACAACACCCTAGTAACCACCCATAACACCATAGTAACTGCCTTGCAACCACATACCAATGACACTCAGAACACCATAGCAACTGCCTAGCAACCACCTAGAACTTCCTAGCGACACCATAGCAGCCACCCAGTACAACCTAGCAATACCCTAGCAATCACAGCAATGCCACTCACAACACCCTAGCAACCACATAGCAACACCCTAGCAACAACCCATAACACCATAGTAACTGCCTTGCAACCACATACCAATGCCACTCAGAACACCATAGCATCTGCCTAGCAACCACCTAGAACACCCTAGCAACACCATAGGAGCCACCCAGTACCCTAGCAACCACTGCAATGTCACCCTAGCAACCATATAGCAACCACCCAGAACACCCAATCTAGCAACTGCTTAGCAACCACCCAGAATACTCTAGCAACTGCCCCGGAGCACCCTAGCAATGCCCTAGAAACACATGACACTCATGAATCCTCATGAAGAGAGATTGAGTGATTAGATTCATGACGCTGACATCATGTGTCTCAGGACTCTCACAGCAGCTCAGATCTGCAGATGATCCAACTCATTGTCTTTTTCTCCATAGGATGGACAGTCCAGAACTGTCAGACAGTTCCAGTTCACCGATTGGCCAGAACAAGGTGTTCCAAAGTCAGGGGAGGGTTTCATTGATTTCATTGGACAGGTGCATAAAACCAAGGAGCAGTTCGGTCAGGATGGGCCAATCACAGTGCACTGCAGGTAATGATGACACTCAGACTCGACTAACACTAGACTGATAGCCATCACTGATGTATCTGCACTGGTCACACTGTAAACACACACACACACACACACACTCAGTGTTTGTCTCTCTCTCTGTGTCAGTGCGGGCGTCGGGCGCACAGGTGTGTTCATCACTCTCAGTATCGTGCTGGAGCGGATGCGTTACGAGGGCGCCGTCGACATCTTCCAGACCGTCAAAATGCTGCGCACGCAACGGCCGGCGATGGTGCAGACTGAGGTACGGTAAACACACGTCACAGTCATCAAACAGTTCATCATCGACCTGTGAGTCTGGAGAAGATCTCGGCTCGTTCTCAGGACGGTTTCTGTTCAACATCCTGTAGAACATATTTCCTCCCTCAGACCCAAAGTACCACAAATACTATGATTCTTCATAGATTTTATTCTATGAAACGTTAGACTGTGCTAGTGATAAACAGAGACATACATGGCAATGCCCTAGCAACCACTCCGAACACCCTTGCAACTGCCTAGCAAAATCCTTGCAACAACCCACAAACACCCTTACTAATTCCTAGCAACACCCTTGCAACCACCCAGGGCAACCTAACAACACACTTACAACCACCCAGAACATCACCATAGTAACTGTTTAGCAACCACATAGCAGTGCCATAGCAACCACATAGCAGTGCCATAGCAACCACTGATAACACCCTAGCAAATACACAGAACACCCTAGCAAATGCCTAGCAGCCACCCAGAATACCCTAGAAACTGCCTAGCAACCACTTAACAATGTCCTAGCAACACCCTATCAACCATTGAGAACACCCTTGCAACTGCCTAGCAAAACCCATGCAACCACCCACAAACACCCTAGCAACACACTTGCAAACACCCAGGACAACCTAGCAACACCCTTACAACCACCCAGAACATCACCATAGTAACTGTCTAGTAACCACTTAGCAATGCCATAACAACCATCGATAACACCCTAGCAAATATACAAAACACCCTAGGAGCACCCACAACATCCTAGTAACTGGTTGGCAACCATGTAGCAATTACATACCAATCACTCAGAACAGCCTAGCAACCATCCAGAACACTTTAGTAACCACATAGTATTTGCCTAGCAACAACCCACCACACCCTACCAACCACCCACAACACCCTATCAACCACTCAGAACACCCTAGCAGCTGCCTAGCAACAACCCACCACATCCTACCAACCACTCAGAACACCCTAGCAGCTGCCTAGCAACCACATGGCAACACCCTAGCAACGACTCATAATACCTTAGCAACTGCCTAGGTGCACCCTAGCAACTGCCTAGGTGCACCCTAGCAACTGCCTGGCACTCCTAACACCCTAGCAACCATCCAGAACACCTTAGTAACTGCATTGCAACCACATAGCATTTGCCTAGCAATAACCCACAACACCCTACCAACCACCCAGAACACCCTAGCAGCTGCCTAGCAACCACATGGCAACACCCTAGCAACTGCCTAGCAACCACACCCTAGCAACCATCCAGAACACCTTAGTAACTGCATTGCAACCACATAGCATTTGCCTAGCAACAACCCACAACACCCTAGCAACTGCCTAGCAACCTCATAGCACTGCCCTTGCAACGAATCATAATACCTTAGCAACTGCCTTGGTGCACCCTAGCAACTACCCACAACATCCTAGCAACTGCTTGGCACTCCTAACACCCTAGCAACCATCCAGAACACCTTAGTAACTGCATTGCAATCACATAGCATTTGCCTAGAAACAACCCACAACACCCTTCCAACCACCCAGAAAACCCTAGGCAGCTGCCTAGCAACCACATGGCAACACCCTAGCAACTGCCTAGCAACCACATAGCAACGCCCTAGCAACCACCCAGAACACCACAGTAATTGCCTAGCAACAACCCAGAACACCCGAGCAACTGTCTAGTGCAGAGTTTTGCTACGGCAAGCACCACTCACATTTACGTCAGAAAATGTACATCTAGTTACTTTTTTATTATGTCAAACACAGAATATAATGTACTAGTGCTGAACAGGGACATACAGGGATAATCAGATGAACAACAAACTCCTAAAAATGAATGTTTTATTTAAGGTCACTTTAGTCCAGAGGCATCCAGTCCTGTTCCTGCAGAGTTCAGATCAACACACACCTGTCTGTGATGATCTTCATCAGGTGATTCAGGAGTGAAGCTGATCTCTGCAGGAGCAGGACTGGGTCAGATCAGTGACGTCGAGTGTTCATCACATCTCTCTGTCTGTCTGTCCGCAGGACGAGTATCAGTTCTGCTATCAGGCCGGTCTGGAGTACCTTGGAAGTTTTGATCACTATGCAACATAAGAGAAGAAGAACGCCAACATGTCAAACCTTCCCCCTCAACAACCCCACAAACACTCGCAGAGGAACAAACTCATACAGCGCAGACGTTCTCTCAGAACCTCCGGAGACGCAAACTATTACCTCAGTGTTCAAATATTGATATTAATGTTGTGGTCGGCTTTTTAGAAATATTAAACTGTGGATGAAGATCTTCTTCGTAACAAGAGGAAAATATTACATGTACAAAATCTATTTAAAGCAAAACAACAACAACAAAAAAAAGAAACTATGAAATCAAAAGCCTGGATAATTGCTGCACCCTTCAGTGGGAGTTTCTTCAAACTGTATTTGCCAACGTCAGACGTGAGTTAGTGTGAACGAAGGGAACGCGAGTCATCGTTGCCATCCGGACCGCAGATCTCCTACCTTCTGTGCCTAACGGAGCGACCGCAGAACCGCAGCCAACGCGTCGACGTGATGTAATCTCTGCTCCGGAGCTCGTGGACCAGACGGACTGAACTCCTGTGAATACTGTATTTCGGTGTGTCTCTACATGACTATATGCTGCTTACGCCGTGTTTGGGTGGCCGAGGGAGTTTTCAATGCTTGAATCTCGTATCTGTATCATGTTCTTTTGCTCCTTTCAGCTGTGGCATAATGTACTACGCCTAGTCTTTATGGTGAGACGGAAGAGGGACGATTATTCAGGCCAAAACATACAAGCGATTCAGCACGCACATTCTAGACACGGCGAGGAGGGATCTTGGGCGAAGACGAGGTTCATTCCCCAGTATTTCCAGTCACTGAATCGGATCTAGATCGTCGTCCTCGCCCATTTCCCCTCAAACAGATGTCCGGACAGTGGTTTCTGCTCATCTGTTTGACTCGTTCTCGCAGCGAAACTCTTCCTGTCATGTTTAGTTTAGCCGAGGCGTGATGTTTAGGAGTAGCGCAGGAAACGAGCCGGTTCGGAGACGTGAAGTGAGCCTTATCGTTGTTGTCAAATATTTAATCAACCTGATTTTTTATTTCATTTTGTTGATATTATGCTTGAATTTTTAAGGATCTATTTATTTACATGATTTTTATGGCAATATAATTTGTGAGCTGTGGTGTAGTTGGCCAGCTAATGTGACTGTACATGGCTCAGATGTACAGTGTTGTGCTTCGTAACCCTCTCAGATATTTTGATATTTCCTGTGCACTGATTGTTCTAGAGGAAGCCAACGGCCCGCGGCCCTCCGGAGCCCAAACGCACCGAAACGGTCCAGTCGTGACGTATCGCGCAAACTGAGACATTACACGTGTTCCTCATCAGCATTAATGGCATAATCAGTCAAACGAAGTGAGTTGAAGCACACGCAGGTTTGAAGAGCCCAGAGAACCTCAGATCAAGTTTTGCATACAGTGATGTACCGTGGTAAACTGCTCTAACTCAACCCAACAAAAACTACCAAGGTCATACCATGTTAACATGATTGACTGAAATGTGATGGATGGCCGATAAATGTATTGATAGCAAGTGAGATTTAAGACATGGTCACATTTACAGATATTGTGCGACTTTTCAAGGAGCTTCAATAGGAATACATGCGAATTTCACAAAAGCACATTTCGCAAATTGTTCAAGTTGGTCGTGTGGATTCGCGTTATGCATCGCCAATATGAAATAGTTTTTGACCCTCAAATTACACCTTTACACAAAACTGCTTCTGTTAATCGGCCAAAGTGAATGTGGTTTAATCTAAAACATGACCAAATATCAGCGGATTAATGGTCGTGTTCGGTCAGCACATCAGAGAAGCGTGGTTTCAGCATCTGATGCATCACTGTACCGTTTCACCAGCTCAATACTAGTCAGCGAGACGCCGATCTGCATCAGCACAGAGTTTTTCTCTCCTCATGAAAGCACATTCAGACATTGAGACACGATTCTCACTAATTAAAATGTTCCTTTAAAGACGAAAGCACACAAATAACCCCTCAATCAGCTGTCAAAGCAACAATTGATCAGACGAGCGGCGAGTGAACGTGGGCCGAGTGCTGATGACGTAGTGGTTCACTTTTCTCTGCTTATTGATTTCAGATCATGTGTGTAGATATGTCGACTTTGTATTAAAACAGAACGACTGGATATACTGACGTGAAGACTGTGTGTGTGTCGTCTGTTATTTCATCAGTGAATTGTGATGAAACTGCTGAATTATTTTAATCATGATTCCCTTTTCATTTTTATACATCAATGGAATCAAGCTGTTTAGTGGACGACTCATGATCACTATGTAGGTCACATTTTCACTACTAGGTAGTGCTACTACTTACACACTCTCAAACACACACACACAGTGGTTTGGCATTCACACCTCTGATGTTTGCCATGATGATCATATTCTTCAGTTCATTCAGGTTCATCTGCTGAAGGACTCGAGTGTATAGAAGATCACAGGAACACACTGAACTCGAGCAGATGAGAATATGAGGATTGCAGTCATCAGGTGCACCCTTAAATCAAAGGTTCATTGATGGTTCCATGAAGAACCTTTAACATCCATAGAACCACTAAAGGTTCTTGATAAGGTTCTTTAGATTATTAAAATGTTCTTTACACTAAGAAAAAATGGTTATTTTAAGAACTGATCACTGAAGTGTTTATATGTGAAAAAAAGCCTAAATTAAATCCGTTCATCATCATATAAAGCGATCGAGTTCAGAAAACCACTCAGTTCATATGGATTACTTTTACGATCTCTTTGAAGTGTTAATGTGGTAGTTGCGTACAGAAATTGCACAGATTTACTTAAAAATATCTTTGTGTTCTGAAGATGAACAAAAGTCTTAATGATCCCACAACATTGTGCAGGTTCTGGTTGTGAAACCACTGAGATTTAAATCCCTGAAGAAATGGAAAAACCTTTCACAGGTGAGAATGTGTTGTTTTGTGTTTTTAATATGTATTAACTCAACATTACAGGTTTTTATTACTTTGGTACTTTTTTATGTTTTTACTTTAGTAACTATGTCGTGTTAGCTTTCGTCTTGTTGTATTGTGTTAGTTTAGCAAAATCATCTGCTGAAGTCCGGCTTTGACCATTCCAATATGGCGGACGGTTTATGTATAGAGGCCCATAGAAACAGCCACTAATGATGCATCTATATATACTTGCTATGGTTTCAACCAGCATTGGGTGCTTTGAACCCTGGCTAAGATGCTAAGGGTGTCCTGCAGATGGCGCCGTGAGCTCATGCAGCTCTGTCAGAAGCTGGAAGAAAAGTTGCTCTGGCAAAGGATTGTTTTTTCCTGCAGGGCAATGCTCCATGACACACTGCCACTCATGTTGAACAATGTTCACTAACCCAGCGAAGACTGGCGTTTATTCTCTTCAGCAGTGTGAAGTATTTCACTCAGTTGACAAGGTGAAGAAACAAGTATTTTCAGAAAATTAGAGATTAAATATGACATATGTCAGTGCATGTGGCACATCTTTGGTTAAGGATGTTTAAATTGAATATGCTCAAGCTCTGTGATTAGCAATAGCTTACATGAGGATGGCAACTTGAAGTTCACTTTGTTAGATCATGCCAAAATGTTACATTGGATGGATCTCCACATCAGAAATATCAAATATATTAGATACGAATCCCTGCCAGAAGATATAAGTCTTCTATCAGCCTGAGAGTTTGACTGAGAAAGCCAGGAAAGAGCAGAAGCAGACGAAGTGATGATAGGAAAAAGAGCAGTTTATTGAATAATCTTAGCTGTGTGTTTCAATGCTCACTTCATCTGACCAGTACAACATCCAACAAGTGTTATTATACCAAAGCAAAAACAATGGAAAATTCCTGCTCACCACATCATCTCCTGTGACGTTAAAAACCTTGAAATGGAGACATTCTTTTATCTCCTACTCATGAAAACAAACATCCCTTCAAACCACACAGTCGTGAAGATTAAACTTAGCAAGCATTTAATAAGTAAAATAAGTGATATAAAAATTAAAACAAAATAAATGAATCATAATAATAAAATGATGAATACATGATTAAATGTAACTACAATTACTAGTGATTATAAAATTAAATCATAAAAACAATAAAACAGCACAGATGTAAATGTTTGCTCTCTTAAAGTAACACACACAGGATGCTATTGAGAATCCTTAGATCGTCAATTTCCATGTTTTTAACTAACTTTCAAAATGTTGCATTAAAATGATTTTGTGTACTTTGATCAAACAGGATGGATTTGTTTTAAGTGACAAACACAAAACATTCAACCACAAAATTGACCAAATCCATTGATAACACTGAAGTTTGAGCTTCTGATTCCTTCAGTTAATGATGTCACTTCCTGGAGGATGATATCATTAAGGAAGTGCCTTTTGTGCCAGTCAAATTATAATCAATAAACATGATAATAATCACTTGCATATCAAAATATGTATAACACTTTGTTGAACTATTGTATTGTATTGTACTTTTTATCTCAAAATTCTGACTTTTTTCCTTAGAATCATCTGAGATAATCTTGCAGTTCAGACTTTATAACTCCAAATTGCTCACAATTGTGAGGGAAAAAAATAGGCTAATCCACAGCTAGCTGTACATGAAATGATTTTAACGCACGACATGGAGGCAAAGAACCGCCCGATGCAAATTCGGACGTACTACATTCGCCAAAGATCTACTATGGTTTACTGACATTTCGCGAAGTTACAAACAAAAACGTGGTGCAAAAGCATCATATACTTGTTTACATGCGGCGACGTTATTTCATACAAATACTTGGTATAGTTTGGTCTCTAACTGAAACAGATACACTTGTTGTATTCTGCTACTTGAGACCTTTTCAACAATATATGAGACCAGTCTGTTATGTAGGCTACTGTGATTTACAATCTGTGTTACAGTCGCTCTCTCTGATGTCACACACCGATCGGTCTGCGCAGCGCGTAGTAGCTACTGGAAGAATCATCGTTTTTGAACAAATCTCTTGAATGAATGAACATTGACAAATACATTTGTTTAAAAGTCACTTGTCGCCACCTGGTGGCATAACGATGTAATCGATATAGTCGTTGAAGCGCCACTGTTACTTTCAAAAGGTGATTAAATCTATTTTGATCGCTGCCATAGACATCAGTGTTTATATCCGAACTATAAACTTTGATCTCAGGATACTGTGGGGTTGAAAAGACTGTAATTGTGAAGCTGACCACTGCTCTCCTTATCAAAGGTTTAATGGACACAGGAGAATCGTCATTTAGGAACGAGATTGCATGGGTGTTTGAATCGAGATCGCGATCTTTTAACAATTAATCGTGCAGCTCTATTGTCCTGCTTAATTAAGTTCAGTATTGATTCATTTCTATTGTAAAAATCATTAGTTCTATTAATTTAGTTCATTTATCTATACAGAAGCTCTGCAGAAATCAGTGATGTCATCATCCCGCAATAAAAGTCACGGGGCAGCGTCAGGTTTCTGTGTGCGCAGCGCGATCTCCGATCTCTGTACGTGAGATGTCACGTGACACGTGTGTGTAGCTTCAATGAAAACAGCGCATTAATATAAAACAGTGATTAAACTGCCTGGAAGGTTTTAGTGGACACCTTCTAGCCAATCAGAATAGAGTATTCAGACAGACCATGGTATAAATGTATTAAAAATTTGTCATTGTCATGTATAATATATTTTCAATTAATCTAATTTTCCAAAATCTGAAGTCAAAATGCATCACAAACAAGCTTAACTAATGCGTTTAGGTTTTTTTAAAAACGTATTTCATAATCTTGATTTGTGAACTTGGTTGATTAATTGTGGAATCTTGGTTGTCAGTCATAACCGGATCACTGAATGGAGCACTGTGTCATCGCTGCCAGCTTTACAGATGCAGATTTCACTGCAACTAGAGCGAGCGTCCCAAAAACACTCCCGCTTTCTACAGCTCCAGCACCAAGCAAGCTGGACAAAATCTGGGCAGACAATCCGACTTCCACAGCTGGAGCTGCAGGGAACAGAAACGCTAAGAGCGCAGGTGCAAATCCGGCTCCGACCCCCAGCATAAACATGGACAGCATAATCGCCAATTTCATATTGCGTTTTGAGAGAAGCTCATTGTTCTGCCCTTCTTCACTCAGTCTTCTCTGCTCCTCTTCTTGGATCCAGATGTCCAGATCTTCCTTTTCTTTATATTCTCTTTCCATTCTCTCCGCCTCCTCCTCCATCTCTCTTTCCTCCAGTCTTCTCATGTTCTCCTGCTCTCTATTCAGAGATGCTCTGAACCGTTCCAGTCTCTCTGGGATCGGATGCGCATTCTGCTCTTCTTTCCTTATATCCGTCTCTATCTGTTTAATCCTGCCTTGTATGCGTTTCCTTTTTCTCTCACTGTCTTGCCTCTCTTCAGTCATGGATGCAATAAACAAACGCCATCGATCATCAGCCATTTTCCTGACCTCCTGCTTGATTTTCTTCATTTTTTCGGCCATATCAGCTTGCATTTTCTTCTCTATTATCTTCTGGGCTTCCTGCATCACTTCTATGATTGGACTGATGAAGTGACGGTTCTCATTTCGAGCGAGCAGCTTGTCAACCCTCTGCAGGAGTCGACTCACCTGATCTCGGTTTGTGGGGTTGGTGTTGTCAAAAGCAACAAAACGCCTTCCAAATCTCTCCACGAGCTCCTGCACTTTTTGATTTTGTCTTGAAATAAACTCTTCAATGGATCCTCCTCGAAGTCTATCCGCGTGGGAGAATATGAGGATGGTGTGATGAGTGACGTCCTCATGAAACATCTCCAGAATCATGTCTACGGTGCGCTGCTGCTCCTCTGTGAATCGCTCTATCGGTATGACGAGCAGAAACGCATGAGGACCTGGAGAACACAAAGCCAGGCAATGAATTAATTCTTCTTGTAGTTCTTCATCTGTTAAGTTTGTGTCAAAAAAACCAGGTGTGTCCACAAGAACCAGCTCTCGTTCCTCCACCGTCACACATTCTCTCTTGCACTCTTTTGTGACCGAGCTCATGCTCAATCCATCATCAAAGCGTTTGTTTCCCAGGATGGTGTTTCCTGTCGCGCTTTTCCCTGCTCCTGTTTTCCCCAGCAGAACCAGGCGCAGTTCATTCGGTGCTAGATTTATTGTGTTCTGAGGATCGCTGCCAAACGACCCTTGAGAGGTTCGAGCGATTCTCCGTTTTGTGTTTGAGTTTCTGCTGGAACTCTCCCTCCAATCACTCTGTGGCATCTTTGATCCTGCGGAAAAACCAAAGTATCAAGCAAATTGTTGAGAAATCTAACAATAACCCAGCTAATGTTCTCAGAACGTTTTCTCAAAGTTATGAACAAACATTCTTTCAGTAACGTTAATACGTTCGTTCAGTGTTATCTGTTATCTTTAATAATGTTTTCAAAAATTTTGCCCAAAAATTAAAAAAAAGACATTTTAATTGGATGTTCGTGTAACGATTTTTTAAAATGTTACTTCACCAACAAGGACCACACCACAACTATGCAGATAATAGACTTTATTAGAATGAAGACAGGTTGAAAAGGATGGAAAGGGAAAGGATGTTATGATTCTCCGGTCTGGATGATCGGGAGACTCGGAGTGAGGGCTTCGTCTCTGTAGGTAGTAAGCTGGGTTACTTGAAGACACCCAAAGGTTTGAATGAGCTGATGTGGGCTTGAGCTTGACAGAGATCAGTAAGATTATTACGGATGTATGAACTCTTATTGTCTCATCCAAGATGCCTATGCTGGCGGCTGTCGTGGCTGCTCCAATCCGGAAGAGATGGATAGAGTAGTGTTCGGGAGATATGCCGAAGGTGCTGAGAATATTTTGAAAGTGTTTGATAAACCAAATTGTGGCCATTTTCCCATTTTCTGCAAGAAAGAGTGGTTCTTGAGGAGATGAATGATTGGCATATCTGGAAAGAACGTATTCCGAAAGTGGCTCATAAGGACTGAGGAAGGAGTTGGGGCAAAAAATGTAAATGGGAAATGATTGTCCAAACTGGTCGGTTTTACTTTTCTTCAGAGTGTATATGAGAGAATCTGGAGTATGTGATGTGTGAGAGGCTGGGATGAATGACTGGATTGAAAGCGGAAGTTGATGGGGAAAGTTCGGAGCAGCACAGGAAGCCAAAGAATGGGCTCAAGTAGCCCAAGTGTAATGTGTGGATGCATTGCTCAGAAGGTCAGAAGTTATTAGCAAGCGTTTAACGACGAGGACTGGTTCTTGTTTACGTAGACCTTTAATGAGCATAGGTATATGAGAATGAAAAATGGAGTGGCATTGGTCGCCAATGGCGAGTTTGTTGATAAAGTTGATTCTGGATAAGTAAGTCTGGAGGACTTAAGAATGGACCAAATATTCATTAGAGGAACTGGACGTTGGTAGAAGGAGTGGTAAGCCTCAAAACAGTTCCAACTGGTCAGGTAAGCAGAGAGGGTACTCTGGGCAAAGGCCATTGATGATATCTTCTCGTGAAGCATATGAAAGGTCTTCCAACTCTGGATTTAGTTGAAGATGGTGGCTGAAAACGGTGGAACTGGCGTGGGATGGATGTCTGTTTCTAGAGCCAAGATTCTGAACTTCTGAAAAGAAAAACAGCACAAAGAGTCAGCTGTGCTATTGTAGCCCGGAATGTGAGCTGCTCGAATAAGAAACTGGTGTTGAGCAGATATTAGTGTCAGTTTGCGAACTAACTGCATGATTGCTGGGGAACGAGATCTGCCTTTATTTATGTTTTCGACTAACTGTTGAGTATTGAATGTCTGGCCCATTCGTGCCCCAAAGGATGGCTTCTACGATGACGGGATACATTTCGTAAAGCGTGGATGAGGGAACGTCTGACTGCTGAACGAGACAGATAAACTCAGGCGGCCATTCGGAAGCGAACCAACGGCCGTGTACAGCTGAATGTCTTCTGGCTGTGTGACATAGTCATTATAAGAGGAAGGATGTGCCGTTCCACAAAGACAGAAAACTCTTGTTGGGGCTGAGATGGTTGAAGTTGTTGAATACCATTCTTCCTCCTTGGTAGAGTCCTCTTTTGTTGATGCTTTTGGGACTGTGGGGCATATGACGAGGGGTTCTGGAATTATAGGAGGAGGTGCCCCAGTACGTCCTTTGGTTAAACTGCTGTGACCGACCTGCTGCTTGAGTGGCAAACAGAACATGGTAGTTATAGAAGCCGGTCCCTTGAAACGAATGGCTATGTCTAAAATGATTGACAGGTAATCATCTATCTCAGTCCTTCGATCTGGATAGAGCAAACTATGTCTCTGTAAATCGAGAAGGCTAAAGCAAATTCGGTAGGGGATTAGTTGGAAAAAAGAAGGAATAAGAGGAGGTTTAAAAGGTTCATTGAGAGGTAGAATTCCTGCACAAGGGACTTGATTTGGGTTTGGTTTTGTTGGTTGAGAGGAACCAGAAATAACAGGAGCCATGCTGCTGTTAACGGCAGAAGGAAGGGTAGAGGAATGAATGGTGGGATGAAAGGATGAATGTCCGTGAGGATTTGGAGCTGTTTGTGAGCATAAGGATGAAAAAAGGATGTAATAATATGGGATTTTATATCTGAAGTAGAAGGAGCAGATGTTGATGGAAATTGAGCTTGGTCTCCACTAGGTATATATATATATATATATATATATAAAACATATTTTTGTTAGCTGCCCGTATACTTAAGTAAAGTATACAAATAATTGTATACAATTTTCTTTACAAGTATACTTCAAGTTCATTTTAAGTATACTTAAGTAAAGTTCAAGTATTTTATTAAGTATACTTTATGTAGTTACTTTGGACTAAACTGGCCCACTTTTAGTGTATAAATGTATACTTTTAAGTATATTTTAAGTAACATTAGTAAACTTTGAGTACACAACTAGCTTACAATTACGTTTTTCGTTTGTACTGCAACTACACTACAAGTGAACTGTTTCATGTCTATCCTTGTTTTGTTCAACTGGTCGAGGTTGAAATGGAATTTGGAAAGTAAAAAGTGATGCAATACTTTTTATAGAGAGAAATAATTACAGTAATCTAATTACACTGTTGATGTAACGATGACTCAGAAGGACTGGGGTTTAGATCCATCTGCAGCTTTATTAATAACGCCACAAGCAGGCAAACATGGGCGACACTTAGACAAACACACGGCCAGATAACAATTCGTAGTCAAATATGGCACAGGGTCGATGCAGGCAGCAAACAAACAACCGTAAACAAGAAAACAGTCCAAGAGTCTAAACACGAATTCAGTCCGAACAGGAATAGAAACGCTCAATAATGTCAGCCGGGACAAAACAAGACTTCACACTGTTAGCTTGGAGCTTGAAGCAGTCACAGTAATCAGTCCGAGCACGGGCTCATGGGAAATGTAGTTTACAACAGGAGAAACTAATATTCAGGCGAGGGAGCCCTCTGGTGGTGATCGTACTGTTACAGTTTTCTTTAAGTGAACCACATCATACTTATAGTTTATTATTTATATTATTTTTGCACTTTAAGTATAATTCTTACTCTGAACACAAAAGAAGATATTTTGAAGAAAGTCGGTAACCTTGTAACCTCTCACACACACACACACACACACACACACACACACACACACACACACACACACACACACTTATGTCATTATTAGTCGAGTATAGTACATAAAAATGATGTTTCTAAGAAATACATGAAAAGACTAAAAGTATGTTTTCTTATTTTTAGTTTAAAAGAAGTAAAGGCTAATATCACACTTCAACAAACTTCTTATTTTAAACGTTCAGAGAACATTAAGAAATAACGTTTTTATAACTTAATAGAAAACATTCTTAAAATATGGTTTTGTTAGCTGAAGACACTGATAATCATTTATTTCAATTAATTCCTGTAATCGTGATTTAGTTCACTGTAAAAGATAAATATATTTACAGCATAAAAAAACAATAAACAATACCATAAACAATGATCTAAACAAATCCTGAATTACTAATAATATAATAATGCATATATCTTTAATTACCTTCGCTGTACATGTTTTCTGCTGTTTCTCAGTGTGTGTGTGAGTGAGTGAGTGAGTGAGTGAGTGTGTGTGTGTGTGTGTGTGTGTGTGTGTGTGTGTGTGTGTGTGTGTGTGTGTGTTCAGTTCTGGACTGGATCATGATGGGCAGGACTTTTACTCAGAAACGAAACTCACCACGAACTCTCATGTTGACGCATTTTCGTTCCTCCCAACATTATATTTGTATGACATTTAAAAATAAATGCATTTATATTTATGTATAAACATATTTCATGTAATATATGCAAATAAGACTGTTATACGTGCAAATAACGGTTTAGTTTGCATCCACTAGAGGGACACAGTGACCCTGTTAAAGAGATGCAGTGACGTCACAGATTATTTCCATGATTATTTACATATCGTTTCCTGTGCAAAATGTGTAGACATATTCTGTGCTTTTACTTCAGCGTTATAGAGTGTCATTTATGTGAAGCTTTTGCAAAACTGTATTTTTATGGCTGCAATTCATGAA
Source organism: Ancherythroculter nigrocauda (assembly GCA_036281575.1). Lineage (NCBI taxonomy): Eukaryota > Metazoa > Chordata > Actinopteri > Cypriniformes > Xenocyprididae > Ancherythroculter > Ancherythroculter nigrocauda. The sequence goes on along the minus strand of VTFQ01000008.1, from coordinate 48,426,308 downwards.
AAAAATACTAAAAAACTATTAAAACACATAAAGCAGAATAAGGAAGTTTACCCTATTGCTAAGAAAACTCTTGTGCATTGAATGGCAGAACAAAAGCGATGAGAAATGTGTTGATTTAGTCATTTATGGAGCAGAGTTTCTGATGTCATGGAGAGGTTGATGAAACTGGAAATGTCTGGATGGAAAACAGGCATCACTGACTAAGAAGCACAAGAAAGGTGAAGGAAACTTACAGCAACATGATGTCAAAAATTTCATTTAATTGCATTTAAGCAGGCAATTATAGAGACAATATGTACCAAAAATGTTGAAGTGCAATTTTAAAGTTTTGGTAAATAAAACTCTTACAAAATTTCTGGTGAAAGTGCTGGAATACATCAATAAAACAGCAATTCAGAAGAAGATCTTAAAACTAACAACTCCATCAGTTAGTGCAATTAAAAACAACATTCACCCTCATTTTAACTTCAGAAACCTCACCTTTACATAAATAGGTCACATAAATACAGTTCGGTGTGTGTTAAATACCTCAAAGTGAATTCAGTAACGTTTCTTTAGATATAAAATATATATTTTAAAAAAGCTCCCAATTTCCTTCTTTACTGGACATATTTCAGTGATTTCTTTTGTATTAATTTCCATTTGTTTAACTTTGTTTTAAATAAATCAGACATTTGGTCACAATAAATACATACTAAAACAGCGACACTATAATCAGTGAAGTGAAATGATCTGGCGATGACAGAAGCAGCGGTGCTTTAGTTCGGATCAGTCGCTGTTTCCTAAAACACTCTGTCTCGGGAATGTAAACATGGTAAAGCAAAACTAACGAGTGTACGATAAACACGGGCGTCACTAACGGCGTCTAGCGGTGTGGTCGTGTTTGAGGGGCTTCGCTCACTAACAGGATTTGACTGTTTTGATGCGGGAAACCACGGTGGAGACCAGTTTCTCCAGCTGCTTGGCTCTCATTTCACCCGTCTGCAGAACCTCCTCGTGATTGGCCTTCTTCTCACTGTCGTAATCCAGCACCGACTTATTGGTGATCAGAGACAGAGCCAACACCCGCATTCCACAGTGACGCGCCACGATCACCTCATGAACCGTGCTCATCCCTGAAAACACACACACACACGTTAATGCCACCTACTGGCAGTTTTAGTTTCTTATTTAGAGTATCGCTTCATAAAAAAAATATATATTGACTTCATAAAAATAAAAAAATCAATATTTTGGGGAAAGTTTGCCCAAAAATGAAAATTCAGTTTATTTACATTTCCTCTCTCTCATGTCGTTTCAAACCCGAATGACTGACTTTATTTTGCGGAACATAAAAAGATATTTTGAAGAATGTTGGAAATAAAAACTGTAAATAAATCTAAATACTAATTCAGATGCAGATTCTGTAAAAAATCCTGGCCGTTGAAGCCAAAAAGTTTGTGTAAAAAATTCTATGTTGAATCAAATAAAATATTTATTTGTAAAACTACTTTTTTTGTAATTTTATGCTTGTCTATTTTATGCTTTTCTTATTTAACACACTTTTGTGGGTAATTTCTCAGCCAAATTTGATGTGATTAGATTAATCACTAATCGCTTGACAGCCCTAATGTATAGATTATTACTTATATTTTTACTTGTGTATATACATATATATATTTTTTACTTATATTTACCTGAGTAAAAAATGTATAAAATAATAAATCAATATTAGAAAATTACTTAAATTACAGTTAAAGTTATCAGTAAAGTTGATTATAATTAAGAACACTACAGCAGGAGTTGAAGAATAAGAAGGATTGATCACATCGGTGGAAAACGACAAATGCATTTTGACGAATGATTATGAAGACAAAGAGTCCAAATACACCTACTTCCATACTGTACAGAAGCACTTACAATGTACGTTTCAAATAAAATGTAGTAGTTACTGTATGCAGCAAAACATTCTGTCTTTCTCTAGAATATCATGCACTGATGAATTATTCAGAATAAGACCAGAAACATGTTAAGAAAGCAAACGGTCTGTTTTGAATTCTTCCTGATAACTCACCCACGGCATCGGCTCCGAGGAAGCGCAGCATTTTGCACTCAGCGATGGTCTCGAAGGACGGGCCGCCCAGAGCGCTGTAAACGCCCTCCTGCATGAACGAGGAGAAGTCCAGCTCCGCCGCGACGTCGTGCGCCAGCTGCTGCAGCCCGCGGTCATACGCGTCCGACATACACGGGAACCTCACGCCGTACCTGCGGTTCAGAGACACGGGAGAGAAAGAAACGGTCAACATCGCTAACCATGTTTTTAAAGTCACCATGAAATCAAAGTGGAGAATTCTTGTTTTTATTAATAATTGCTGTTTATTCTAAATGATTTATCATTATTGTGTTCCTGGTAATCTTGAATCAGAATATCTTCCTCTTGCAGCATCTCTTCTCTTCTCTGATGATGAGGGCGGGGCAACCTGTCACTCACATGAGATCCACCAATAGCAAACCACAACCATCCAATCAATTCCCCACAGACAAAATCAAGCCCCGCCCTACATTTGTTCTTGTTTGAGAAGCGTTTCACTATGAATTATAATTTATGACTGGCCCATCGTGCTATTCTGGCATTATATAGTAACACTCACTCACACACACACAACACACACACACACACACAGGGTTGGGGAGTAACAAAATACATGTAACGACATTACGTATTTAAAATACAAAATTTGAGTAACTGTATTTCGTTACAGTTACATTTTAAATAGATGGTAATCAAATTACAGTTACATTCAAAAAGTATTTTAGATTAACAAAGTGATTACTTTGAATTTTAATGTCATTTATGTAATTTAATAAGCTATTAACGTAAGCTGTTTGAGGATTTTTAACCAACGAGCCAATTGTTGATGATTCTCCGTTTTTTGTTTAAAAACAAAAAAACGCGCGCAGCCTGTTCAGATATGAGAAACCTGCAGTCATCAGACATGAGATCGCACGCAAAAAACAGGGCATAACGCATTTCTCTAGTGGAAATTCAAAGACAGATTTACTTATAAACATGAAAAAGGACGTACAGTAACATCATAGTGCAATGCAAGCTATGTCTACCTGCAACAAAACCTCTATCGGCTTCAGTTCAAAGGATTCAACATCTAACGTTAATCTGAAAAAGCATCTTGAGGTAGGCCTAAGCTGTTCTTGGTCTTTGAAAATGTTATTTTCCTTATTTACTCCTTATTTTCCTATTTGCTCGTACATTGAGCTTTATATGGTTATCATTCGCCTACGGTTAATATTTAATATTAAGAATTTATTAGGTTTGAAAAATAACACAAAATCCTCATAGAATTAACATCCACTTAATCATGCGTTAAATAATGTTTTATAAAGCCAATTTCTTGGTGTACTTTACATTTTTTCATTCAGTCCGTCTGCTGATTTTGTTTTGTGCAGATGTCTTATATGTAGCATAATTTCACAAAGCTAAAGTCAGACCATGCTGTTTTTGCTGTTAATCTTGAAATTATGCAATAATTTAAATGAAAAACAACTGATCATGCTCATGTACATAACATCTTTGTTGGGACTGTGATAAAAATCCAGTGTTTGCTTATAATATTGGCCAATTTGCTTCTACTGGCCATGAAAAATCAAAATAGGTGCATCACTAATAATAATTTAAAAAAAAATAAATAAAGCATTATTTAAAAAAATCGAATAGTTTTTTTTTTTCCCGCTGTTTGTTGTTTATATGGTTAATATTAATGCAGCTATCAGTGCACTAAGGTTAAATATTAGTATAAACATATTTATACTAGGGATAGTTCACACAAAATGATCATATTTTTTTCCAAACCTGTAAAATGTGGTGGTGGAGAGATGCAAAAAACTGTTGAGAAACCGTAGGTGTGTCAGCTTTGAATATAGGCCTTCTCTCGAGATTATTGGGTAGATCATTTAATTTCATTTTCTTTATAAACATTATAAATGTTACAAACAAACTTTGTTAATAAAACAATTTAAACCACTGTGTCAATTCGACTCTATACACCTATAAAACAACCTATATTATTAGCAATATTTTATTGTTGTTATTTAAATTTTTTTTTTTATCCCTCTGATGCACATCTTTACAAATATAATTTAGAAATGATATATCAATAGTAAATATATACGGATGTGATGTTAAAAGAAACAAATATTTTCTTAATTTGTTTATCAAGATATTGAATTCTTTACCAAAACATAGGTTATATAGGTCTAATAAATTGGAGATATATATTTTGTAACTGATGTTAAAAATACAATTTAGTGGAAAACCAAATCCTGGTGGGTAGAAATCATTTTTATTTACAGGTTATAAACTTAGAACATCAAGTTAATATGGTCCTTTGTGTGAAGTATTTCAAAGTATTCCAAAGTATTTAGATTAAGTTACTAAACTTGAGTAATGTAACGAAATATGTTACAGATTACATTTTAAAGCATGTATTTTGTAATCTGTAGTGAAATACATTCTAAAAGTAACCTTCCCAACCCTGCACACACACACACACACACACACACACACACACACACACACACACACACACACTTACACACACACTGAACTCAGACCAGCACAATCTCACCTCTCGTCGTTCAGTCCCACTAATGGGTTGTTTCCAGCGAAGCCTGGGATATTGATGTGATCCTTTATGACCATGATGTCGCCCACGTTAAAGTCCTGGTTCAGTCCGCCAGCGGCGTTGGTCAGGAGAACCGTCTCCACACCCATGAGCTTAAAGACCCGGATGGGCATGGTGGTCTGCCGGAACACAAACCAATCACAATCGTACCATAAATAATACCTAAAAAATCATGATAGTCATATTTCAAAAATCATATTTCATCTCAAAATCAACACAAACATGTACTTCATGAAGAAAGTCTTTTGCATTGACATTATTTTCAAAGAGTTTTAATGATTTCTACACAGTCTTGATGTTGTTTTTGTGCTCTACTAGAACAGGTTGATTATTCTCCTCATATTCTCCATTGTTGCAGCTCCTCTCTTCCCAGTCTGTCAGTAACGCTCTGTTTAGTTCCTGTCTCTATGAAGCCCCTCCTTCTGAAAAGCACAATGTGCTCTGATTGGTCGGCTGGAGCGGTGTGTTGTGATTGGTGTTTGGGAAATGTCCCGCCCCTTACCATAACCGCCAGTTTCAACACACTACTAACTAACTCAACCAGGCCCCGCCCCTTTATTCTGCGCATACATTATTTAAATGAGGAATATTGTGAAGAAAACTCAAGATGGAGTTCAGAAACACTGATATAGAGAATAATAATAATAATAATCTTTTTCATGCTCAAACAGCAACATTACACACTGAAGACAGATGAAGCTGTAGCTGAACTAGAGGAACAGCTGAGATGATTATGTAACACTGTGGTACAAAGTTTGCATTTTATTAACAAAGACGTTGTAAAGATGCCAGTGATGTTTACATTGAGCAAATACCGCCGGATCATGAGCAGCGGCTGTCTGTCAGCATTAACAGGAGGATTGATAACAGGGAACGTTCTCAGAGTTATCTTCAGTAATGCTCTCAAAACAAAAACATGATCTTAACATTTTTTAAAATGTTACATTTTAACTTTTTTAAAATGTTACAACTTGTTTCAGAACATTCCGAGAAAATTCAAAAGTAACATTCTCATAATGTCATAATGTTTGCAAACTGATAAAATGGAATGCAACCTTAACGTTCGCATGACCAAGAAAAAACATTTTAAAAACTTCACATTCAGAAATACTGTTCTCAGAGCTGCAGTTAATCACCTTCTGAATGGGGTATCCTTCATAGAGGTGGAACCTTCCCTGCATGCAAACGCACGGCTTTCCTTTCAGGGTGCCGAACACCAGCTTTCCGGCGTGGCCGTGAACTACAGAACACAAGAGCGTACAACAGTCAGTCGGTGCATCACACGATTTCACACACAGAACTAAACGTCAACCGTCTGAACTCACCAGTGCTCTGAGGGAAGTTTGGGATGTCTCTGTAGTTGATGACTAGCTGGTCTTTCAGCATGTCTGCCAGTCTGCCGAGACCGGAGCCGCACACGATCCCCACCAGAGGGCGCACGGGAACCTGAGCAATCAGCCAATCGGCCGTGGCCTTGCACTCCTCATAACTGTACCTGAAGGGAGGGAAAGAACCATGTAACTTTTTTAAAAAATGTGTAAAATAAATGTTCATTAAATGTATTTATTTATTATTTAATTTTTTTATTATTATTTAATTTTATATATATATATAACATAATATTATTTTATTGATTTTAATAATATATTAAAAAATAAATTAAATAATATTATTTAATTTTAAATTAATGTTATTTAAATGATTTCATGTACCTGAAGGAGGGGAAAAAATCATGCAACCTTTTTAAAATTGTAAAGTAACTGTTCATTAATTTTTTTTAATTATTAAATAACAAATTTAATTTATTATAACATAACATTATTTAAATATTTTTCAATAATATTATTTAAATATAATTAAATTATATTAATGTATTTATTTTTAAATAATATGTAAATTATTATTAAATAATATTATTGAAAAATCATTTAAATAATATTATTCAATTTGATATTGTAACGCGTTGCTCGCACAGGAACACATAACGAAGGAGATTAGGTTCAAATAAGTCTTTACTTAAGAAATCCAACAGGTACAGGCAGGAACGCAACACAACACAGGAATTACGAGACCGGACAATGAACAGGGAAGACAGGAACTTAAATACACAGATGATTAACTAAAGTGACATACAGCTGTGAATAATCTTGTTAGTGTCCATGGTGATAGATGCTGGCGGGAAACAGACAGATGTGACAGACGGTGACAGATATATTAATGTTATTTAAATTATCTCATTTGCTATCATTCGATTTACTTGTGAATGTGTAAGATATATATTTTTGACCCCATTAACAAATGTTATTTTAAATTATTTTCAACCTTGCATTCTTCATAACATAGCTTTTATTTTTAAATTGTAAAATAAACGTTTATTCAATTTATTTATTTTTTAATTTATTATTAAATAATATTATTTAATTTTATGTTATCTAATTTACTATCATTAGATTTACTTGCAAAGTGTAATAGGAAATGTTATTTTTTTAGCTCAAGCTTCTCTAAATTGTGTTTTACTAAAATAGCAATGTTTTCAAATCAACCCACGGATTCCTTACAAGGACTGAATGTTTAGGAGAGAAAAGACTGAAATAATAACAGTGTCTGAATGAAGGAGGGATTGTGTGAGTCTGTCTGTCTGCCTTCTGATGTTTTTATAACAACAGATCCTAATCTGAATCTGAATCTGAATCTGAGTTCATGTGATGAAATGAAAAAGAACTCAACATAATAATTAGACTGATTAATGATTCTTTTAATGAACTCGGCTGACTAATAATCCACAGAGGAACTCCCCTGATCAGTCAAATCTGTCCTGACTCAGAGTCTGATGTGAGTCACTTTCCAGATCACTGAATTTAATGTAATTTCTGAGTCTGATTGAACACTAATAACCGCGCGGAGTTAATGAAGTGTATATGATGTAAAGCAGTTATGTACTGGCAAACAAAACTGATCATTTATTTGAGAATGCACTTCTTCATCATCATCATCGTCATCAGGGTCTGATCGAGTGATACGTGATGAAGCGCACGTCACGGCGCGCGCACCGGGTTTCCTCAGCATCACATATGAAACACGTGCCCGCGCATCTCGACAGGAATTATATCTTATATTTACTTTACTTTTCAACATATAGGATCTTATATCATGTATTATATCTAATTGAACGATCTTTGACGGTGTTTGTGCAGTCTGTTTAAACATCCTCGTGAGTGTGTGTGTGTGTGTGTGTGTGTGTGTGTGTGTGTGTGTCAAACCTGCTTAACAGGTTTCATCACATGATTTTTTAAATTCCTTCTTAAACTCACAGAAATAAACAGATATTATAACAATAATATGACGTTGAGTACATGTATGATGCAAGAGCTGAGTGATGATGTCAGAGACATCGTGCGTGCGCGTGCCAGACATAAGCAGCTAAAATGATTCACATCAGTGTTTAAGTTATCAACCATCAGATCATAAACCTCCAAACGCAATTTTATTATATTTAAGGGTTCAAAACTCACCCTGTAGTTGAATCCGGAAACATTTCGATGAGTTTCAGTCACTGAGGAAAATTCAGGTTCAGTCTCTGGTGAATGTTCCCTTTTGTGTCGTTGGTGTTCCGTTAAACTCTTTTATCTGGCTCTGAGTGTGTGTGTGTGAATGAGAATGACCTTATAAAATGCGTTTCCTCCTCCATCAGTTTTTCTATTCATGCGGCGCGCGCGCTCATTGGCTGCGCGCGCGGGTGTGAACTCGAGGGAGGAGGATGCGCGCATTTCCTGAAGCGCAACGCTTTGTGACGTCATTCACCGCGCCTCTACCAGGAAAAAAATGTAACAATAAAAAAAGTGATTTTTACCAGGAAATAAATGTGACAAGAAGAAAAGTGATTTTCAAAATTGATGTTTCTATTTTTGACCAGATTTCACATTCATAAATGCAAGTTTACTAATAAAAAACTGAAGTTGACTGAAGGAAGGCTTTAGTAGACAGTAATTCACTTATTTTATTATTATAATAATAATCTTTATTTTCTATAGCGCCTTTACATGTTACATCATTACAAGAACAAGTAAAACAAAATACACCATATAATATTATACAGAAGAGATGCATTCAAAACAATTAAAAATAAAATAATATAACATTAATACAAATATTCAAGTAAAAGCTACCCTAAAAATGAGTTTTAAGGCGAGATTTTTTCAAAATCTCTATAGGTAATGAGTTCCATAGTTTTGGGGCTAGTGAAGAGAAAGCCTGATCTCCCATCAGTCTGGTAGAACAGTTAAAGACCAGGTTCAGACAGCGAAGGTCACGCACTGGAGTTAATATATAGAGATCCCAAACCATTCAAGGACTTATAAGTAAGCATCAGAAATTTAAAATCAACCCTAGATCTAACAGGGAGCCATTCATTCTTCTTAGAAATACAGTGAGAAAGAAAATCCACAGGCACAGTATCATCAGGTTTTGAATGTGTGTAAATTCTAGTATAAAAATGAAATTTCAGACCAAGAGATCTCAAAATCTGACCAAGTGGAAAAATATAGATGTTAAAAAGCAAGGGGCCCAAAACCGATCCCTGAGGGACTCCAGATTGCACGAAACCAACCTCAGACCCAAATCCACTCGTGGGAACAAACTGCTTATGATCTGTGAGGACTGAAAGCAGTTCAGTGCAGTATCAGAGAGCCCAAAGACAGACGAGTAATTAAAAGAGAATGATCTACAGTGTCAAGAAGGATCAGAATTGAAAGACAGGCAGAATCTGAAGTAAAGTCATTAGTGACTTTGAGAAATTAAATCAGCAGCAACAATTCACTCCAAAGTTTTGGCAAGAAAAAGGAGATTGGATATGGGATGGAAATTATTAAGGTTTTCATAATTGATGATTGCAGCAACTTTAAAAGCCGTTGGCAGAAAAGTCAGCAGGCTCAACTGATCTCCATTTAATATGAGAGGAGGAGATGTCATATCACTATCATATCCCTAAATCAATGGTAGACATCACAATGGATTCATTTGAAATCACCAGGTCTAACGTGTGTCCTTTGTGAGAAGTCAACAAACTGATTTAAATCGAAGTACTGCAATAAAGACAAAAAGGCTTTTGTTAATGCAGAGTCTTTTGTGTCCATATGGATGTTAAAATCCCCCAAAATAAGAATTCTCTCAAATTTGAGGCACAGGTAAGACAACAGATCTGCAAACTCTGATATAAAGTCACTGTTTGCCTTGGGAGGCCTGGAGACTGTAAATATGTCAGTGCGAGTTCAAAGGAATTAAACAGAGCATCAGCTACAGGAGACTGTCGATTATACAAGACAAAGACGCCTCCACCTCTACCAGAGGATCACGGGAGATCAAATAACCCGTAGCCAGCAGGAGTAACAAAACCATCCGACTGTTTGTGCCATGTTTCAACTAAACACAGAAGGTTGAGTTTCTCTTCCACAATATTATCAGATAAAGTCACAGTCTTGTTGACAGAGAGGGTGGTAACATGGCATCAAAACACACACAGGAGAGGAGAATACAGGAGGGTGTGTTTAATAACTGCCCTAATTACAGAATCGACAAACCCAACCTGGCTGTCCAACAGGACCGAACACTCTTCTTCAACAGGTCAATTCCCACTCAACATTAGCATATACACCCCCTAGCGGCCACAACTGGAACTGCCAGAATTGTTTTCAGTTTACTACAGTCTCCCCCCCCTAAAACTAAAACATCCCCAAACATGTCATCCCTTAATTTCCCAACTCTTTTTTCTCTTACCAGAAAAATAAAATAAAATAAAATCTTTCTGAATTATCTAACAAAATCTTTCAGATATCTTGGTTCACGTTTTTCTCTGGATGACCTCCTTATGGTCAACGACTCCGTCCGCTCTCCTCCTCTTTTCAGATGGTTCAGGCTCTTCTTGTTCCTCTGGCCCTACAGGAACGCTGCTCAGGCTGCATGATTCATCTTCAGTACCTGGTGAATCCTGCATGATCGCAGACTCCGGCGCTGTGAGTGAGTGTCTCCTGCGAACCTGATCAATGTGCCTTTTCCAGGTCTGTCCTATTCCTGTCAAGACAGTACATCTTTCAACCACAGCAGGAACCCATTGCGGTCCACAGCTATAATTTCTCACATACACAGGAGTCAACGCTGTTGTCATGTTCTTCCTCCTGTTTGAGCTGCTTCTTTTGCACTTTGGTGGCCAGGTCTGGTAGAACCAAATCAAAAGTTGATCTTAAACATCATCATTTCGGCAGGGGACAGACCAGTTGTAGTTTGTGGTGTAACCCTATAACTGAACAGGAATCTACTCTCTTGTTTCTGATTAAGAGCGATTGATAAGTCAGAAGAGAGAAAGATGTCATTTTATGATATTGATGACCGTCAAAACGCGTCATCACAGTCTGTGTAAAGGGTCTATACACAACCATCCCTGACACGGCTCTGTTCTCCTGATGATAAGGTTGAAACTCATGTTCCAGCACTGATGGCCATCTACTCTGGACATCATTACATCACGAGAGGTCCAACATGTAATTTGAGGAGTATCCACAGGTGCATCACCTTATACATCCACCATTAGTACTTGTTCAGCTCTCCTCTCCTCTATTGCCTCTTCTTTGATGGGTTAAAGCTTAAAGCATCAACACAGACATTAGCTTTGCCTGGCCTGAAAACCATGGTACAGTCGTGGGCACTCAGGAGCACAGGGAGAGCCCATCTGGGGAATGGGTTTCTTCTCATTAAAGAGCAAAATCAATGGTTTGTGGTTTGTGCACCTTCCATACAGGTATTTGTGGAACATCTCCCCATAGGGTGATGCATCACATGCTAATACTAGATCTGCCGAATAATGCATCAGATGCTGGAAGGCCTCTTCCTGTTCTGTCATCCACTCCCAGTGCTAGTGGTGCCAGGCAGGTCGCTAAATTTGGGAGAAATTTTCCATAGTAGTTTAATAACCCCAGGTAGGCCTTTAGTTCTCACATTAGATGGAGATGGGGCCTCTACAGTCACCCTCACTTCTCTTTCCACGGGCTGGAGACCTTGAGCGTTCACTTTATGACCAAGATACTCAACGTCATCCTGCAGGAACACACACTTTGAGTCTCAGCCCAGCATCTTCCAGCTTTTGCAACACTGACCCCAGGTTCTTTAAGTGTTCTGCCGTATCCATGCCTGTTATCAAGATATCATCCAAATAAACGGCTACTTTAGGAATCCCCTGCACAAGCCCTTCCATTAGCAGCAAATAGCAGGAGCTGACGCCACTCTGAAAGGTAACCTCTGGCAGGTGATCAGACCTCTTTGAGTATTTATTGTCAAATACTTTTGAGATTCCTCATCGACCACCACCTGCTGGTAGGCATGACACAGGTCCGATTTAGAGAACGTTTTACCTCCAGACAGTGTGCTGCACAGTCAACTTTAGTCTCCACAGAGCCTTCTCTGTCAATCTTCAGAACTGGAACCACAGGTGCAGCCCACTCAGAGCACTTTACGGGTCGGATGACCTGCTCCTTTTGTAGGCGGATTATTTCCTCATCCACTGATCTGGGGTGGAAAAACGTGAGCGAGAAACGTGAATTTTAGCTTGAACTCCTCTTAATGTCCCCAGGCCCTCTTTAAAGACTTCCCTGTGTTTCACCCTGAGTAATAAATCATCTTCTGTTTGAATCTGCAGTACTTGTCTGTTATGTTTAAACTGGTCCCAAGATCATTTTAGTTCTGCTAACCAGCCTCTTCCCAGCAGGTTTGGACCATTGCCAGCCACTACAACGACAGGGAGCGTTTTCTTTCGCTCTCGGTACTCCACTGCAACCTGGCAAGAGCCTCTCACTTTGATCGGTTGTCCCATATAAGTTTCCAGTTTTCTTAGTTTTGTGTTTTTCACACTTTTTCTCAAATCCTTGAATGTCTCCTTATTTCAGATGGTAAGACTACATCCAGGGTCTATTTCTAGTTTCACGTTGTGCCCATCCGTTTGCATGTCCACGGTATATGGCTGCACTTTAGTTGGATTTTCACTGTTAACTTTCCCTATATATTCCTGAATGAACCCAGTGTGAATGTTTCAACAGAATCATCGCTGTCACTTTCCTCCACTTTCCTCTGCTGTCTCTTTCACTCCCTCTACAGGCTGTTTTACTTTTATTTCTGCAAACGTGCGATATGTGACCAGTTTTACCACATGCGTGACATTTCTCTGTTTTAAATCTGCAGTGCAGGTGCAATGTGATTTGTTCCCTTGCATCTGTAACATGACTTACTTGCTACACTGGTTTGCATTTCTTTTTCACGGCTCACACAGGACAGTACTATTTTCAGCGCAATGTCAAAGGTCAGATTTTGCTCCGATAACAACCTCCTTTGGATTCATTCATCATTAACTTCAAAAACCAGTCTGTCTCAGCGTCTGTTGCTGCGTTTCACTATAATTACAATCCTGCATGAGTTTGCGCAGCATATGCAGATTAGGCATGATTTGAAGCAGGGAAGCTGGTTTGAGCTGGTCCTGAGCAACTAGCTCCAGCTAAAAACCAGCATAAACCAGCTCTAACCAGCTTCCCTGCTTCAAATCATGCCTAACCTGCATATGCTGGTTTTTCAACAGGGAGTTATTGTCTCATGAAGAGTGAATCAAACTGGAAACGCTGAACCATCTCGCTTGGCTTTGGGTTGAAATGGTTCTTTAACAAGTCCACCAACTGAGCATATGACTAATTTTCATTCACTCACTCTTTTACTCTTTCACTCACTCACTCCAGTGTTTCTCTCCTGCCTCTCTCATTAAAGAAACGCCCGGTCACTCTCTGAGTTCTTATTCCTCTCAAGGCCTCCTTTGTCTGCTGGTGTTCTCAAGATGTTCTGTTCCATCGCTTCACAAACTACCAACATCAATAAGTTTGTGCAAAGTGCCTGAATCAGAACAAAAACCCCTAGATGAAGAAAGAAAAGCCCTTTAATTCAGCTTCTCCTTCAGCAGCACTAAAGCATCACAGCTAGCAGTAATTCATTAATACTAATAGATTTATGATGCACTGTTTAGGCTGAAATAAAGAAAATGTTTTCACCTGTGAAAAAAACAAACAATGATTTTGTGTTTCTATGACTTCTTTTCGAATTAATAAAAAATAAAAGAAAAAAGATATAAACTGACTGAATGTTAAAATGTTCAAAAGTTTTTCTTATTCAAATGTTCCACTCAAGTCATCCAAATATTAATTACAGAATATGTTAATTGTTTAATATATAAATATCACCCATCGTTTCTTATGTAATTGGGTTATTAATGCATAATGTCGATTAACATTTTTTATAAACATCAAGATTTTTATGTTTAAAAAATATATGTGTAATGTAAAGTGTGCCTTAAGTGATTTAACTGGTTACCGTTTCTTTTATGTTTTGCAAACAATTTTAATCTTAATTTAACCTTTTTATCTCTAGTTCAATTTAATGATTCATTTAAAATATTTTAATTTTTTACACATTCATTGTAGATTCATATGAGCTCATAAATATTCATGCATACTGTAATAATTATAAAATAATAACAGAGCAAAATCCTAATAGTTCTAGATTTAGCAGGACAAAGAGGTTGATGAATGCAGAGAGAGAGAGAGAGAAAGAGAGAGCGAGAGAAAGAGAGGCCTGTTTATAAAAGCGAGAGGTGCACTGAGATTCAGTCCTCAAAAGAGCTTCTGTTTCGTAAAGTTAACATTAGTTTAATTTCATGCGGATCATCAACATGTAGCTGAGATCAGATGTGAATGCAGAATTAAAGCTGAACACCTGAGCGTGTGTTAACAGACCGCAGATGACAAGGTAAGACGCAGAATTGCACATGCATTCATTCACACTGGACTCTCTGAACAGGTTTTGATCAAGCTCCTGTGAATAAACATGTTTGCTCTGATGAGACTTCTGAACAACAGGTGCTGCGCTCACGTCTCGTAACCTCAACACCACTGTGTTTCTCCTCCCAACACTGGAATATTTTATCTGCCATTTTCTGATTTATGCATAAGCCAAAATATCAAGTGGATACATCTTTGCAAAAGTTTGCAACAGTTTTATCAAGCAATAATACAAAGACATCAATGTCTGTTAGGAGTTACAGTAGATGTTCCCGTTAATGCATTTGGCAGATGCTTTTATCCAACTTTGTATCATTTTATCATGTTCTGGGAAACAAACTTATGTTGCTAGAGCAATTCTCTATCAGATGAGGAAGGATCAAGGTTAGGAAAACATTACACTGCAAAAAACTCTGTTCTTCCTCAGTGTTTCTGTCTTGTTTTGCAGCACAAATAACTAAACATTCTTAAATCAAGATACATTTACTGGAGAAGAGAAATGACTGAAGATATTAAGTCTGGAAAATTAAGTGAGTTTGTGTTTAAAACAAGAATAAATATCTGCCAATGGAGTCAGAAAAATAAAGTAAATTCAAAGAGAAAACAAGTTTAGAAAACAGATATTTGTTCTTGTTTTAAGCACAAACTCACTTAATTTTCCAGACTTAATATCTTCAGTCATTTCTCTTCTCGAGTAAATGTATCTTGATTTAAGAATGTTTAGATATTTGTGCTGCAAAACAAGACAGAAACACTGAGGAAGAACTGTGTAAAATCTGTGTGAAAACTTACTAAAATAGTCCAGGACAGCTGGTGCTGAGTTTGTCTGTGCATGTAAAAATGTGAAAGTAAGAAAGTGAGAATTTGTAAAGTGAGACTCCGGCTTGGAGATTTGTGGAGGGGGGATCGTTATCCACTTTGGAATACTAATGAGCTGCTATTGTGTCCTCACACACACACACACAAAGATATGTTTGTCAGTGGTCTGTTTTGTCCCATTGGTCAGTGTTTCAAACAATACGTTCCTTTGTACCCGAGAGAGAGAGAGAGAGAGAGGGAGAGAGAGAGAGAGAGAGAGGGAGAGAGAGAGAGAGAGAGAGGGAGAGAGAGAGAGAGAGAGAGAGAGAGAGAGAGAGAGAGAGAGAGAGGGGAAGTGCTGATAACGAGGCACCACAGAGGCTGAGATGTTGAACTAAAGCATCTCTAAAGTATCAAACACCTCAGAACGGTACCATCATTTCAGCCAAATCTCCACAGCATTGATACCAGTGTAAAAAAAAAAAGAATGAATAAAGAATCTGTTTCAAATCATGCAGAATCATTTTGTTTTACTGAAAAAATGGTGTATAATCAATTTGACATAAAATTCATGTTCTTGTTGTGAATGATTCATCCTGCAAGAATTACCAATATACTATTATAGTTTTTATTAATATTTTGAATTGATATTTATATTTTCATTTAATATTTTCTATTTATTTTTATATTTTCCATTTTTATTTTCCATTTTTAGTAATTTTGTTGTATTTTTTTCACTTTTATTAGTTTTTTTAAAAACATGTTTATATATACTAAATGAAAATGAGAAAAGAAGCAATGTTTCTATATAATAATATGTAATCATAGTTTTACTGTACACACATTACTCTCATGAATTCGGGTGTTGCCGGCATGTCTTGCACTGAAAGCAATCTTGCAATTTTACTTGTAATTTCCAAATGTCATGTTTTACAGTGTCTGGTACATTGATAAAGAGGAAGGAAGCAGAGATCAGATGAATGTGAGAGAAGGGAATCCATCCGATTACAGAACACTCAATATAATTATAGTTTTTGTTTTTTTGAAACTAAGGCTTAATTTCTCTAAACTCTACACACAAAACTACACAATACACAAAACATCACATATCTTTCAAAAGCAAACACTTTGTTCAAAACTATATTAACTCTTCTGAAAATGGTATTTTTGCGTAGTAACTTTACACACAAACATAAAATGATTAGCCACACACGGCAAACTACACACAGATGTGAAAATGTAAAACACTATCTTGTGTCTTTTGCTTGTTCAGTGTAGCATTCACACGTACACATGCACCAATACACTGAATATACAGTATATGTGCACAGCTGATGAATTTCACAGTTATTGAACTGAACTGAATCAACACTGAACTGACTTGAGCTCAATAATGACTGCATTTATTAGAGCTTTACAGCAGAATCTGAATTAGTTACTATTGTGAATCTGCTGTGAAACGATCTATATTGTATAAAGCGCTTTAGAAATACAGTTGACTTTCTGACTTGGCTTGTATGCACTGAAAAGTCAACTTTATTTCTATATCTACATATACATATATATATATACACAGCAAACCTGACCTAAATCAAGTCGTTCTGTCAAAACATAGCACTAGTTTTCTATCCAACATGAACATATAGTCAATTTAAAGCACAATGACAGTCAAAACAGTTGATGGCATTATGAAGAAAATATGAAATCCATAGTTTTTATAATCCAGTTTCCTTTTAGTGCAGTAATAGTAGACTGCTCACATGTGATCCACTCTGTTTTTGGTTGAATGTGTGCGTTCTTGGAAACAGAAGTGAATGAGTCATTCCTTTATAGAATGTACAGTAGAAAAAGAGAAGAAGAGAGTAACAGAATTGCTCAAGGCAGCTGCTGGTCGAATGAGTCCTTTATGATGAATTTCATTTGGCCTCTGTTGAAATCTCTTTCTGAGGGTGTGTGGTGTCCCCTTGATAGCTAGTGCCCTACACAGACCACATATTCTGCATGTATGGAACAGTGATAGAGGAATCGTTGTAGTGAAAGATTTACATGAAGCTTTTACTGAAATGAAAACGTGAAATTGCTGTCATTGATCAACAACAAATCCAACATACATGACCTTTGGTTACTGTTGAAGCTTTTTTCTGCCACAGAATAAAAAAGTATAAAAGGTAATTGTGACTTTTTATCTCACAATATATATATATATATATATATGCAATTATAAATTTATATCTCACAATTCTGACTTTTTTCCCTCAGAATTGTGATATATAAACTATAGGAATTGTGAGATAAAAAGTCACAATTACCTTTTTTATATTTATTCATGGCAGAAATAAGCTTTCATAGGGAAAACAGAGATGCACAGTCCAGCACACATTCTTCCTCCTCTTCTTCTCCCTTGTCCTGATCCAACTTCTCCTCTGCTCCTTCATCTGTTCCTCTCCCTCACCCAGACATTTTCTCTCTGCTCTTCTGTGTTGTTTTTCATCCACATTAAACAAATCTGATTCAAAGAGTCATATTTTACTATGTGTTCATGTAATTAAAGAACTTAAACACCTCACTGTGCCTCAACTGAGACTAGAATCTGCCGTTTCTCAATATTTCAGTGATCTGATCATTAAAAATGCTTATCAGTTTCAGTGTTATATATTTTTATACCTTTGAGCTGCTGTTGTTGCAGAAGTACATTATATTTAATGATTGGAACATTGGGTCTTCATTTCTGATTTGCAAATAAGATGAGAAAGATCCATGATTTTGGTATGAGGTAAGCTTTTATGAAAAGAAAATTTAAACATTTTAGAAACGTGTTAATTGACTGTATAAACGACATGAATTGTGTTAATGGTGTGGCCACAACAGACGGATGTTCTGCTAAATGTGTTTAGAGTTTTGAAAATGTGACTATAGGATAGACAAAAGTATGTTATCAATTGAAAAAAAACTGTAATTTGATATTTCTTATCCAATGCTTCCAAACGGGCGGATGAGGAGAAACGTTGCCAAACAGACAGTGTGGATTCTTCTCACACACCCTCCTTTAGTCCGTCTCTTTCTTCTCATTGTCGGTTAAAAGTCTCTCTCCTGTAAAATAATCTCCTGATGAATCAGATAAACTGAATTCAATGAGCGCCTCTCCCTGAGAAATGAACCGCAGGAAAACAACACGTCAGCTGAGTCTAATGTCATATCTGTATTTTGAGCAGTAAATTGTTTTGAAGCCGATAGCAGTCGATTATTGCAAGTTCAAATCTGGATCAAATCCTCATTCTCTTCCATTATTCTCCCCTCCAGAACTTCTTCTAAAGCATTCAGTGTCATTTTGGATAAAAACGTGTTTATGTCAAATGCAGAAATGTAAATGAGCATCACTCAAGGTCTTCAGGATGTCGCTTGTTTCTTCTCCAGATGACGTCGGCCACGCCCACTTCTTCTCATGGCCCCGCCCCTCAGAAGGTCTGCCACTCCCAGACACAGACAGACGTTCTGAAGCCTCTTCTGGGAGGGGCGGGGCATGGGAGTCAGGTGACACGGCGGAGGAGGGTGTTATCCAAGGACGGGCGGAGCAACGTGCGCATCGAGCACGTGAGTGGGCGTGGCGCGCTGTACCTGCGCGACCCCTGGACCACCGTTGTGGACATGCAGTGGAGGTACAAACTGGTTCTGTTCAGCGCCACGTTTGTGGGCACCTGGTTCAGCTTCGGGCTGCTGTGGTATCTGCTGGCGCTGGTGCACGGAGACCTGCTGGGTGAGAGATGGAAACTCTCATAATTCATGTTCCTGCCTGATTGTGCGGAAAATGAGCACCATAATAACAGCATTATATGTCATCTTTACACAGCTGAGTTAAGCTGCTCTGATACTGTCGACACACTGATCTACTGCTTCCACTTATTCTTCTTCTTCTGAGCCAAAATATGGACTGTATCTCCTCCACCAAACTCAGATCAGACTGTTCTGACTCGCTTTTCAAACTGATCCGACTTACGATTTACGTGAAATGGACGATCAAAACCCCGAAAAGTTCCACAGACTTTCATTGAGAGAGTTTAAAACGTTTGTACTATAAGACTATAGAGTAATTAAACGTCTCTAGCAGAGCTTAATGACTATCCTAGGACAACATGCTAAAACATGCTAGCATTGTGGTAAGACATTCTAGCAACATGCTAATTCATGCTAGCAAAATGATAAATTATGCTAGGAACATGTTAATTCATGCTAGCATTATGGTAAGACATGCTAGCAAAATGCTAATTCATGTTAGCAAAGTGTTAAAAAATGCTAGCAACATGCTAAGTCATGTTAGCACAGTGTTAAAACATACTAGCAACATGTTAAATCATGTTAGCATTGTGGTAAGACATGCTAGCAACATGCTAATTAATGCTAGCAAAGTGTTAAAACATGCTAGCAAACATGCTAATTCATGCTAGCAAAGTGTTAAAACATGCTAGCAAACATGTTAAATAATGCTACCAACATGCTAATTCATGTTAGCAAAGTGTTAAAACATGATAGCAAAATGCTAATTCATGCTAGCAAAATGCTAAATCATGCTAACAAGTGTTAAAACATGCTAGCATTATGGTAAGACATTCTAGCAACATGCTAATTCATGTTACCAAAGTGTTAAACATGCTAGCAACATGCTAAATCATGCTAGCAAAATGTTAAAACATGCTAGCAACATGTTAAAGCATGCTAGCAAAGTGTTAAAAAATGCTAGCAACATGCTAAGTCATGTTAGCACAGTGTTAAAACATACTAACAACATGTTAAATCATGCTATCAACATGCTAATTCATGTTAGCAACATGCTACCAACATGCTAAGTCATGTTAGCAACATGCTAGCAACATGTTAAATCATGCTAGTATTGTGGTAAGACATGCTAGCAACATGCTAATTCATGCTAGCAAAGTGTTAAAACATGCAATCAACATGTTAAATAAGGGTAACAATGTGTTAAAAATGGTAATTAATGTTAGCAACATGTTAAAACATGCTAGCAAAGTGTTAAATCATACTAGCAATATGTTACAAATGTTAGCAACATGCTAATTCATGTTACCAACATGTTAAAAGATGCTAGCAACATGATAATTCATGTTATCAATGGTTAAAACATGCTAGCAACAAGCTCATCCATGCTAGCAAAGAGTTAAAACATAATAATTCATGTTACCCAAATGCTAAAACATGTTAACAACATGCTGATTCATTGTAGCAGCATTAAATCATGCTACCAATATGCTAAAACATGCTAGCAATATGCTAATTCATGTTAACAATGCATTAAAAATGGCAAAACATGTCAGCAATTCATGCTACCAATGCGCTAAATCATGCTAGCGACATTAATTCATGTTATGAATGTGTTAAAACATTCTAGCAAAATGTTAATACATGTTAACAACATGCTAATTCATGTTAACATCCTACTAATTCATGCTAGCAACGTGTTAAAACATGCTAGTATCATTTTTTTTTTACTATCTCTGAGTAAAACCTTCAAACTTCAAGCTGTTCACTGTCAGACCTGGCTTTGTCATCAAACTTTACTCATCTAGTTATAATTGCTGTGTAAATGCATTTGTGGCAGCATTAGACGGTCTGTGAAGACACCTAATGCCATTTCAAATGTGCTTCTGTCACATTTGGAGTATGCATTTGTACCTGCTTGAAATTCTGTGTAAAGACGTAATCCATCTTAAAAGCCAGACTAAATGATGTTGCTCAGTCCCACCTTAACCACTTGTGTAAAAGTATACTATTATAATGGCTGTGTAAGACGAGGCAAGGCTCATTTATTTCTGAAGCACACTTAAAAACAGAAAGTCAGTGCTGACCAAAGACCAAATTATCATCAAATGCATCAAAATATGACAAAGTTAGACAATAAAATGCATAACAAACTGAGAAGAAAACACACAAATTAATAAAACTACATTGATCCAAATGCCAGATGGAAAAAAGATGTCTTCAGAGAGGTTTTTAAAGCTTTCAGCGTCGGGAGACGGCCTAATGTGTTCCGGATAATAATTCCACAGCATGGAGCAGGAAATCTGTAATATATTGTGGAGCCAGGCAATTATAGACATATGATAAAAGCTTAAATTTAACACAGTATTCAACCAGCAGCCAGTAAAGTGAAGCCAGATCAGCAGAAATATGTTCCCTTTCTCTAGTTCCAGTATGAAGCCTGGCTGCAGCGTTTTGAATCATGTGAAGGCGTGATAAAGAGGACTGAGCCACACCAAGGTACAGTGAGTTACAGTAATCCAGCCCAGTGGACACAACAGCATGATTCACTGTCTCAAAATCCTTTACTGATAAAAACGCTTTCAATTTTGCAATGGATCTGAGATGATGAATTTTAGGCCGTTATCAAAAATCACTCCCAAATTTCTAGCATGAGCATGAGAATTCACAGATAAAAGACCCAGATTGATGTTTATCTGTGTAATAGATGCTGGTGGGTCCAAAAACTACAATTTCTGTTTTAGATTCAGTTATCTGCCAGCCAGCATCTTACCTCCGAAAGACAGTCCAACAAGAAGTGCATGTCATAATTTCCCATATTTCAAAGTGAGATATAACTGGATATCATCCGCATAAAAAGGATAAGGATCTGCTTCCCTATCATTGGAAATGATATGCTGCCAAAAAATCCAGCAAATACAACGAAAACAAAAGCGGGCCCAACACGATCCCTGAGGTACACCACAAGTTAATGGTACCGTAGATGAGGAAAAATTCCCAACCTCCACCCAAAACGTTCTGTCAGATTTAAACCTCTGAGCATCATTAAACAGTCTGTGTAAAGACAACTAATTGACACTTCAGAAGCTCTTCAACTTTACAACTATTTTGTGATAGGAAAAGCCAGAGATCACTCCAATGAAACAAAACAACCCCTATCTAATCCAGATGCTTGTGTTTGTGTCTGTCTTCTGCATCTCTTCCTCTAGAGTTTGATCCTCCAGCAAACCACAGTGTGTGTGTGATGCAGATGCAAACGCTGACGGGGGCCTTTCTCTTCTCCCTGGAGACTCAGACCACCATCGGATACGGTTACCGCTGCATCACCGAGGAATGTCCGTCTGCCATCGTCCTGCTGATCATCCAGCTCCTCATCACCACCGCCATGGAGATCTTCATCACCGGAACGTTCCTCGCCAAGGTGAACATCCATTAACATGCCGTCCTGAAGTCAAAAACATACCTGTGGGAGAAAACACCCGAACATGGAACACAAGCAGCTCACATTTTACTCCAAAATAAAATTTAAAAATATATATATACAGCTATGGAAAAAATTAAGAGACCACTCCAAGTTCAGAAATCAATGTTAAGTGGTCTCTTAATTTTTTCCATAGCTGTATTTAAAATAACATATATATATATATATATATATATATATATATATATATATATATATATATATATACACACACACACATATTATTGCTTAAAAAATTAAGTCTTTATTATACAATAAGCATTATTTCAAAGCAGCTTCAACAGGAACAGGAAAATAAGTGTAAATGTGCAAAATTAATTAATTACTGTAATATACAGTAGTGGCCAAAAGTGATGTCTGGTCCTCGGAAAATGAACATCTTCAACCTTTATTCAAATGTTATAGAAAATATGTTAAAGTTTTTGTCAAGTTTATTGCGTTCTGAAACATGCAAGATTGTGTGGATATAATTTTAAATTATGAAAACGTGCAAAAACACAAGAGAACCAACCAAATATTAATAACTGATTATGTTGTAGTCAATAATTGCTTTTTCCTGTCAGCTTTTTGTTTTTATATGCATTTTTTGCATAGTAAAATAAACCTGTAGCTGTAGTTTGCCTTTTTTTGCCAAATAATTCTGTCAGATAAACACCTTAACCAAGTTTAGTGTTTTTTTTTCTTCATTCTTATTTAAAAAGTATAACATTTTGTCCTCATATTTGGATTGTTTAATCAGTTAAAAACAAAAATCCCCTCCGAACATCACTTTTGCACACTACTTTTCCACTTACATTATTTTCATCACAATTAAGCACATTTAACCCCTGAAGCTCTCGTTATTGCTGTGCATCCAGATGTTTATTATTTAAATGTGTATATTCTGGGGTGAAATATGACCCAGATATGTGAGTGACAGGCTTCATGATGTTCTCTCTCTCTCTCTCTCTCAGGTGGCTCGGCCAAAGAAACGTGGCGAGACGATTCGCTTCAGTCAGCATGCTGTGATAGCCAATCACGACGGCCGACCGTGTCTCATGATACGAGTTGCCAACATGCGCAAAAGTCTTCTGCTGGGCTGCCAGGTAACCGGACGAGAGAATTACCACTTTTTATCAAGGTCACCAGTTAATAATTGATTTATTTAATGATTTTTCACACAACCACAGAACACAGAATGGCATTGAATTACAAAGTACAGATTAAGTCTAGAACATATAAATCAGTGAGATTTGAAATGTGCCAACTTTGCTCATGGACACTGTGGATGCAACTGTTTGTGAAAATATAAAATACATGCTGGAATTCTGCATTTATAATGTCATTTCTCTCATTTCTGCAGTGCTCTACTAAAGACAGCAGAATTATTACATCTTCCATTTAGAACTGGTTTCACACAATCTTAAAAAATAAAAATAAAGGTTCAAAAAGAGGGTTTTCATACTGATGCAATAGAAGAACGTTTTGGTTAAAGGTTCTTCATGAAACCATCAACGCTGATAAAGAGTCTTTGTTTCTAAGAGTGTGTGGAAATGTCCAGATGCTCACTAGGTTTTAGAAGTGAAATATTGAGAGTTCTCTGCAGACAAATGTAATGAATGTGGTTTTTCCAGGTGACAGGGAAGCTTCTCCAGCCGTGTGTGCCGAAGGAGGGAGAGACGGTGCGTTTGGACCAGAAGAATGTGACCTTCAGCGTGGACACGGCCAGCGAGAGCCCCTTCCTCATCCTCCCCCTCACCTTCTACCACACCATCGACGACGAGAGTCCGCTGCGAGGCTGGGCCGACAAGGGTAGATCACTCTTTCTGTTCACAGTCCAGACACACGGTGTGTACAGAAGCTTCAGGATCACCACAGACACTGAGACGGACAGAAATGTCCAAATGGTTCCGCCCAATATTTGACATTCTTGATGCTGCAGGTTATTACACAGCGCTCTGTTCGGTGTTAGGATGACAAAACGTTTTAAAGGTGACACAGAAGCTAAACACGTCATTTTTCAACATCTGTTTTATGACGAAAGCGTTCAACGGCCGACGGTAAAACTACTTAACTTTATGAAATTTCATTGTTTTGAACTGAAATATTCTGTCATTTACATGATTCATGTAATTCATAACGGAAAGTGATGAGACAAGAAAATGTTTTGCGTTGTCAACACATTAGACAGACATATAAGAGTGAATGGGTGCATGTTTTAAAAGGAAAAGCGATGTATAATTCTACACATAAAAATGTTTTGGCAGGTAACCTAAAATATGCTAAAATATACATATGTCTACTTTTATTCAAGTTAAAGAAACTGTTTAACATTACTGGGGGAAATACACCATCAAATCAGATAAAAACAGCTCCTTACAGCAGTGATTCTTAAAGAACACTTAAATCACCACAAAATCAAAATGGACAATTCTTGTGTTTGTTTTTTATAGAATATTGCAGAATTTTTTATACATTTTTTTTTACATCATGCAAATCATTGGTTTTTATATTCTACATTTCTTCTTGTCCAGAAGCATTTCACTCAGATGTGTCACAATAAGGAAGAAAATATTAGCATAACTTCTGTTTCATGTCAACTTAAAAACTTTAAAATAAGCTAAAACAACTAAAACATCTATTATATAAATATTTCTTATTTCACATAATGTACATTTTTATAATGAACTTATATTTTTGCCAGTGCTGTTAATTTGATTAATCACGATTCATCGCATCTAACATAAAAGTTTGATTACATAATATATTATACTGAATCTATATATATTATGTGTGTCTCACACACACATACACATAATGTGTGTATATATATATATATATATATATATATCATTGGCGTTTCCTCCGAGGAGGCAAGGGAGGCAGTGTCTCCTCAAAAAAAATAGGATCCAATATAATCCATATTACATATAAAACAACACAAATATTACAAATTATGACATTAAAAAGAGCGCAAGTCACTCGTATTTCTTAAGGAACACTGCCCAACAGCGACACCCGCAGGTGAAGTTACAGCAGGAGTCATGCCTCCCTTTGCTCTCATAGAAAACCATTTGATCCCCGGCGTGCGGTGGGTTTTGTGGGGGGTAATTGAGAATGAATGGGGGAAAGTCACGTGAGAGGAGGCAATGTCTCATCGCGATATGATTGGATGTAATTGGTTATGATTGGATATGATTGTGCGATAAATCCCGCCTCTTGTTGACGTGCTCGTTCCTCGTATCAGTTTGACTGAACAAATGATGGCGTCAATGGGAAGACTAATTGAAAAGTAAGTAAACAGATCACAGTTAGATATCAGCGCTTTATGTCACGTTAAAATCAAAGTTGAAATGGACTGAAAACATGATGACTGCGGGGTTTTTAGTGCAATCAGCTTGGTGAAATTAAAAATACAGTTCGTGTTTGTGACAGACGGTGTTTACGGAGCATGACTGATAATCCAAAATAGCCTAAGTTGACTATTAAAAAGAAAAACATCAATACACAAATAAAATATATTGTTTAAATTATTATTGCCTTTAGATATTATTTTGGAATGAATATTGAAATGCTTAAAACACTAACGTGATGAGATTGACTTGGTGTTGATAAATAGAACATTTATTACATTGTTAATGTAAAATTACAAAATAGAATTGTATTTGGTTTCTTTTTTGATGTAATGTAAAGTAATGTTCATTTAACAAGGAAGATGTGTCAACATTAAGAGTAATGCACATGAATTTACATTGATTCTTAAATAAATAAAAAATGTGCCTCCTCATTTCAGAACACCACTGATTATATATATATATATATCTATAATATATACACGCACATAGCCTATTTTATGTAAACACACTTTTAGGTTAGATGTGATTAATCAATTTGACAGCACAGATTTTTTCTAGTTATGCAAAGCTCTAAAATATTTTATTGTTAGTACATTTTTTTTATTCCTTATCCAGTAAATATGTAAACATATGTCTAAAGACTCATGCAAATTCATTGTTTAAAAAAATAATAATAGTAGAATGCCTGAAAAACATTCTTCCGGATTGCTGAAATTTCATTATTTTGTTTTTAATTATTTTAGTTACTTATATAATCTATGGACATATATAAATTAAAAAAGGGTTTGAAATAAAACAAAATGTTGTAATTAGTAAACAGGCCTGTTGCGCCTCCAGTGGCACCAAACGGAATTGCAAAAACACTGAAGGTTGAACTCAACAGTGTGTTCATGTTCACAGTGAGATTGTGCCTGAATCTCTCTGTTCCTCTGCTCTTCCTCTCATCAGGGGGAGGATGGACAGATCCAGATCCGGCTGATTTTGAGCTGCTGATTATGATGATCTCCACAGTCGAACCCACATCAGCCACCTGTCAGGTGCGAACATCATACCTGCCCGACGAGGTCCTGTGGGGGTACGAGTTCACGCCCGTCGTGTCGCTCTCGCCGACGGGAAAATACGTGGCCGACCTCTCGTACTTCGACAAAGTGGTGAAAACCAAGACCCCGCCCCTTTTCAAACAGACCCCGCCCAGCGGGAGCGGAACGGACCCGGAGAAGATGCGCCTGGAGCAAATCTACCGAGCGGGAGCCGATGAGAGGCAGACGGACAGCCGTCCACTGAGCGTGCGCATCAGTAACGTGTGACAGACATGCGCAGATCATGTAGGATGATTGACATGATGATAATCTTCAGCAGCGGTTCGAGCCAGGACAGATTTTAACATAAACTGTGTAGAATAACACAAATGTCCTTAAAATCAATCACTGAAATTATTAATATTGCATGAACAGCATCAAAACAAGATGCAAAATGATTAATAGAACAGGCTGAATAGGAAAATTGATCACTTTGTGTATTGCTAGTTCTTGGAAAGTTGAATAGTGTAATGAGCTTTTTAAATTTAAACAGCAGTTTGCTTATTATATTATGATCTTTTATGAGCTGATATTGTTTGAAAGAGTCACACAGCACAAACCATTTAAAATAAAGATTAAAAAGGTCAAATATTTGAAGACATTCAGCATCAAGCGCACAAATGCATCAAAACAGCAGAACTGACTGTAACACACTGAACCAATGCTGATTGTCGAGTGACAGATTGACCTTTGACATCAGTGACAAACAAATGTATTTTGCACAATTATCTGGTTTACTGCGTTCATCATGTGTTTCCTGCGGTAAACACTGATGATCACGTTCTGCTTCAGTGACACCGTCATCATGATTTAATATCTTATTCTTAACTCGATCTGAAGGCACTTTATACTGTAATGAAGTCAGGGCAGAAATGGCTCAGAAAAGAGAAAATCTTGTTCATTGTTTGTTTGATATTTGTACATCAGGATAAAGTCTGTATATGCAGGATAAATGTGTGTTTCTCTGTAATAATTCACTGCATCATAATCCACATTAATAAACAGATGCTGATGATTAATCTGATGGTGTTTAATGAGTGTTTATAATGTGTTTGATTCATGCGTTATTTCTGAGGAGTCGCAGTTCTAACATTTAATAATTAATTATTGTAACATTAACACACAAGCTGTGCAAATTAAAGTGTTACTTTGAAACGGACCGAATCTATCTATATATATATATATATATATATATATATGAAGGAAACTGATCTGTTTGATGCTTTCGTCTCTGTGCAGCTGATTCAGGACTGATTTTAGCTTTAACTCTAAATCTGCTGGGTTAAAAACAACACAAGCTGGGTTGAAAATGGACAAACTCAGCAGTTGGGTTAAATGTTTGACCTGCTGGGTAGTTTTATTTAACTCAACTATTGTTTAAAAATTACTGTATGGCTGACTTAAAATTAACCCAAAATATGTTGGAAATTAACATTTATTAATAAGTTTAATTAATCATAATTAAACAATAAACATTTGTTAAATTGCTTATTAATAAATGTTCATCTTTTGATTATTATTGTTGCCTCTAGTAATTATGTGTCTGATTTTCAATTTCCAACATATTTTGGGTTCATTTTAAGCAAGAAATACAGTAATTTTTAAACAATAGTCGGGTTAAATAAAACTACCCAGCAGGTCAAACATTTAACCCAACTGCTGAGTTTTCAACCCAGCTTGTGTTGTTTTTAACAAAGCAGTTTTAGAGTGTAGTTTTTGGGACTGAATGGATGTTGTTTATGTGTTCATGATGTGTCAGAATCACGTGACCTGGTAAAAATGCCTGACAGTCTCTTATGCTGGTTTACATGTCATCAGTCACACAGAATACTTATATTATTCTGATATTGAAGATATTGCTAAAAAATGCTGGGTTAAAAACAACCCAAGTTGGGTTAAATATGGACAAACCCAGCAGGTTGGGTTAAAGGGATAAGTCTGGTCTGGTCAAGTTCCAGCTTAAAATACCCCACAAATTTGCACCTATTTGGTGGTGAGCAAAAACATGCCTTTTACTATATTACTATATTGCTGGCTAAAAAAATAAATCCAAAATTGGTTGAAAAAAATGGATGGGTGAAAACAACCCAATCCCTGGGTTTATCCATATTTAACCCAGCATTTTTTAGAGTGTAATATCTTATATTAACAAATCTCTCTCTCTCTCTCTCTCTCTCTCTCTCTCACACACACACACACACACACACACACACACACACACACACACCAGTAATCCGAGAGAGAAAAAAAGACATGGTCATGGTGTAAGGCTTGAAATTCTCCTAAATAAATATTATATGATTTAAACATAAACCATCATAAATCACATGCAACACTTCTTGTGT
This sequence comes from Ancherythroculter nigrocauda, assembly GCA_036281575.1. Taxonomy (NCBI): domain Eukaryota; kingdom Metazoa; phylum Chordata; class Actinopteri; order Cypriniformes; family Xenocyprididae; genus Ancherythroculter; species Ancherythroculter nigrocauda. The sequence goes on along the minus strand of VTFQ01000008.1, from coordinate 48,396,960 downwards.
TCAACATCTGTCAATCAAATGCTGAATTGCTGAGTTAATCTTTATCTTTGATATTTTTCATTATAGACTCAAACTCAAACATAAAAAATAAAACTTTTTTCTTAAATATATTCCAGGTTCACTTTATGTGACTAAAACTACTTTCAATGATTTAACTAATGAAATGGAGTTCAGATGTCTAATTCACCTTCTCTGACTAACTATAATAAACAAAAATATATAGGCCTATAAAAAATAATAATTGTGTAGAACCATTCAGAAATGTGCTTATAGCGCCATCTAGCGGTCAAACATGTCGAGTGTTTGTGTTCATAAAGCTAAACGAGTCTTTGATCTGAAGATATTTTTTCTTTCTGTTAAAGCTCTGGAATGAGATCAGATTAACTGAAGATGTGTGTGAGATTCAGATCTTTCCATATGAAAATAATCAAGAATCCTGCTGGAATAATAAAAAATAAGGATGTTTGGCTGAATATATTCCATTTCGTCCCTGTCAGGTGGGATTCCACTGGGAATCACGTACATCACGTGTTTACAGTCAGTCACATGGCATGTACAGGTCTTGGATAAATTATTATAAAACATTTCACAAAAACACGCGTGATTTGAGCCAGTTTACACACAATTCCCGGATTCTGGAAGTAAAGCTTCTGTCGGCGGAATTCAGACTCTGTTTAATATCGGAATAAATATTGATGAGCTCTTTTCTTTTAATTCAATAGAATCAGTGTGAAATACAAACATCAGAGAAGCGCGAGCTTTTAAAGAAGAGAATATAAATAATGCTCTAATGTTTATGAACATTATTTTTATTCAAGCTCTTCACGGACGAACTGAAACTAAAATAAATGCAAGAAGGTTTATGATGTTTATGAGACGAATGCATTTTAATTTCTCCGGTGATTGTAAATGGTGTCAGTATTTTGTTGTTTTATATCCATTCTCAAAGATGAACAATTTAAGCTTTCAGTATTATTATTATAACATTATAAAAACATATTGTGTGCCTGTCATTAACAGGGATTACACCTGAGGAGTAACAAAAGCAAATAAACGTTTTTTACATGCATGATTTATTTTAGGTGTCTGTTTGCGCTATAATTCGAGTTCGGTTCGGATTTCTTCAGTCTCGTCACAGGGTTTTCATCAGTTGTTATTGATGTATATGATGAGAAAATACGGAATGAGCGACTTTCTCTTGATCTCGGGCGAGTTTCTCACGAACTTTCGTTAAAAGAGAGAGATCTGCGATTATACATTTCTGATTTATTTTTATAATTATATTTTAAATCCATGTTAAAAAAAGTTTCATTTCTTTAAGATCGTGTTATTTTCGCATATGATCTAAAAAGCCAATTTAGACAGTTTTAGATTATTTAATTTTCACTTTTCATACAAATTTAATCATTTCGATTCAGGCCTATTTCTGAAAATGCATCAGAGAGACTGAAATGAAATGCAGGACCATGATTGAATATAAAATGTATCTAAATAAATATTTGACTGAATATAAAAATGTCATGGTCTAATTCACGAGAACCGTGAAACGAAAAAATAATAAATCGCCCAATTCGAATCGGTTTCTTTTACTAAAAAAAAAAAAAACAAATAAAAAAATTAAATCTTCGAGAGAGAACAGTATAAACACTGAACTGATTACGTCTGTTTGTTCACACGGATTGAACTGAATCAGGCCTTACGATCACATTAACGGTGATTAATTATCATAATTAATCCATTCTTCTGCCAAGAAGTAAATGATGTAAATCGAGTATCTGTTTTTTTAAGCGCTTATATTTTAAAATAAACACTCTCACATCTACAGATTCCTCCAAATATATCGAGTGTCTCGAAGACATTTTAATCAAAACAGTTTATTGAAAGCAAATAGAAAATAATAAGTGCTGGTTTGACAATCCAAAACGTAAAAATCACAATGGTCCCAAACAATCTGGTAAATGTTCTCACTGTCCATAAACAAATAATTTTTCGATCATGTGTTTTTTTAATAAAAAGTATTTTATGTTTTATCCTGAAGTCGAGACTTATAGAATCAAATCTACTGATTTAAAATGTAAAAAACTGATTTATCCGTGCAGTCCGGAACATTTAGGGACTCGGTTTGTTCTTCAGCAACGAAAGATACCCTGTTTACCTTGAACGATCGACAGTTCCCCTCGAACGAGGTGCGAATTCGGTTCAAATGTCAATCCTCGAGTGTAACGTGGAGTTTTTGGCCTCGTGGTCCCAGTACGAGTAGAGCTCGGCCGGCTGCCGGGAGCAGGTGAACTGCAGGGCCGCCGCGCTGTTGGACGGGACCGGCGAGGGCTGCTGCTGCGGCTGGTGCTGGTGGTGCCCCATCCCGCTGTACGAGTTCATCATGTTCGGCAGGCCCATGGCTTGCATTCGGCTGTAGGGGTTGTACGACGGGGCCGACAGTCCTTTCACGTTCATGGCGCCCATGTTGCCGTTGCCCATCTGGCAGGACGCGTAGCTCATCGGCGGCGGAGGCTGCGCGAGCGGCCAGCTGTTGTTCATGAAGCCGGACTGGAGGTATTTGGGGGCGGGCAGGTAACTGCCGTATCCGTCGCCGCCGAAGAGAGACTTGCCCGGCTGGAAGTGAGCCGCCGGCGGTCTGAACGGCCGCTTCATGCGCCTCCGGCGCCGGTAGTTGCCCTTCTCGAACATGTCCTCGCAGGCCGGGTCCAGGGTCCAGTAGTTGCCCTTGCGCTCGCCGCCGCCCTCCCGGGGAACTTTGATGAAGCACTCGTTGAGACTCAGGTTGTGCCGGATGCTGTTCTGCCAGCCCTTCTTGTTCTTCTCGTAGAAGGGGAACTTGGTGATGATGTACTGGTAGATGCCGGACAGGGTCAGCCTCTTCTCCGAGCTCTCTCGGATGGCCATGGCGATCAGAGCCACGTACGAGTACGGCGGCTTCTGCGACGGGTCCGCTTTCTCCGGACTCGGCTCCTGGACCGGCTCGTCCTTCGCGAACTCTTCTTTCTTCACCGCGTTGGTGTCGTGGACCATCAAAGCCATTGCGTCATCATCTAAGCTATGGTAAGATGCCATCGCTTCAAAAACACAAGCAAACAAACCATCAAAACAAACACCTCAAGATACAAATAAGGTCTTGAATTGGCATCGATGGTTCCGTGAAGAACTTCATCCATCATCCAAGCGGATCTTTAGATCATTAAACTGTTCTACACACTGAACTGATCACTGAAAGTTCTTTAGGGAACCGAAAATGCATTGCTGCGAAAAGCCCCTCTATTCTTAAGAGTGTTTGACGATGTCTGATTACCTGATTTTAGGTCTTCTGGATGGTTTGTTCACGCATCAGGTCACCGCAGATCCATAAATGATGATAGAAACTCTTAAATATTGTCCGTGTGAATGAAACACGAGCTCGTGCTCCGGTAACCCTCGGGTTTTGCTGTGATGGACTCGGATCTCAATGTCGTTTAAGCTCGAAGGTTCTTCTGGAAGATCCTGCAAACTTTTTTTCCTCCCGTGAAAGGCGAAACTCTGCTGTCGTCAGACTCGCGCGGATCTTCTCGTCATATTCCGCTTTCGTCACTCATCTCTCTCATCCTCCACAGCCCGACTGATGCTCTCCAAACATATTTAGATTATTTTATTTATTAGAGTACATTTAACTCCACGTACCAGTACTATGAAAAAAAGTTTTGTTTACAGGTCTGTATGTAATTCAGTGAGGCAATTTGTTAGACTTTTTGACACTTTTTATTTTATGCATTAATACAGACTATAGTATTTTAACCCGCATTTATTTCGAGACTTGCATATTTAACTACAAACACATTTAACTTTTTCAATTTAACTGTATATAATATACAATTTTATAAAATGCTGTTTATTTATTTTATTTTATGAGGTCCAGAAAAAAAGAACACAATAGCCTACAGCTTTGCTGTACACTCTCAAAATGTTGAGTTAAAAACAACCCAAGTTGGGTTGAAAATGGACAAACCCAGCGGCTGGGTTAAATGTTTGACCTGCTGGGTAGTTTTATTTCACCCAACTATTGTTTAAAAATTACTGCATTTCTTGATGAGCCCAAAATATGTTGGAAATTAACATTTATGAATACGTTTAATACATGAACATTTATTAATAGGTCTAATGAATAATAATTAAACAATAAACATTTGTTAAATTGCTTATTAATAAATGTCTACCTTTTGATTATTATTGTTTCCTCTAGTAATTATGTGTCTGATTTTTAATTTCCAACATATTTTGGGTTCATTTTAAGCAAGCAATACAGTCATTTTTAAACAATATTTGAGTTAAATAAAACTGCCCAGCACATTAGGCAAATATTTAACCCAACCACTGGGTTAAAACAAACCAATCGTTGGGTTTGTCCATTTTCAACACAACTTGGGTTGTTTTTAACCCAGCATTTTTAGATTGTACAAATGATTATTTTATGCATTATTATATAGGTGTTTATATTTCACACACACACACACACACACACACACACACACTCACAGGTGTAACAGCTGTGTGTTCTGTATGTCATCAGCATCTATCGGCTCCTTCACGCCTCTGAAATTGAACAGAGAAAGAAACGTTTGTTTTGTGTCTTTGTGGAAACTGCGCTGGAGATCTGTCGAGCTTGCGTGCAGTTAGTTTACTTACATTTTCACTTCCATGACAGCCTTAATCAATTTTTAAAAAACACATTAATTAACAAATTAATTTACTTGCTTAATAGACTGTGTGTAATTAATATATTAATACGTTTTCAGGCCCAGTATTTTATTATTTCATAGATACATGCAATGCAAACCAGTACGAATGATTACGATGATCTCAAACATCATCACATCATTGAAATATAGACATTTATATTGAAGCAATCCAGCAGGCTCTATTTAAATAGACTATAGCACATATAAGGGAAAACTTACCAAACTTCCTGCCAAGCTCTTTGAAAGGAGGATGTTTATGGTTCAAAGTGCAAGAATGCAGATGGACTGAAGCTCCGGGTCAGTGGGACACCGCAGACCTGATGAACATCAGAAACTTACAACATCATCATCTCTCACGGTTTGAATGTAGAGAGAAATTTGTTCAAGGTGTTTCTCGCTTTAAAACAAATGGGCTCCAGGTTCAGGGCCTGCTCAGAATACAGGAGTTATGAAACCATCTTCCCAAATATGAGCGTTTAATCACACAAAACTGCTTTAAATTTACAGAAAACAGTCACTTAAACAAAACACTCCTGAAAATAGAACCAAAAAAGAGCTGTACATCCTGGAAGCACAGGAGATTTTTCATAAGTTCTCCAGTTCTTAACAAACAGATAAAGGTTCCAAAATGGTCCTAGAAGAACCAATTTTGGTTCCCTGAAGAACCATTTAGAGAACAGTTTTTAAAAGTTTCTTAATGTGAAGAGAATCTTTTTTCACTATAAAGAACCTCAGAAAGGTTCCATGAATGTTAAAGGTTCTTCACGGAACCATCAATGCCAATGAAGGATCTTTATTTTTACTGTACTGATGATTTAAAGAGCACACTCATAAAATAAAGGTCCTTTATTAGCATTGATGGTTTCCATGAATAACCTTTAACATCCATGGAACTTTCCGAGGTTCTTTATACTGAAAAAAAAGTTTTTTTAGATTATTAAAATGTTCTTCACACTAAGAAAAAAAATGTTCTGATCACAGAAAGGTTCTTTGGAGAACCTAAAATGTTTTTTTGGAACCTTTATTTTTAAAAGTGTACAACCTTTCCATTGCACAAAAGGCTCATTATGATTGAAAAAAGTTCTTTTTTAGATTATTAAAATGTTTTTCACACTATAGAAAAAAAAGAGTTTAATCAAAAGTTCTTTGGGGAACCAAAAATGGCCTTCTATGGCATTTGTCATGAAACACCTTTTTGGAAAGAAGTGCACAGAAACCAAAATACTGATCTGAAGAACTTCAGTGAAACATCTAGATCTCTTATAATTTAAAATAAAGAACCATCTAGCCAATCAAAAATCCATAGAGCCAAAACCACCGAAGAACGTCAAGATTAAGAGCGCATGTTCCTCTTTTTAAATGGAGGCTTGACCTGACGGAGCATTAATGTGGGGTGGAGGGGCTTCCTCACTTTGTAAAGCCCGGGATTGACCTCTGCCTTAAATTACAAAGCCCATAGAGCCGCTCTGCTCTTCCTGAAGGTGCTCAGGGTTTCTGTTTTAAGAGCGGAGACTGTGTTTTCCTTTCTTATCACCCGGAGGAAGCGTATGGGAAGCTCTAAGCCATTCTCCCGACAACCCGCCTGTCAAATTATTATAATGCATTACACCCAGAAAAAGCATCTGTTAAACTGCACTGGCACTCATTAAACTGTGATTCAGTGCATAAGAATGATTAATAATTCAAGTCCAGGGGATTAAATGCAGATAAAAGTGTGTTACACATTGAGGATTGTTTTTATTATATAAAAAAGAACCCTTTAAAGAATCTTTTTAAAAGAACCTTTTATGCCATTGAGGTTCTACGGTATAATGAACCCTAGAGTTCTTGACTCAATTTTAAGGAACCTTTTTATGCCAAAAAGGTTCTATATAGAACCCTAGAGTTCTTGACTCAATTTTAAGGAACCTTTTTTATGCCAAAAAAGTTCTATATAGAACCCTAGAGTTCTTGACTCAATTTTAAGGAACCTTTTTATGCCAAAAAGGTTCTATATAGAACCCTAGAGTTCTTGACTCAATTTTAAGGAACCTTTTTTATGCCAAAAAAGTTCTATATAGAACCCTAGAGTTCTTGACTCCATTTTAAGGAACCTTTTTATGCCAAAAAGGTTCTATATAGAACCCTAGAGTTCTTGACTCAATTTTAAGGAACCTTTTTTATGCCAAAAAAGTTCTATATAGAACCCTAGAGTTCTTGACTCAATTTTAAGGAACCTTTTTATGCCAAAAAAGTTCTATATAGAACCCTAGAGTTCTTGACTCAATTTTAAGGAACCTTTTTTATGCCAAAAAAGTTCTATATAGAACCCTAGAGTTCTTGACTCAATTTTAAGGAACCTTTTTATGCCAAAAAGGTTCTATATAGAACCCTAGAGTTCTTGACTCAATTTTAAGGAACCTTTTTTATGCCAAAAAAGTTCTATATAGAACCCTAGAGTTCTTGACTCAATTTTAAGGAACCTTTTTTATGCCAAAAAAGTTCTACATAGAACCCTAGAGTTCTTGACTCAATTTTAAGGAACCTTTTTTATGCCAAAAAGGTTCTATATAGAACCCTAGAGTTCTTGACTCAATTTTAAGGAACTTTTTTTATGCCAAAAAAGTTCTATATAGAACCCTAGAGTTCTTGACTCAATTTTAAAGAAACCTTTTTTATGCCAAAAAGGTTCTATATAGAACCCTAGAGTTCTTGACTCAATTTTAAGGAACCTTTTTTATGCCAAAAAAGTTCTATATAGAACCCTAGAGTTCTTGACTCAATTTTAAGGAACCTTTTTTATGCCAAAAAAGTTCTATATAGAACCCTAGAGTTCTTGACTCAATTTTAAGGAACCTTTTTTATGCCAAAAAGGTTCTATATAGAACCCTAGAGTTCTTGACTCAATTTTAAGGAACCTTTTTTATGCCAAAAAGGTTCTATATAGAACCCTAGAGTTCTTGACTCAATTTTAAGGAACTTTTTTTATGCCAAAAAGGTTCTATATAGAACCCTAGAGTTCTTGACTCAATTTTAAGGAACCTTTTTTATGCCAAAAAAGTTCTATATAGAACCCTAGAGTTCTTGACTCAATTTTAAGGAACCTTTTTTATGCCAAAAAGGTTCTATATAGAACCCTAGAGTTCTTGACTCAATTTTAAGGAATCTTTTTTATGCCAAAAAAGTTCTATATAGAACCCTAGAGTTCTTGACTCAAATTTAAGGAACCTTTTTTATGCCAAAAAAGTTCTATATAGAACCCTAGAGTTCTTGACTCAATTTTAAGGAACCTTTTTATGCCAAAAAGGTTCTATATAGAACCCTAGAGTTCTTGACTCAATTTTAAGGAAACTTTTTTATGCCAAAAAAGTTCTATATAGAACCCTAGAGTTCCTAGAGTAACTTTTTTTATGCCAAAAAGGTTCTTGACTCAATTTTATGGTAACCTTTTTATGCCAAAAAGGTTCTAAGGAGAAATGTCCTAAATGATTGCATAATACGTTCATGTTTATCAGGTTATTTAAATTTTTCCTGCTGATATAACGTGTTCATGAGATGTTTAATTCATACAATTAAATTAAAAATGAATTAAAGCGATTAACACTAAATGCATAAAATGATGCCATGATGGAACCCCTGAACGGTTCTACACACAAAGTGCCTGACGGAACCTTTTAAGGTTTCATGCAGAAACTTTTCTTCTAAGAGTCATTAGTCTAAGACTGGTTACTGACACTGCTAACTGATATCTGTCAGTGCTCATTAACATCAACAAATTAATAGCGGACACAAAATTTTCATGTTATTAAAGGAATTTTTCTAGCAATCTTTATTTTTGCTTATGTTCCTCTCTTGTAAATCACGTCTGCTAAATGCATGAACGTAAATGTATTTTTACAGTTTTTATTTCAGTTTCTACACGAGGATGTCTATTTGACCTTTCCCACCCCCGTTTCCTGCTGTTTTATCAAATATGCACATTTTTATTTCTTCTATTTCCTCTCTGTATATAAATGAACTTGAGACAGCACAATGGAATTAATAACACAGTCATTTGTTGTCTGATAACTCTAGTAATTTACGCTACAAGTCACCGTTTGAGAGGATGTATGAGCCAGCGCTGTAGTAAACCTTTCAGACTTTCATCACTGCATATCTGCTGAACAATCATGTCAAATCCATTTACTCCTGCCCAGATAGGATCTAAGTGGCAGACCCTGGAGGAAAACTAAATGAGAGAATAAAACAGGCAAACAAACAGTCTTCAGCAGAGCTGACTCTGTGGCGTGAGCCGTGCGGTTTGATGCTTATCTGTTCTGCACAGCCGCAGGGAATCAACGCTGCACAAATGCGCCTTTGATCGGCCAAGAGGAAACGCTCTCGCGCGGCTATTTCTGGCTCACCTCTGCTCTTTTGTTTCTGTCGAGCAGCAGGTGAAGGTGTTGAACTTCACTGACGTCCAGCCCTGATGACACAGAGAAACACATGATTTATTCATTACAGCAGACAAAATCACCCGCGCTGCATTCATAGAAATAATAATAAAAAAAGGATCAGGTTTAATTGTTCAGTTATTAATATTAATGTAAAAAAATATTTTTCAAAGTTGTAAACAAAACAAAGATGTTTAGACTGCGTTTTACAAGAAAATACTATTTCAGTCTTTCTACTGTGTTTAACTCAAAGTGTTTCTTTGTAATTATTTGAGAAATTTACTAGCAATTTCTGAGTGAAAATTATTTCTACACCATTTTTTTTTTCATTTTTATACTATTTGATTGTTTTCTGGTCTTATTTGTTATTAATTTTAAAAAATGCTATATTAAAATAATTTGAAAATGAACAGTTATTAATTTCAATTTTTTTTTTCATTTTTTCATTCTCAAACACACTTTATTACATCAATTTCAAGTGACTTTGTATATAATAATAAGTAATAATAGGAAAAGTATCATTTGAAACTTGTTTGTGCAACAGAAACACGTGTTAAAAAGTAATCTTTTATACGCTCTTAGGTTCAGTGTGATCTGTACTGAACTCTAGGGTTTTTGACTCAAATTTAAGGAACACTTTCTGCCAAAGAGGTTCAATATAAGGAAAACGTCTTCAATGATTGCACAATACTTTCATGTTTATTGGGTTATTTCAATTTTTTTTAGTAATAAAGTATGTTTACGAGCTGTTTAAGTTTAATTAAGTTCAATTAATTAATTAATTGATGGGAAGCCATAAAAGGTTGTATGTATGAATACAGACCGCTCTATACAGACCCTCTTCTTCTTTCAATGTCCAAATTTGAAATTTCTTCCCACCAATAAAACCTTATACAAATTCCGATAACAGAATAATAATTGTTTTGAATTAAACACACAAATAAACAAACACCTGTTTTCACCGTGTGTGTGTAACAGCTGAAGAATACAGCTCCTCACACACACACACACACACACACACACACACGATGACAGCTTCGCTACAGGCTGTACTCACTGCGGCGGTCAACAGGTGTACAGCGCTCCTCTGTCTCACACGTCTCACCAGTCATTGATGGATTTCAGAAACACACAATGAATGATGGCTGAGCATCATATTTTACAATTATGCTTCTATTCAGGTAAAACATTAGAAGCAAAACTCTCAAAAATGAAAACTGTCATTATATTCTCTCCTCATGTCTTTCCAAACTGACTGACTTTCTTCTGTTGAACATAAAAGATGTTACACTGCAAAAAAAAATGTTTTTATTCATTATTTCTGTCTTGTTTTCCAGCACAAATATCTAAACATTCTTAAATCAAGATACATTTACTGGAGAAGAGAAATGACTGAAGACATTAAATCTTGTTTTATGAAAAATTGATCAAAATGAAGTGAGTTTAGGAACAAATATCTGCCAGTGGAGTCTTGTTTTCCCTTTGAATTCAGTTTATTTTTCTGACTCCATTGGCAGATATTTGTTCTTGTTTTAAGCACAAACTCACTTCATTCTTCTCCAGTAAATGTATCTTGATTTAAGAATGTTTAGATATTTGTGCTGGAAAACGAGACAGAAACACTGAGGAAGAACAGAGTTTTTTGCGGTGTATTTCAGTGCTCATTGACTTCCACTGTATGGACACAAAACTGAGACATTTATCAAAATATCTTGTTTTATGTTGAACAGAGAGGTCTGAATGACATGAGGGAGGGTAAAAGATGACAGAATGATCATTTTAAGGGAACTATCCCTTTAATCTCAAAGGTTTTTCTGCGTGTCTTCATACTGTGATGGCAAAGACTCGTCCTGTTTATGTTCCTGGAGGAAGTTGAATCACAGCGCAGGAATCACTTCATCTGCTTTCCCAAATCTACTCCGTCAAACACACAAATTGACAAAAGACATGCATGGAAATGATCAGAATAGCACACTTCCATACTATTACCGCAGTATGCATACTTTCAGTGTGAATTGAACACAATGCGCCGTACACAACCAGTGCTGTACCCACAATGCAATGCATTTGACCTGACCTTCCATTTCCAGTGTGACGATTACGAATGAACCGCATGTGATATCATCATCTTCTTCTCGATTCGTTATTTGATTGGACGGCCAAAAGTTCAGACGTTTTTACACAAAAATGCAAAGTAAGGCTGTGTCTGAAATCAGCCGCTATACCCTACCTCACTACACTTATATTGTTCACTTGATATATTAGGACACTTTTTCCAATTCATCTGTGTCCCAATCACCCTGAATTCACCCTATATCACATTTTTTTTACTGTATTTTTGCTCAAGTAAATGCAGCTTTGTTGAGATTAAGACTCTCACTGACCCCAAACTTCAAACTTCATATAAACCATCCTTCATCCTGGATCCGATGGCGTTGGGTGAGCAGAAACCCGAGAGCGCCGGGCGTTTGTTTGCCAGGTTCGCAGTCGGGCCGGCCGGTGGCACGCGGGTCAGAGGAGGGTCAGAGGGACGCGTCCCGCACCCGCCGCAGGAGAGGAAGGGGTTCTGGCGACCCCGGAGAGACGGACCCCAGCGGTCCCGGTCCGGCCAATGTGTTCTCAATCAGAGGAAACACAAACAGGGGTCTGATGTGAAGAAAGGCCACAGATCTCGGCGGTCCTGGACCAGCGCCGCCCGCCGCACACCGGCAGCACACATCCCTCCTGGAGAGACGGAGGAAGAGAAAGAAAAGAAGGAAAGGAGAGGTAAGGAAAACAAACACCTCGGTTGTTAACAAGAGACAGAAGCGTCCGCCGCTCCACGTCCTCGCGTCCGTCTCTCTCGGGGTGTGACACGGCTCGGCCTCGTGTCAAACTAAACAAACAAACGCAGAGATTAAGAGGGAGCCGTCGCTAATGAGTGACAGACGAGGAGCAGTTGCTCAGGCGATGACTTCTGTCACAACAACCCTAACGAGACGCTGTCCACCAAATATAATCTAACAACCTTCTCAGAACATCCAGCTGTTGATCATCTGATCATTCTGGGAACGTTAATTCTGTAGTAACATTTAAAAAACGTTAGACCAACATCCAATTAAATGTTTTTTTTAAATGCACTTTTTCGTTCCTTTGTTTATTGTGCTAATGTTTCCAGAACATTATTAAAGACCAGAACGAATGTTGTATTAAAGTTACTGGAAGAACGTTTGTTCATAACGTTCTGAGAACGTTCCCTGGTTTGTGTGGTGAAAACAATGTGAGAAGATGAATTAACTGTGCTCACATGCTTTGATCACAGGAATATATACAGTCAAACCAAAATTATTCAGACACCTTGAACATTTCATGCATTAATTCAGTTTATTCACTAGAGTTTAAAAAATGTTAATAAAATATAAGATCTCAGGGTTAAACTTAATTAATCTTAATTATGTCAGAAAACACTTAAGCAAAACATGGTCAGGTCAAAGTGTCTGAATCATTTTTGGTTTGACTGTATATATATCTTACTGATTTAAACAACAAAAATGAAAATGAATCAAAAGCAATGATAAAGGACAAGAATCCATCCACATCTGCACATTTGGGGGCAATTCATCATGTTCCCGCACTCTGAGACAAACTCTTTCTCGTTCTCATCTCAGGCGTGACGAGCAGCAGAAGAACACGAGCCGCTGACGGTGTGTGTGAACAGAGCGGTGTTGTGTCTCACCTAGCTGATAATACGAGATTATGGTAAAAGAGGCCGTCTGAACCCACATCACACACACACACACACGTCTGGTTCATCCTTGTAGGGACTCTCCATGGGCGTAATGGTTTTTATACTGTACATTCTCTCCCCCTACACCTAAACCTACCCATCACAGGAAACACATTTTCAAACACATTTTATTATGTTTATTAATCAATTTTCCTTGTGAGAACCAGCAAAAAGTCCTCACAAAGTAGGGAATCTCAAGTTTTACTATCCTTGTGAAAACATTTGTATAAATAAACATGCCCCCCCCCCCCCACACACACACACACAAACACACACCTTTACACATTCTCACACACACACACTAACATTCACACACACACATTTTAGTGCATGAAGTTCAACTAAATGAAAATGAGATTTTTTGAAAAATATTTTATTTAATTCAGTTAGCATTTATTTAGTATGGAAGATTGTTTCCGCCACGGAATAAAACAATTTAAAAGATAATTGCAACTTTTTATCTTACAGTTCCGACTGTTTTTTTCTCACAATCGCAAGTTTATTTTATAGAATTGTGAGATATAAACTCGTAATTGCGAGTTATAAAGTCTAATTCTGAGGGGGAAAAAGACTGTTTTTCTCAGAACTCTGAGTTTATATCTCACAATTCAGATTTTTGGCATTAATAGAGTCTCACGAACGCAGTCGAGCACAGAAGACCAATGGCCAAGGGCAGAATTTTCATTAAATAATACAATAAATTTCAGTTTGTTTTTCACCAAATATATGACACGTCTCATCGGAACGTTCTGTGATACTTTTGAGTCTTTTTAAAGAGTGATGCTGGTTGTTATTCACTGCCATTATATGGACATTCTTTTTAAAAAACTCTCCTTTCATGGTCTGAAAAAGAAAGAAGGGCGTACGGCATTAGCAGAACACAAGTGTGAGTAAATGATGATTTAATTTTCATTTTAGGGTGAACTATCCCTTTAAAACAAGTGCTACCTTATTTCTAGTTGAGAGCTAGTAATAATGACTGAGGTGTTTTGAGGTCGACATATTCAGTTTATGTAAGGGAATACACACATTTGGAAAGATTTTTAAATCTTAATACTTCAAAACAGAATATCAAGTTATAGATCCTCAATGCAGCACCATGAGAGGTTGTTACAGAACAGATTGCGGTTGATTCCTGATGCTGTGAATGTGTGTGTCGTCAGGTAAGATCCTTCATTGCCAACCCTCAGCAGACTCAACACTCATGTTTATCATTCCTACGGCCTCCTTTATCAACAAACTTCAGTATGAAGCTATTTATAACACTCCACGAACAAAAAAACTGCTCCGTAAAGTTTGGAATGGCAGAAAAACAGCTTCTGTTGCTACTTTTGTCATTTTTTTGCTATTTCAAGCAATCTGTAAACAGATGACGACGTACGAAACACGAAACCCAAAACAACACACTCTGGTGATGTCACAGACACAAACAAGAATAAATATATTTCATTTAATAAAGCACAAAAGCTGCTGTGCATTATTAGCTGTCGCACCTCCATCAGCTCCTCGTTTTCCTTCAGGGATGTTTCGCTCCATTAATCCCGGAGAATCTCCTGAAGAGTCAGAGAAGGACAACGAACAGGATTTAGTCATTAATACACAGATTTTCAGCACAGGTGAGTTTGTGTATTAAATATACTTAAATAAATTAAAATAAAATGCATAAAATGCAATTTACATAAATAAATAAATGTTATTTTAATCACTTAAAATATGTGTCCAAATGTTTTACTTCTGAGTTTCCAACAAATATTTCTCAGGTTTATTCTAATTTCAGATCATGTGAACTACACGTTTCTTTCTGGAAAAAAGCAGGCGTTTGTATAATTGGACTTCTGACTAAAAACCTTCCTGATATATAGACCTTGTGAAACGTCCCCATGTGACAGCGAGACTTATTTGTAACTGCTGACCTTGACGGAAGCATGATGAGTGAGCAGCGGCGGTGTGAAGATCTGCTGTATCTCTGCAGGACGCTGAGACCCGACTGTATCGGGAACATGTTGTGTTTCAGACACTGATGACTGCTGTATGAAAACATCTCCCACTCGAGTCTTATCAGGTGCTGACGGGCAGATGCTGAGAGATTCAGAAACACTCCAGCTGAACGCCATCAAACTCAGTCCTGAAGATCACTCTTCCTCTTTAGCGGCATTTATGATTCAGATCTAAAGAAAAATCACAAATAAGTTCTCGTAAAAAATATGTCTAAGTTTTTCTCCTATAAATAAATGAGATCAGTCAAGTCATATATGATATTTTAATACTTATTTTAATTACTAATTATTGTGTCCAAAAGTTTTACTTTTGAGTTTCCAGTGAATATTTCTCAGGTTTTATTCTATTTAATTTTTTGCATTGTGACATTATTTCAAAATGTATTGCTAATTATTAATAACCAATGAGGTTCATTCTCACGTTACGCAGCACGTTTGAGCTTCGGCAAGAACCAATGAGGTTCGTTCTGGTGTTACGCAGCACGTTTGAGCTTCCGCAAGAACCAATGAGGTTCATTCTGGTGTTACGCAGCACGTTTGAGCTTCCGCAAGAACCAATGAGGTTCGTTCTGGTGTTACGCAGCACGTTTGAGCTTCCGCAAGAACCAATGAGGTTCGTTCTGGTGTTACGCAGCACGTTTGAGCTTCCGCAAGAACCAATGAGGTTCGTTCTCGTGTTACGCGGCACGTTTGAGCTTCCACAAGAACCAATGAGGTTCGTTCTGGTGTTACGCGGCACGTTTGAGCTTCCGCAAGAACCAATGAGGTTCGTTCTGGTGTTACGCAGCACGTTTGAGCTTCAGCAAGAACCAATGAGGTTCGTTCTGGTGTTACGCGGCACGTTTGAGCTTCCGCAAGAACCAATGAGGTTCGTTCTGGTGTTACGCAGCACGTTTGACCTTCAGCAAGAACCAATGAGGTTCATTCTGGTGTTACGCGGCACATTTGAGCTTCCGCAAGAACCAATGAGGTTCGTTCTCGTGTTACGCAGCACGTTTGAGCTTCAGCAAGAACCAATGAGGTTCGTTCTCGTGTTACGCAGCACGTTTGAGCTTCAGCAAGAACCAATGAGGTTCGTTCTGGTGTTATGCAGCACGTTTGAGCTTCAGCAAGAACCAATGAGGTTCGTTCTGGTGTTACGCAGCACGTTTGAGCTTCAGCAAGAACCAATGAGGTTCGTTCTCGTGTTATGCAGCACGTTTGAGCTTCAGCAAGAACCAATGAGGTTCGTTCTCGTGTTACGCAGCACGTTTGAGCTTCCGCAAGAACCAATGAGGTTCGTTCTGGTGTTACGCGGCACGTTTGAGCTTCCGCAAGAACCAATGAGGTTCGTTCTGGTGTTACGCGGCACGTTTGAGCTTCATCAAGAACCAATGAGGTTCGTTCTCGTGTTACGCAGCACGTTTGAGCTTCAGCAAGAACCAATGAGGTTCATTCTGGTGTTACGCAGCACGTTTGAGCTTCAGCAAGAACCAATGAGGTTCATTCTGGTGTTACGCAGCACGTTTGAGCTTCAGCAAGAACCAATGAGGTTCGTTCTGGTGTTACGCAGCACGTTTGAGCTTCCACAAGAACCAATGAGGTTCGTTCTCGTGTTACGCAGCACGTTTGAGCTTCCACAAGAACCAATGAGGTTCGTTCTGGTGTTACGCAGCACGTTTGAGCTTCAGCAAGAACCAATGAGGTTCGTTCTGGTGTTACGCGGCACGTTTGAGCTTCCGCAAGAACCAATGAGGTTCGTTCTGGTGTTACGCAGCACGTTTGAGCTTCAGCAAGAACCAATGAGGTTCGTTCTGGTGTTACGCAGCACGTTTGAGCTTCCGCAAGAACCAATGAGGTTCGTTCTGGTGTTACGCAGCACGTTTGAGCTTCATCAAGAACCAATGAGGTTCGTTCTCGTGTTACGCAGCACGTTTGACCTTCAGCAAGAACCAATGAGGTTCATTCTGGTGTTACGCGGCACATTTGAGCTTCCGCAAGAACCAATGAGGTTCGTTCTCGTGTTACGCAGCACGTTTGAGCTTCAGCAAGAACCAATGAGGTTCGTTCTCGTGTTATGCAGCACGTTTGAGCTTCAGCAAGAACCAATGAGGTTCGTTCTCGTGTTACGCAGCACGTTTGAGCTTCCGCAAGAACCAATGAGGTTCGTTCTGGTGTTACGCAGCACGTTTGAGCTTCCGCAAGAACCAATGAGGTTCGTTCTGGTGTTACGCGGCACGTTTGAGCTTCATCAAGAACCAATGAGGTTCGTTCTCGTGTTACGCAGCACGTTTGAGCTTCAGCAAGAACCAATGAGGTTCATTCTGGTGTTACGCAGCACGTTTGAGCTTCAGCAAGAACCAATGAGGTTCGTTCTGGTGTTACGCGGCACGTTTGAGCTTCCGCAAGAACCAATGAGGTTCGTTCTCGTGTTACGCAGCACGTTTGAGCTTCCACAAGAACCAATGAGGTTCGTTCTGGTGTTACGCAGCATGTTTGAGCTTCAGCAAGAACCAATGAGGTTCGTTCTGGTGTTACGCGGCACGTTTGAGCTTCCGCAAGAACCAATGAGGTTCGTTCTCGTGTTACGCAGCACGTTTGAGCTTCAGCAAGAACCAATGAGGTTCATTCTCGTGTTACGCAGCACATTTGAGCTTCATCAAGAACCAATGAGGTTCATTCTCGTGTTACACAGCACGTTTGAGCTTCCACAAGAACCAATGAGGTTCATTCTCGTGTTACGCAGCACGTTTGAGCTTCATCAAGAACCAATGAGGTTCGTTCTGGTGTTACGCAGCACGTTTGAGCTTCCGCAAGAACCAATGAGGTTCGTTCTCGTGTTACGCAGCACGTTTGAGCTTCAGCGAGAACCAATGAGGTTCATTCTCGTGTTACGCAGCACGTTTGAGCTTCAGCAAGAACCAATGAGGTTCGTTCTGGTGTTACGCAGCACGTTTGAGCTTCAGCAAGAACCAATGAGGTTCATTCTCGTGTTACGCAGCACGTTTGAGCTTCAGCAAGAACCAATGAGGTTCATTCTCGTGTTACACAGCACGTTTGAGCTTCATCAAGAACCAATGAGGTTCGTTCTCGTGTTACGCAGCACATTTGAGCTTCATCAAGAACCAATGAGGTTCATTCTCGTGTTACACAGCACGTTTGAGCTTCCACAAGAACCAATGAGGTTCATTCTTGTGTTACGCAGCACGTTTGAGCTTCATCAAGAACCAATGAGGTTCATTCTGGTGTTACGCAGCACGTTTGAGCTTCAGCAAGAACCAATGAGGTTCGTTCTGGTGTTACGCAGCACGTTTGAGCTTCAGCGAGAACCAATGAGGTTCATTCTCGTGTTACGCAGCACGTTTGAGCTTCAGCAAGAACCAATGAGGTTCGTTCTCATGTTACGCAGCACATTTGAGCTTCATCAAGAAACCAATGAGGTTCGTTCTGGTGTTACGCAGCACGTTTGAGCTTCATCAAGAACCAATGAGGTTCGTTCTGGTGTTACGCAGCACGTTTGAGCTTCAGCAAGAACCAGTGAGGTTCGTTCTCGTGTTACACGGCACGTTTGAGCTTCAGCAAGAACCAATGAGGTTCGTTCTCATGTTACGCAGCACGTTTGAGCTTCATCAAGAAACCAATGAGGTTCGTTCTGGTGTTACGCAGCACGTTTGAGCTTCATCAAGAACCAATGAGGTTCGTTCTGGTGTTACGCAGCACGTTTGAGCTTCAGCAAGAACCAATGAGGTTCATTCTCGTGTTACGCAGCACGTTTGAGCTTCATCAAGAAACCAATGAGGTTCATTCTGGTGTTACGCAGCACGTTTGAGCTTCATCAAGAACCAATGAGGTTCGTTCTGGTGTTACGCAGCACGTTTGAGCTTCAGCAAGAACCAATGAGGTTCGTTCTCATGTTACGCAGCACATTTGAGCTTCATCAAGAAACCAATGAGGTTCGTTCTGGTGTTACGCAGCACGTTTGAGCTTCATCAAGAACCAATGAGGTTCGTTCTGGTGTTACGCAGCACGTTTGAGCTTCATCAAGAACCAATGAGGTTCATTCTCGTGTTACGCAGCACGTTTGAGCTTCATCAAGAACCAATGAGGTTCGTTCTGGTGTTACGCAGCACGTTTGAGCTTCATCAAGAACCAATGAGGTTCGTTCTGGTGTTACGCAGCACGTTTGAGCTTCAGCAAGAACCAATGAGGTTCATTCTCGTGTTACGCAGCACGTTTGAGCTTCATCAAGAACCAATGAGGTTCGTTCTGGTGTTACGCAGCACGTTTGAGCTTCATCAAGAACCAATGAGGTTCGTTCTGGTGTTACGCAGCACGTTTGAGCTTCATCAAGAACCAATGAGGTTCATTCTCGTGTTACGCAGCACGTTTGAGCTTCATCAAGAACCAGTGAGGTTCGTTCTGGTGTTACGCAGCACGTTTGAGCTTCAGCAAGAACCAATGAGGTTCGTTCTGGTGTTACGCAGCACGTTTGAGCTTCCGCAAGAACCAATGAGGTTCGTTCTGGTGTTACGCAGCACGTTTGAGCTTCATCAAGAACCAATGAGGTTCGTTCTCGTGTTACGCAGCACGTTTGACCTTCAGCAAGAACCAATGAGGTTCATTCTGGTGTTACGCGGCACATTTGAGCTTCCGCAAGAACCAATGAGGTTCGTTCTCGTGTTACGCAGCACGTTTGAGCTTCAGCAAGAACCAATGAGGTTCGTTCTCGTGTTATGCAGCACGTTTGAGCTTCAGCAAGAACCAATGAGGTTCGTTCTCGTGTTACGCAGCACGTTTGAGCTTCCGCAAGAACCAATGAGGTTCGTTCTGGTGTTACGCAGCACGTTTGAGCTTCCGCAAGAACCAATGAGGTTCGTTCTGGTGTTACGCGGCACGTTTGAGCTTCATCAAGAACCAATGAGGTTCGTTCTCGTGTTACGCAGCACGTTTGAGCTTCAGCAAGAACCAATGAGGTTCATTCTGGTGTTACGCAGCACGTTTGAGCTTCAGCAAGAACCAATGAGGTTCGTTCTGGTGTTACGCGGCACGTTTGAGCTTCCGCAAGAACCAATGAGGTTCGTTCTCGTGTTACGCAGCACGTTTGAGCTTCCACAAGAACCAATGAGGTTCGTTCTGGTGTTACGCAGCATGTTTGAGCTTCAGCAAGAACCAATGAGGTTCGTTCTGGTGTTACGCGGCACGTTTGAGCTTCCGCAAGAACCAATGAGGTTCGTTCTCGTGTTACGCAGCACGTTTGAGCTTCAGCAAGAACCAATGAGGTTCATTCTCGTGTTACGCAGCACATTTGAGCTTCATCAAGAACCAATGAGGTTCATTCTCGTGTTACACAGCACGTTTGAGCTTCCACAAGAACCAATGAGGTTCATTCTCGTGTTACGCAGCACGTTTGAGCTTCATCAAGAACCAATGAGGTTCGTTCTGGTGTTACGCAGCACGTTTGAGCTTCCGCAAGAACCAATGAGGTTCGTTCTCGTGTTACGCAGCACGTTTGAGCTTCAGCGAGAACCAATGAGGTTCATTCTCGTGTTACGCAGCACGTTTGAGCTTCAGCAAGAACCAATGAGGTTCGTTCTGGTGTTACGCAGCACGTTTGAGCTTCAGCAAGAACCAATGAGGTTCATTCTCGTGTTACGCAGCACGTTTGAGCTTCAGCAAGAACCAATGAGGTTCATTCTCGTGTTACACAGCACGTTTGAGCTTCATCAAGAACCAATGAGGTTCGTTCTCGTGTTACGCAGCACATTTGAGCTTCATCAAGAACCAATGAGGTTCATTCTCGTGTTACACAGCACGTTTGAGCTTCCACAAGAACCAATGAGGTTCATTCTTGTGTTACGCAGCACGTTTGAGCTTCATCAAGAACCAATGAGGTTCATTCTGGTGTTACGCAGCACGTTTGAGCTTCAGCAAGAACCAATGAGGTTCGTTCTGGTGTTACGCAGCACGTTTGAGCTTCAGCGAGAACCAATGAGGTTCATTCTCGTGTTACGCAGCACGTTTGAGCTTCAGCAAGAACCAATGAGGTTCGTTCTCATGTTACGCAGCACATTTGAGCTTCATCAAGAAACCAATGAGGTTCGTTCTGGTGTTACGCAGCACGTTTGAGCTTCATCAAGAACCAATGAGGTTCGTTCTGGTGTTACGCAGCACGTTTGAGCTTCAGCAAGAACCAGTGAGGTTCGTTCTCGTGTTACACGGCACGTTTGAGCTTCAGCAAGAACCAATGAGGTTCGTTCTCATGTTACGCAGCACGTTTGAGCTTCATCAAGAAACCAATGAGGTTCGTTCTGGTGTTACGCAGCACGTTTGAGCTTCATCAAGAACCAATGAGGTTCGTTCTGGTGTTACGCAGCACGTTTGAGCTTCAGCAAGAACCAATGAGGTTCATTCTCGTGTTACGCAGCACGTTTGAGCTTCATCAAGAAACCAATGAGGTTCATTCTGGTGTTACGCAGCACGTTTGAGCTTCATCAAGAACCAATGAGGTTCGTTCTGGTGTTACGCAGCACGTTTGAGCTTCAGCAAGAACCAATGAGGTTCGTTCTCATGTTACGCAGCACATTTGAGCTTCATCAAGAAACCAATGAGGTTCGTTCTGGTGTTACGCAGCACGTTTGAGCTTCATCAAGAACCAATGAGGTTCGTTCTGGTGTTACGCAGCACGTTTGAGCTTCATCAAGAACCAATGAGGTTCATTCTCGTGTTACGCAGCACGTTTGAGCTTCATCAAGAACCAATGAGGTTCGTTCTGGTGTTACGCAGCACGTTTGAGCTTCATCAAGAACCAATGAGGTTCGTTCTGGTGTTACGCAGCACGTTTGAGCTTCAGCAAGAACCAATGAGGTTCATTCTCGTGTTACGCAGCACGTTTGAGCTTCATCAAGAACCAATGAGGTTCGTTCTGGTGTTACGCAGCACGTTTGAGCTTCATCAAGAACCAATGAGGTTCGTTCTGGTGTTACGCAGCACGTTTGAGCTTCATCAAGAACCAATGAGGTTCATTCTCGTGTTACGCAGCACGTTTGAGCTTCATCAAGAACCAGTGAGGTTCGTTCTGGTGTTACGCAGCACGTTTGAGCTTCATCAAGAACCAATGAGGTTCATTCTCAAGTGTTACGCAGCACGTTTGAGCTTCCGCAAGAACCAATGAGGTTTGTTCTGGTGTTACGCAGCACGTTTGAGCTTCAGCAAGAACCAATGAGGTTCGTTCTGGTGTTACGCAGCACGTTTGAGGTTCAGCAAGAGCCAATGAGGTTCATTCTCGTTTTACACAGCACGTTTGAGCTTCAGCAAGAACCAATGAGGTTCATTCTCGTGTTACGCAGCAAGTTTGAGCTTCAGCAAGAACCAATGAGGTTCGTTCTGGTGTTACGCAGCACGTTTGAGCTTCCTCAAGAACCAATGAGGTTCGTTCTGGTGTTACGCAGCACGTTTGAGCTTCAGCAAGAACCAATGAGGTTCGTTCTCGTGTTACGCAGCACGTTTGAGCTTCAGCAAGAACCAATGAGGTTCGTTCTGGTGTTACGCAGCACGTTTGAGGTTCAGCAAGAACCAATGAGGTTCGTTCTGGTGTTACGCGGCACGTTTGAGCTTCCGCAAGAACCAATGAGGTTCGTTCTGGTGTTACGCAGCACGTTTGAGCTTCAGCAAGAACCAATGAGGTTCGTTCTGGTGTTACGCGGCACGTTGGAGCTTCAGCAAGAACCAATGAGGTTCGTTCTGGTGTTACGCAGCAAGTTTGAGCTTCAGCAAGAACCAGTGAGGTTCGTTCTGGTGTTACGCGGCACGTTTGAGCTTCAGCAAGAACCAATGAGGTTCGTTCTGGTGTTACGCAGCAAGTTTGAGCTTCAGCATGAACCAATGAGGTTCGTTCTGGTGTTACGCAGCAAGTTTGAGCTTCCTCAAGAACCAGTGAGGTTCGTTCTGGTGTTACGCAGCACGTTTGAGCTTCATCAAGAACCAGTGAGGTTCGTTCTCGTGTTACGCAGCACGTTTGAGCTTCATCAAGAACCAATGAGGTTCATTCTCGTGTTACGCAGCACGTTTGAGGTTCAGCAAGAACCAATGAGGTTCGTTCTGGTGTTACGCGGCACGTTTGAGCTTCCGCAAGAACCAATGAGGTTCGTTCTGGTGTTACGCAGCACGTTTGAGCTTCAGCAAGAACCAATGAGGTTCGTTCTGGTGTTACGCGGCACGTTTGAGCTTCAGCAAGAACCAATGAGGTTCGTTCTGGTGTTACGCAGCAAGTTTGAGCTTCCTCAAGAACCAATGAGGTTCGTTCTGGTGTTACGCGGCACGTTTGAGCTTCAGCAAGAACCAATGAGGTTCGTTCTGGTGTTACGCGGCACGTTTGAGCTTCAGCGAGAACCAATGAGGTTCGTTCTGGTGTTACGCAGCAAGTTTGAGCTTCAGCAAGAACCAATGAGGTTCGTTCTGGTGTTACGCAGCACGTTTGAGCTTCAGCAAGAACCAATGAGGTTCATTCTCGTGTTACGCAGCACGTTTGAGCTTCCTCAAGAACCAATGAGGTTCGTTCTGGTGTTACGCAGCACGTTTGAGCTTCATCAAGAACCAATGAGGTTCGTTCTGGTGTTACGCAGCACGTTTGAGCTTCAGCAAGAACCAATGAGTTTCATTCTCGTGTTACGCAGCACGTTTGAGCTTCCGCGTAATCCAGTGAGATTCATTTGCATGTAACGCATCAATTTTGATCTGAATTAGAAATCTTTTGTCTTGAGTGCAATAGAAATAAATGATTCCTGATGTCTGAAGCACAAGCACTGCGGGACGAGTCACAGAGTTTTGCACACAAACCCACAGAAACACAACACGAATGAACCAGCAGCACTCAGCATAACCATTACCCAAACCGCCGCTAATCTCCAGAGAGTTACGGCATCACTGCATCAAGCCAGACGCTGACAGTCTCGCTGCCCTCGAGCGCGCGTTTGCCTTTTAACGTTTCGCTCATGCGAGGCCTCGCGCTGGAATGTTAAGCCGGCACAGGAAGCGTTGGAAGCGCTCGCTCAAATCAAAGGCGGCAGGTGAGTGACAGGTGAGGCGCGTCTCAATAGCGGCCCGCACCTGTGAGGAGCTCAGAGATGTGCGCCTCCCCATGCTCAGTCTTGACCCCGGACCCTCGACCTGCAGGTGTGCTGCCGTATTGTTGAAAACAGCTCAGCAGAACCGTTCCTGTGACACCGGTGCGTCGCGCACAGATGAGGGTGAACGGCAGGGGCTTTAGGTGTCAAAGAGAAGAACACACAGACGTACAGAACGACAGCTTCATGTCTGCTGACAAAACACAGTAATGTCATGGTAGTCTCACATCCGGTCAGACTTTTTTGAATAAAAAATCATAATAAAAAACAATTCTATTCAGAGGCCCAAACTGATATGCAATTCGGTGCAGATGCTGATATTAATATGATTCTGATGCTTGAAATGTAAATCAATAAGATCTTAGAACAGTATAGCAGATATTTACTTAAAATGCACATAAATATCAATATCTGCCAATAATATGTCTCAGTAAGAAGATATTTAAATGCGTATTTTTATGATCAAATCTCTGTCGTTTTAAAACATATAATGCAATACAATGATGATTGAGAGATGAACAAATAAAAAAGCCTCATGATCATATTTGATACTCACATTATTTTTCTAAAAAATTATGTATGGATAATAAAATAAACTGCTTCAGTCCAGTTAAACTGTTAGTTCTGCCAAAAATAAAAAAAAATGTCATCAATTGTCAAGCAACAAAGTGGAGGGACAGAATAAAATCTCAATATTTGTGTTTCAAAGATGAACAAAAGTCTTAGTTTGGAACGATATAAGGGTAAATGATGACACATTTTTTGGGTGAGTTGAGTTCCCTCAAACATATATACCTGTATATATTCTTTTCAGATGAATAATACTGCATGATTGTACTTCCAGGATCTTCAGACATCAGTGTGAATCTCTCACTCTCAGACTCTCCTCAGATTGATGATAACGTGGAGAGATCGCTCGTCTCTGATAGTTACTGAGAAGCCGGTAAATATTACTGTCAAACACGTGGCGTTCTTTGTTTCAAAGGAAGCAAAACATAAACATAGTTTTGTCCAAACAGCTCTGATGGACAATAAAAATGTGGATCTAATTCCAAAATAGTTGGTGGTTGCTAAAGCAAAATTCAGAATTTAACAATTGGCTGCATTTCAATTCATCATATGGAATTTGAAATGAATGTTTATCGGATTTGAATTACAATTCAGAGAAATTCAACAGATTCCAGTCAATTCTAAACTTGCTAAATATAAAGAAGGATAAATTAAGAATGAATTTATGAACTGTTGGTTTGCAGGGCCTATAATTCCTTCATTAAACCTTTGTCTTATAGCAGTAATATGGATTTCTTTGAATTTTCTTGATTTCTTTGATTCTTTGTCGGTATGAAAGGGAAGTTGCGCTAGTCTTTTCCTCCTTGTTGTTCCGTAAATCCGAGTGAAACGCGTCTGGAACAAGAACAAATGTAGGGCGGGGCTGTTTAGTTCCTGTCTCTATGAAGCCCCGCCTTCTGAAAAGCACAATGTGCTCTGATTGGTCGGAGTTCAGAAACACTGACACTGATATAGAGAAGAGCTCCTGAAGAGGTTTTTCAAACAACAACATTACACACTAAAGGCAGATGAAGAAGAGAGCATCTGTAATAATCATGACTGTCTTTGTAAGCAGCGATAAAAAGAGGGAAAACACTGAGAAGAGACTCAGACAGACTTAGAGAAAGAGGCTAAAGACACAGAGAGATGAGCAGAGATAAATCTCCCGCTCACAGCAGATAACCAGAGGAATGTCTCTCTCCTGACAGACCCAGTAAACCCTCGTCTGCAGGCCTGTCCGAACCTGCCCAGCTCCAGGAGAATGAGCCACACTATCTCTGCCAGAGGCCCGCTGGTGTCGATTAACTGACTGCAGGCTTAGGCCTTCAAACACCGGATCAGAGCAGAAACACCGTCAGGAACGACCAGCAGGATTGAGTCTCTCAGTCCACTGTGCTTTGGGTTGCTATGCGGTTGCTAGGGTGTTCTGAGTGGCTCTTAGATTATTGCCTGTTGGCACAAGATTGTATGATGTGTAAATTTAACACTGAAGCATTACTTTTGTCCGAGAGCTAATGCATGTGTTCTTCGGAGAGAACGCAATCCCAGAATGCACTGCAACAACACATTTTTAGAAAATGAAACCAAGATGGATGAGGAGGAAATATTAGATGAGAAACAACAAGTAAAAAAATCATTAAATATATATCATTCATATACTATTATAGTTTTTGTTAATACTTGGATTTTCAATTTAAATTTTAGTTAGTTTTAGCAATTTTGTTGTTTTTGTCATTTTTATTAGTTTTTTTTAAATGTCTATATAGTTTTTATTATTTTTGAATTAGTTTTAGTTTTCATTGTTTAATTACTTTAAGTACTTATTTAACTGAAATACTTTTTTATATTTTATTTTATTTCAGTTAATGTTTATTTTGTTTATTCTGACTTTTTTTATGGCTATATATATATATATATATATATATATATGTGTGTGTGTGTGTGTGTGTGTGTGTGTAAATATTTGCTTTTTTGCATTTTTTGCATTAAAGTATAAAGTATTAAAAGCTTTTCTGTTAATTGAAATAAAGCTGAAATAAAATAAAATATAAATATTAGTTGAAAAACTAAACAAAATGTTTTCATTATTTTAGTACTTCAAAATGAGTTATAATTTATTTTATGAATTTTATTATATTTTATTTTATTTCAGTTAATGTTTATTTTTTCAATTCATGTTTTTTTTTGTGGTTTTAGTTTTAGTTAATGTTAATTTAGTTAATTAAAGTTTAGCATTTTTTTAATTATTGTTAAAACAAAGTTTTAAAAGCATTTCTGTTAATTGAAATAAAGCTGAAATAAAATATATTAGTTGAAAAACTAAATAAAAATTACAAAGTTTTCATTATTTTTGTACTTCAATTTAAACAAAACACAAATGAGTTATAATTTATTTTATGAAATAATTTTTATATGTATTTTTTTTCCAGTTAATGTTTATTTTTTAAATTAATGTTTTTTTGTGGTTTTAGATTTAGTTAATGTTAATTTAGTTAATTAAAGTTTTGCATTTTTTAAAAATTATCATTAACTAAAACTAAAAGTATTAAAAACATTTCTGTTAATTGAAATAAAGCTGAAATAAAATAAAATATAAATATTAGTTGAAAAAATTAAGCTAAACAAAAATTACAAACCGCTAAAATGATTAAAACTGCAAATAAATAAAAACTAAAACTTACTAAAACTAAAAATAAATTAAACATAAACAGCAGTATTTAAAAAAACTAACAACAAAAATGAACATGAACATTAAAAATATAAAAATAAAACCCTAAAACTAAAGTGGAGACTCGTATGTGTTTTCTGCGCTGCCTGAGAAGGGTGCAGCCTATGTAGTCAGCAGACAGCGAGACGACAACATTCAGCCTCTCTGTGACCTGAGAAAATTCCCCCACACTCTTCATCATCATCATCACAACACAAGCCTGGCCGTGTGCAGCCGAGTTAGAGGGTCGAGTACGAATCAATTAAAGCGAGCGAATGAATGAACAAAAGCGAGCCCACCTCTCGTGCTCCCTATCTGAGCGGAGGATGTGATGCTGGCGATAAGGGCTCGAGGTGGGTGTGAACTGCTGGGTTCAGCGCCTGAACTCTGTCCGCACATGCTGGTATTCGTGACAGACTTCCAGATGGCAGATTTGTCTGGATTCTGCGGTGGGCATCTCGGGCTTCCCCCATGACTGCAGATCTCCAGAAGATAAGCAGCTATTTTGAGAGGCGAACAAGTATGAAACACTTCAAAAATACTCCAGAACATCAAGAAACAATCAAGAATCAAAACGGTTTGAAGAGAGTAAACATACCAGGTACAAATCTGGAGCAAAATGGCACAGGTTGTGTTTCCAGATGAACGTTATAATCGACTCATGAAGCTCCACTCATGTAAACAGTGCAACACTTCTCTGTGAAACACAAAAGCGCCTCAGACTTTATATGCGTCCCAAATGAAACACAAACAAACAGACTGAGAGACTGAGTTCATGTGGAGCATCTACACCTGCATATTTATACATCATAAAACAATATAAAGCGAGCGCTGTAAAAGCTCCATCATACTGATAATGAGAGACAGCTTTTCATCTCCGTGAGAAATATTGAAGTTTTTAATCTTTTTATTTCAGTTGTAGTTATTTTACTACTTCAATTTCAGTTTCTCAGTTAACATTTAATTTGTTTCAAGTAACAAAAATCTTTTTTATGGTTTTATTTTTAGTTAACAATAGAAATTTTAATAACTATAAGTGACTTTGCAAGTACATGTCAGCTTATTCTATCCTATAGAACTGTTAGTTGACATGCAGTTGCAAATTAATACGCTATATCTACTCCATAACATTTTGGCAACAGATTACAAGCAATATTATTAATTAAATTCAACAAATAGAATTGAGTTAGAATTAATCAAATTGATTCCTTAAATGTCAACCATTTAAAACGAGTAAAATTTAAGTACAATTTAAACAAAAATATCTGAATAACAGACAGACGTCAAAGATGAATTAAGAAGTCTTTATTTTTTATTGCCAACATTGACGACACCTGATGATAATGAGATGATAAGAGAAACACAAGAATTAACAGAGGTTTAGATGTTGATTTTATTGAACATGTTTGGTCGTCATTATGGAGATCAGTGTTTCGTTTGACTCTTTGCTTTTTATGTCAGTTTGTGGTTTTTGTAATGATCTTTGCTTATTTCACACATTTTAAATGGTTCACTTTTAAGCAACTCAATTCTTATATGTTGAATTTAATTAATAATATTGCTCGAAATCTGTTGCCACAGTTTTATTGAGTAGATAGAGCGTATAATGTACCAACGACAGTAACTGACATAATGAACTGTTGATCAGAGATGTACAGTATTTCACTCAATACTGAGCTTATTGTAGCGGGACGATCAGAAATAAGCGCACTTTAACACCAGCGGTGAATGTGAGCAGCACGATTAATCGCTTCGTTTATGGACTAATTAGTAAAGTCGATAACATTTGGTCAGAGTGAGTCACTGTCCGCGTGTGTTTTCATAACAGGGTTTACGTAGATTAAATGTAAAGATTTGGTGTGTGAGTTCACAGCAGCTGCGGCTCGCGGCCCACCCAGGTGCTGCCCCTCATTCACACACACACACACACACACACACACACACACACACACACACACACACACACACACACACACACACACCAGTGACTCCCAGCAGCAGGTGCTAAAAGCCGGAGGAAGGAATTCATGGTAAGCGGCGAGTGTGAGCTGATGCTTCTGTTTCCACTGTCACTTTAATTGGAGCTCGTTTGTGCTCTGAATCTGACGAGGTGAAAAGAAACATTTTACTTGATTGTCTGAATGTAATTATATATGAAATAAATGAATAAGTACATGCAAACAGTCAGAATTATTGTGGGATTGACTTACTTGTGAAGGATAATCATCATCGCCTCAATATATATAATACTGAAAACTATAAAACATTTTTGTTGCTTAAAATAAAATAAACATTAACTGAAATAAAATAAATTTAAACTTTTTATTTTAGCAAAATTTGTCTTTTTTATTTATTTTATCTTGGATGAACTAAAATCACTGAAACTGAAATAAAATTAATAAAAACTACATACATATTTTAACAAAACTTTGACAAAAAAACAACAAAATGACAAACTTCTCACTGAGGTATATACAGACACACATTTATATTATTATATAATTTATATTATTATATAATATTTATTTATATATTACTTTATTATATAACATATTATATTTTTAATTAATTTTAATCAGTCCAGTGGTTTGACAACTGAACATTCCACATTATCTCTGAAATAATTACTCGAGAATGAGAAAAATGTTCAGAATCGTTTATATAAAGCTGTCTGACAGACACTCACATTATAAATGATCAGATTATTATTATTATTATATTTAGCAGTACTCTATTTAGAGTTCTAAACGCTTGTCGTAATGTGACTTCCTGTGAACGATCTGGCCCTTTTCCAGATGAAACTCTTATTGAAAGTGCCGGCTGATGACAGCTATTGTATTTGAAATGCGGAAAAGCTTGTAAAAACACTTGTTTCCTGGTTTCTGCCGCTCCTGATGCTCGGCTCTGAACGTCTGGCTCTATCGCGTCCTGTCAATGTTTCCCTGTTTAAGACTCAATCCCAGGATTACTGTCACACTCGGAGCACGTTTATCTGAAAACTGACTGAAGCTGGACTGTAAAGTCTGACTCGTCGATTAGCACTAATCACTGTCAAATTAATGAATTAATGGATTCAGAGAAAGAGTGTGAAAGAGAGCTGATCAGAGACAGACTTATGAAAACTGATTGTTCCTCCAACTAAATGTTGAAAACACGTCTTCTGAAAAAGTTTACAGTGAGAAAAACATGTGCTGTTAAATCAGAAATGATCAAACACCTTTAGGACAGAAATACATTATAGATTTACACTAAACAGTCCAGGTTTATTAACGTTTTTGAAAGAGTCTCTTCTGCTCACATGCATTTATTTGATCAAAAATACAGTAAAAACAGTGAAATATTTTTACCGTTTAAAAGAGCTGTTTTCTATGTGAATATATAGTAAAGTGTAATTTATTCCAGTGATCAAAGCTGAATTTTCAGCATCATTACTCCAGTCTTCAGTGTCACATGATCCTTCAGAAATCATTCTGATATGATGATTTGCTGCTCAAGAAACATTTATGATTATTATCAGTGTTGAAAACAGTTGGAAACTGATACATTTTATTTTCCAGGATTCTTTGATGAATAGAAAGTTCTAAAGAACAGCATTTATTTAAAATAGAATCTTTTGTAACATTATAAATGTCTTTACTGTCACTTTTGATCAATTTAATGCGTCCTTGATGAATAAAAGTATAATTTCTTTTAAAAAATTAAACTACATTACATTATATTCTATATTATAACTTTCTTCTTAGAACAACTTTGATGAACTTTTTTGATCCACTTCAAATGTTGACTACTGTACATTACATGATATGATATGAGATATGATATATGATATATGATATGATATTATACAGCACACTCATAAATACAGCACTGTGCAAAAGTCTTCATCACCTTATATACTTAAAAACGTTTTTGATTCCCAAACACTGATTGTAAATTCTCAAATAAATATATAATCCAGTGCTTTTTTTACTGCATGTATTGACACGAACAGGACACATGAGGTGTGATGTTAGACTGAGAGATAACCGTTTAAAATAATAACAAAATAAGTGATTAATTGATAAACATCTGCATCTCATGTTACACAAACCGCTTTAGGTTTAGAGGCGCAAAGGAGAACGCCCGTCTTATCGGTGAGAGTTTCTGGAAAAATATCAGAGAGCAAAGAGATTAACTCGCCTTCTTCTCTCTGATGTTCTCTTCAAATGTGTTTTATGGCAAAAATATCCCTGTTGCGTCCGTAAGCATGCTGCACTTTGACCTCTTGACCTCTGACGAAGGGGCAGAAAGTTCAGTCCTGCCAGACTCGATGAAGCTGACTGAGAGACGCGGCTCTAAACGGCCCGTGGCGATCGGAGGGCACAACCTCGCTTCCCCGTCCTGACGCCCGTCGTCCAGCGCAACGTGGCAGCGATCGATCGCCGCATTACCTCAGCGCGGCGCGGGAGGATCAAAGCGCTGCTTTACGTGAGGAAACGGGCCAAAGAAAGTCAATTAGATTTAAAGAATTGGGACAGGGTCTCGGGTCGACCAACGGATTTTAATTTAGAAAACAAATTGGCAACCAGTTTATTATGCAACCCAACCCATCCACAGGAGTGAATCACGCTTCCCTGAGATCTCAGGAGACGCATTTGTGCCGTTGCTTTAGATTTATCAGCGAGCGAGTTCTGGTACAACCTGCTTCTTGTTTAGTCTCCGACGAGTTTCTGAAGACTTGGCGTTCGTTCGCAATCGCACAAAGGGAAGAGTTGCATGAAGGTCAACTTAAAAGAGATACGCTCAGCACATCTAGATGGATGTTCACACAAAAATAAATGTACATCAGCCAGCTCTGTTAACTTGTTCGCTCAGGAGAGGGTGAAATCCTGAGGAAAGTGACCCCAGTTTGCTCCGGATGGGCCCTTTCTCTGGGCGAACCCTCTGAAATTCATCAAATTGGATCAAGATGACATCAATAATAGACTCAAGCTGGAGCTCAGAAGGACCCAAATGATCCGTGCATTGTTTTATTTTTTTCCTCAATGCACATTCCGATTACGGACGCCGTCATCAAAAGCCTCGTCACAGATGTCAACACATTGGCGTCCGCGGAGCTGTTTCCTCTTATTCCGGGGCTTTATCGCATTACGGAGCGATCCGAGCTCGACTTTTCAACTCTTTAATTGTCAATCGCTCACACTGCAAACGTTCATCGCAGGCACGGCTTGATAAAACCACGAAATGACTTAAATTTAGCTGATTTGCAATGCATTTAAGCTCTGTGTTTTAATACATGCATGTTACCTGGGAATCGAACGGGTGACCTTTGACCTGCTCGTGTCAGATGAGCTGCAAGACGAAAACAACAGGGCGAGCGTCACGGGTAATATTTCTACCAAATTAGGCCCAAAAACACATGCAACATCTAAAGGACAGATAACGGATTAAATCAATCAATCTGAATCCGCTGCTCATCCCAAGATATTTCTAGCAAATCAAGCCCAAATCATACGCAACATTTAGATAACTGCTTAAGGCTGTTTATTTTTATAATGTTACCCAGAACAGAATGCATGACCTTTGACCTGCTCATGCAAGGTTCACACACGTCTTTCAAAATAAAAGTCTCGCATCAGTAAATCATTAAACTGTTAGTTAGGCTTTCTTTAACCACACACTCCACGACACACTCAAAACGTTGTTGCGACCCAGCAGTTGGTTTAAAGCTATATTTTTTTAATAAATGCATGTTACCTTGGAATTGGACGAATGACCTTTGACCTGCTCATACAAAAAACATCACAGATTTCATATAATATTTCTACCAAATTAACCCCAAAATCAAAAGTACAGAAAGTGGTTTAAAGCAAGCTATGAATTGTGAAATTGTGACGTTGCAGATCTGCCAGGAAAATATGTGAAAATGAGAAGAACATGAGGCGACTCTGATGGGTTTGTTATGAGCCACCACGTGTCTTATCTGTGATGCACGTTCAGCCATCATATCTGATGATGAGGACTATTGTGACCTCTTTGTCACGTTCCCAAGGTTACTAATCAAATTTCCGTCCGGTTCAGAGAACACAGCGGCTCATGGTAAAATCCTCCCCTCGCTCCTTCACGTGATGAGGTCAGCGAGGATGTAATTCCTGGGATGAAAGTCTATACTGGTGTTTTGATTCGGCAGAAGTGAGGGAATATTCAGCTTCAGGTGGGCGCCATGGCGTTTTCATTACGGGACGCTGATGTAAGGACTTTTATGTGTAAACGTGGGGCAAACGGTTACAGTGCATTAGTTTAATATTCCCTAAATGGTATATGAAGTCGATTATCTCTTGTGATGTGATCGAACCTCTGACACTGAGTGTTAAAGTTCAGACATCAGTCATCTGTAATAATAACTGATCAGACGCTTCATTTTCACAACAAAACAGCTGAAAAACTCCCAAAGAAAAAAAGGATCACAGAGACACGAGTAGCATTATCACTGAACAAAATAAAATAAAACATCTTAGATTAGGCCAACAAACTACACTGTAAATAATGATTTCTTTTTTACAAGAAAACATCATTTCAGTTTTTTTTTTCCTTCAAAATTTCATGTTTAATTCAATATGTTGTTTGCTTGCCGTTTCTTTTTAATTTAATTTTGATTACTGAGTGAAAATTGTACATTTTACACCAATTTAGTGTAGAAAACACTAAAGAAATGAAAAAAAGACAAATGGATAAAATAATATAGAAAAAATGAAATAAAATAGAATAAAATGAAATAAAATTAAATTAAAAGTATGACAAAGTAATAAAATAAACTAAAAATATAAAATAAAATAATAATAGAATAAAATAACAAAATAAAAATAGAACATAAAATAAAAATATAATTAAATTAAAAAGTAGAATAAAATAATAAAATAAATAAAAACAGAAAATAAAATAATAAAATAAAAACCTGAGGCCAAAAATGCAAAGGACAAAAAGGACAAATGCAATGCAATGAAATAAAATGTAATATAAAATAAAATAAATAAAAATAAAATAAAAAGAGAAAATAAAATAATAATAATAATAGCACTAATAAATAATAATAAATATAGAAAATTTAAATAAGATAGGATAAAATTAAATAAAAATTTAAATTAAATTAAAAATAGGATCAAATAAAATAGAAAATAAAATAGAATAAAATTAGTCTAAAATTAAATTAAAAAGTAGAATAAAATAAATCAGATAGACAATAAAATAATAGAAAATAAAATAATAATAGACTAAAATAAAATAGAATAAAATAAAATTAAAATAGTATAAAATTAAAGTAGAATAAAATAATAAAATAGAAAATAAAATAATAAAACAAAACCCAAAGGCTAAAAACCTTCTTGACTTGAGCCAGCAAAGTCATGGCATTATGGAGGTTTAACTTCTGTGAACTTTCGGCCGCATTATAGTGAATTTTGCTGCCAGAAGTTTACAATAGTTGGAAAATGTTAGTAAGAACACAAAACACCCTGGAAAGAATGTCTCTGTGTGCCAGATAAATTTAGGGGATAAATGTGGGATTTTCAGACTCCAGCTGTAATCGGAGGATAATATCCGACTTCTCCGCGAGGCTGATTAATGAAAGCCTGAATGAAGCACAGAGGCCCATAAATGAACTTCCAGCCGTCAGTCATCAGCCTCGTCCAACGGGAGCGTGGAGGCGTGCCGGGCTGGAACAACACTGGCATCCTTCCATTGTAGCTGTGAACAGAATATATATGTGATATCAGGCTTCCTGTGAGTGAAGCACATCAGCCACGCTCAAGTGTGTGTCGAGAACACGACCAGCAGGAAACGGCCTTCGGATGCAGACGGCTTAATGGACGCATGGATGCTTTCACACCCTCCTCCGATTCTGTGCTCGTGAACTCACTCTAGCGCTCTTCACTCAGTTTTAAAGAACACTTTATTATGCCAGAAAGGGACTATATTGACAATGTCAATTTTTCTTAGACATCACTTTTGGCCATTACTGTCATTACACACACACACACACACACACACACACACACACACACAAGAAGAAGAAATATATGATAAAACTCTCTTAAAATCGATTGTTTCTGCACTCTGCAATATCACCCCGGTTCTTCTCGCCTGTTTTTCTTGTTGTTCTGCATGTATATCTGCTGTAGTAGTGTCCTTCAGAGGGTTTGTGGGTGTTTGTACGACTGATTTGAGCTGATCTCTGATTGGACAGCTGTCTGTTCTACATGTTCTCATAATACAGATATGAAACGCCTCACACGCAGATAAGGAGTCCGGCCAGATGTTGGGTTGAGAGATGCATTAAAGCTCTCGCTCCGGCCGTAACCAGGAAGAAAACACTGAAGTACTCAGTCTGGTTCTCCGAAATCTGAGAAGGACGAAAGCAGAGTGTGAATTATGGAGGGCTGGAGGGTCACCTGACCCCGCTAGTTACGGCTTGAACCCCCAAAGTCAAAACAAAAGAGTCTTAAAAGTACATATTCTTATGCCATATAAGCCACACACACACACACACACACACACACACACACACACACACACACACACACACACACACACTGTCTGTGTCTGCAGAACTTCTATAACCACCACCATTAAATATCATTATGTTTATTTGAATATTAAACATTTCTTTCAGCAGTACATGAAAGTGTAGCTCTTATTATCAAAAGTTTCAGTAACCACATTCGATATTACAGCAGAAGTTACAACCCAAGTTTGGTTAAATATGGACAAACCCACAGCGGTTGGGTTGTTTTAACCCAGCCAATGGATTGTTTTAACCCAGCGATTGGGTTGTTTTAACCCAGCCAATGGATTGTTTTAACCCAGCGATTGGGTTGTTTTAACCCAGCGGTTGGGTTGTTTTAACACAGCGATTGGGTTGTTTTAACCCAACGATTGGGTTGTTTTAACACAGCCAATGGATTGTTTTAACCCAGCGATTGGGTTGTTTTAACCCAGCGATTGGGTTGTTTTAACCCAACGATTGGGTTGTTTTAACACAGCCAATGGATTGTTTTAACCCAGCGATTGGGTTGTTTTAACCCAGCGATTGGGTTGTTTTAACCCAGCCAATGGATTGTTTTAACCCAGCGATTGGGTTGTTTTAACCCAGCGGTTGGGTTGTTTTAACACAGCGATTGGGTTGTTTTAACCCAACGATTGGGTTGTTTTAACACAGCCAATGGATTGTTTTAACCCAGCGATTGGGTTGTTTTAACCCAGCGATTGGGTTGTTTTAACCCAACGATTGGGTTGTTTTAACACAGCCAATGGATTGTTTTAACCCAGCGATTGGGTTGTTTTAACCCAACGATTGGGTTGTTTTAACACAGCCAATGGATTGTTTTAACCCAGCAGTTGGGTTGTTTTAACCCAGCGATTGGGTTGTTTTAATCCAGCGATTGGGTTGTTTTAATCCAGCGATTGGGTTGTTTTAACCCAGCAGTTGGGTTGTTTTAACCCAGCGGTTGGGTTGTTTTAACCCAGCGATTGGGTTGTTTTAATCCAGCGATTGGGTTGTTTTAACCCAGCGGTTGGGTTGTTTTAACACAGCGGTTGGGTTGTTTTAACCCAGCGATTGGGTTGTTTTAACACAGCGGTTGGGTTGTTTTAACTCAGCGATTGGGTTGTTTTAACACAGCGATTGGGTTGTTTTAACACAGCGATTGGGTTGTTTTAACCCAGCGATTGGGTTGTTTTACCCCAGCGGTTGGGTTGTTTTAACACAGCGATTGGGTTGTTTTAATCCAGCGATTGGGTTGTTTTAACCCAGCGGTTGGGTTGTTTTAACCCAGCGGTTGGGTTGTTTTAACACAGCGATTGGGTTGTTTTAACCCAACGATTGGGTTGTTTTAACACAGCCAATGGATTGTTTTAACCCAGCGATTGGGTTGTTTTAACCCAGCGATTGGGTTGTTTTAATCCAGCGATTGGGTTGTTTTAACCCAGCAGTTGGGTTGTTTTAACCCAGCGATTGGGTTGTTTTAATCCAGCGATTGGGTTGTTTTAACCCAGCAGTTGGGTTGTTTTAACCCAGCGGTTGGGTTGTTTTAACCCAGCGGTTGGGTTGTTTTAACCCAGCGATTGGGTTGTTTTAATCCAGCGATTGGGTTGTTTTAACCCAGCGGTTGGGTTGTTTTAACCCAGCGATTGGGTTGTTTTAATCCAGCGATTGGGTTGTTTTAATCCAGCGATTGGGTTGTTTTAACCCAGCGGTTGGGTTGTTTTAACCCAACGATTGGGTTGTTTTAACCCAGCGATTGGGTTGTTTTAATCCAGCGATTGGGTTGTTTTAACCCAGCGGTTGGGTTGTTTTAACCCAGCGATTGGGTTGTTTTAATCCAGCGATTGGGTTGTTTTAACCCAGCGGTTGGGTTGTTTTAACACAGCGATTGGGTTGTTTTAACCCAACGATTGGGTTGTTTTAACCCAGCAAATGGATTGTTTTAACCCAGCGGTTGGGTTGTTTTAATCCAGCGGTTGGGTTGTTTTAATCCAGCGATTGGGTTGTTTTAATCCAGCGATTGGGTTGTTTTAACCCAGCGATTGGGTTGTTTTAACCCAGCGGTTGGGTTGTTTTAACACAGCGGTTGGGTTGTTTTAACCCAGCGGTTGGGTTGTTTTAACCCAGCGGTTGGGTTGTTTTAACCCAGCGATTGGGTTGTTTTAACCCAGCGGTTGGGTTGTTTTAACCCAGCGGTTGGGTTGTTTTAACACAGCGATTGGGTTGTTTTAACCCAGCGGTTGGGTTGTTTTAACCCAGCGATTGGGTTGTTTTAACACAGCGGTTGGGTTGTTTTAACTCAGCGATTGGGTTGTTTTAACACAGCGATTGGGTTGTTTTAACCCAGCGATTGGGTTGTTTTAACCCAGCGGTTGGGTTGTTTTAACACAGCGATTGGGTTGTTTTAACACAGCGATTGGGTTGTTTTAACCCAACGATTGGGTTGTTTTAACACAGCCAATGGATTGTTTTAACCCAGCGATTGGGTTGTTTTAACCCAGCGATTGGGTTGTTTTAACACAGCGATTGGGTTGTTTTAACCCAACGATTGGGTTGTTTTAACCCAGCAAATGGATTGTTTTAACACAGCGGTTGGGTTGTTTTAACTCAGCGATTGGGTTGTTTTAACACAGCGATTGGGTTGTTTTAACACAGCGATTGGGTTGTTTTAACACAGCGATTGGGTTGTTTTAACCCAGCGATTGGGTTGTTTTAACCCAGCGGTTGGGTTGTTTTAATCCAGCGGTTGGGTTGTTTTAACCCAGCAAATGGATTGTTTTAACACAGCGATTGGGTTGTTTTAACCCAGCGGTTGGGTTGTTTTAACCCAGCGATTGGGTTGTTTTAACCCAACGATTGGGTTGTTTTAACCCAGCAAATGGATTGTTTTAACCCAGCGGTTGGGTTGTTTTAATCCAGCGGTTGGGTTGTTTTAACCCAGCAAATGGATTGTTTTAACACAGCGATTGGGTTGTTTTAATCCAGCGATTGGGTTGTTTTAACCCAACGAATGGGTTGTTTTAACCCAGCAAATGGATTGTTTTAACCCAGCGATTGGGTTGTTTTAACCCAGCGATTGGGTTGTTTTAACCCAGCGATTGGGTTGTTTTAACCCAACGATTGGGTTGTTTTAACCCGGCAAATGGATTGTTTTAACCCAGCAAATGGGTTGTTTTAACCCAACGATTGGGTTGTTTTAACCCAGCAAATGGGTTGTTTTAACCCAGCAAATGGATTGTTTTAACCCAGCGATTGGGTTGTTTTAACTCAGCGATTGGGTTGTTTTAACCCAGCGATTGGGTTGTTTTAACCCAGCGATTGGGTTGTTTTAACCCAGCGATTGGGTTGTTTTAACTCAGCGGTTGGGTTGTTTTAACCCAGCGATTGGGTTGTTTTAACACAGCGATTGGGTTGTTTTAACCCAGCAAATGGATTGTTTTAACCCAGCGATTGGGTTGTTTTAACCCAACGATTGGGTTGTTTTAACCCAGCGATTGGGTTGTTTTAACTCAGCGATTGGGTTGTTTTAACCCAGCAAATGGATTGTTTTAACCCAGCGGTTGGGTTGTTTTAATCCAGCGGTTGGGTTATTTTAACCCAGCGGTTGGGTTGTTTTAACCCAGCGGTTGGGTTGTTTTAATCCAGCGGTTGGGTTGTTTTAACCCAGCGGTTGGGTTGTTTTAACACTTCGATTGGGTTGTTTTAACCCAGCGGTTGGGTTGTTTTAACCCTTCGATTGGGTTGTTTTAACACAGCGATTGGGTTGTTTTAACACAGCGATTGGGTTGTTTTAACACAGCGATTGGGTTGTTTTAACACAGCGATTGGGTTGTTTTAACACAGCGATTGGGTTGTTTTAACACAGCGAATGGATTGTTTTAACCCAGCGAATGGATTGTTTTAACCCCAGCGAATGGGTTGTTTTAACACAGCGATTGGGTTGTTTTAACACAGCGATTGGGTTGTTTTAACACAGCGATTGGGTTGTTTTAACCCAGCGAATGGATTGTTTTAACCCAGCGAATGGATTGTTTTAACCCCAGCGAATGGGTTGTTTTAACACAGCGATTGGGTTGTTTAAACCCAGCGATTGGGTTGTTTTAACCCAGCGATTGGGTTGTTTTAACCCAGCGAATGGGTTGTTTTAATCCAGCGATTGGGTTGTTTTAACCCAGCGGTTGGGTTGTTTTAACACAGCGATTGGGTTGTTTTAACCCAACGATTGGGTTGTTTTAACCCAGCAAATGGATTGTTTTAACCCAGCGGTTGGGTTGTTTTAATCCAGCGGTTGGGTTGTTTTAATCCAGCGATTGGGTTGTTTTAATCCAGCGATTGGGTTGTTTTAACCCAGCGATTGGGTTGTTTTAACCCAGCGGTTGGGTTGTTTTAACACAGCGATTGGGTTGTTTTAACCCAGCGGTTGGGTTGTTTTAACCCAGCGGTTGGGTTGTTTTAACCCAGCGATTGGGTTGTTTTAACCCAGCGGTTGGGTTGTTTTAACCCAGCGGTTGGGTTGTTTTAACACAGCGGTTGGGTTGTTTTAACCCAGCGGTTGGGTTGTTTTAACCCAGCGATTGGGTTGTTTTAACACAGCGGTTGGGTTGTTTTAACTCAGCGATTGGGTTGTTTTAACACAGCGATTGGGTTGTTTTAACCCAGCGATTGGGTTGTTTTAACCCAGCGGTTGGGTTGTTTTAACACAGCGATTGGGTTGTTTTAACACAGCGGTTGGGTTGTTTTAATCCAGCGGTTGGGTTGTTTTAACCCAGCAAATGGATTGTTTTAACACAGCGATTGGGTTGTTTTAACCCAGCGATTGGGTTGTTTTAACCCAGCGATTGGGTTGTTTTAACCCAGCGATTGGGTTGTTTTAACCCAGCAAATGGATTGTTTTAACCCAGCGGTTGGGTTGTTTTAATCCAGCGGTTGGGTTGTTTTAACCCAGCAAATGGATTGTTTTAACACAGCGATTGGGTTGTTTTAATCCAGCGATTGGGTTGTTTTAACCCAACGAATGGGTTGTTTTAACCCAGCAAATGGATTGTTTTAACCCAGCGATTGGGTTGTT
Organism: Ancherythroculter nigrocauda; assembly: GCA_036281575.1. Taxonomy (NCBI): domain Eukaryota; kingdom Metazoa; phylum Chordata; class Actinopteri; order Cypriniformes; family Xenocyprididae; genus Ancherythroculter; species Ancherythroculter nigrocauda. The sequence continues at coordinate 48,356,115 of VTFQ01000008.1, read as the reverse complement.
TTAATCCAGCGATTGGGTTGTTTTAACCCAACGAATGGGTTGTTTTAACCCAGCAAATGGATTGTTTTAACCCAGCGATTGGGTTGTTTTAACCCAGCGATTGGGTTGTTTTAACCCAGCGATTGGGTTGTTTTAACCCAACGATTGGGTTGTTTTAACCCAGCAAATGGATTGTTTTAACCCAGCAAATGGGTTGTTTTAACCCAACGATTGGGTTGTTTTAACCCAGCAAATGGATTGTTTTAACCCAGCGATTGGGTTGTTTTAACTCAGCGATTGGGTTGTTTTAACCCAGCGATTGGGTTGTTTTAACCCAGCGATTGGGTTGTTTTAACCCAGCGATTGGGTTGTTTTAACTCAGCGGTTGGGTTGTTTTAACCCAGCGATTGGGTTGTTTTAACACAGCGATTGGGTTGTTTTAACCCAGCAAATGGATTGTTTTAACCCAGCGATTGGGTTGTTTTAACCCAACGATTGGGTTGTTTTAACCCAGCGATTGGGTTGTTTTAACTCAGCGATTGGGTTGTTTTAACCCAGCAAATGGATTGTTTTAACCCAGCGGTTGGGTTGTTTTAATCCAGCGGTTGGGTTATTTTAACCCAGCGGTTGGGTTGTTTTAACCCAGCGGTTGGGTTGTTTTAATCCAGCGGTTGGGTTGTTTTAACCCAGCGGTTGGGTTGTTTTAACACTTCGATTGGGTTGTTTTAACCCAGCGGTTGGGTTGTTTTAACCCTTCGATTGGGTTGTTTTAACACAGCGATTGGGTTGTTTTAACACAGCGATTGGGTTGTTTTAACACAGCGATTGGGTTGTTTTAACACAGCGATTGGGTTGTTTTAACACAGCGAATGGATTGTTTTAACCCAGCGAATGGATTGTTTTAACCCCAGCGAATGGGTTGTTTTAACACAGCGATTGGGTTGTTTTAACACAGCGATTGGGTTGTTTTAACACAGCGATTGGGTTGTTTTAACCCAGCGAATGGATTGTTTTAACCCAGCGAATGGATTGTTTTAACCCCAGCGAATGGGTTGTTTTAACACAGCGATTGGGTTGTTTAAACCCAGCGATTGGGTTGTTTTAACCCAGCGATTGGGTTGTTTTAACCCAGCGAATGGGTTGTTTTAATCCAGCGATTGGGTTGTTTTAACCCAGCGGTTGGGTTGTTTTAACACAGCGATTGGGTTGTTTTAACCCAACGATTGGATTGTTTTAACCCAGCGGTTGGGTTGTTTTAATCCAGCGGTTGGGTTGTTTTAATCCAGCGATTGGGTTGTTTTAATCCAGCGATTGGGTTGTTTTAACCCAGCGATTGGGTTGTTTTAACCCAGCGGTTGGGTTGTTTTAACACAGCGATTGGGTTGTTTTAACCCAGCGGTTGGGTTGTTTTAACCCAGCGGTTGGGTTGTTTTAACCCAGCGATTGGGTTGTTTTAACCCAGCGGTTGGGTTGTTTTAACCCAGCGGTTGGGTTGTTTTAACACAGCGATTGGGTTGTTTTAACCCAGCGGTTGGGTTGTTTTAACCCAGCGATTGGGTTGTTTTAACACAGCGGTTGGGTTGTTTTAACTCAGCGATTGGGTTGTTTTAACACAGCGATTGGGTTGTTTTAACCCAGCGATTGGGTTGTTTTAACCCAGCGGTTGGGTTGTTTTAACACAGCGATTGGGTTGTTTTAACACAGCGATTGGGTTGTTTTAACCCAACGATTGGGTTGTTTTAACACAGCCAATGGATTGTTTTAACCCAGCGATTGGGTTGTTTTAACCCAGCGATTGGGTTGTTTTAACACAGCGATTGGGTTGTTTTAACCCAACGATTGGGTTGTTTTAACCCAGCAAATGGATTGTTTTAACACAGCGGTTGGGTTGTTTTAACTCAGCGATTGGGTTGTTTTAACACAGCGATTGGGTTGTTTTAACACAGCGATTGGGTTGTTTTAACCCAGCGATTGGGTTGTTTTAACCCAGCGGTTGGGTTGTTTTAATCCAGCGGTTGGGTTGTTTTAACCCAGCAAATGGATTGTTTTAACACAGCGATTGGGTTGTTTTAACCCAGCGATTGGGTTGTTTTAACCCAGCGATTGGGTTGTTTTAACCCAGCAAATGGATTGTTTTAACCCAGCGGTTGGGTTGTTTTAATCCAGCGGTTGGGTTGTTTTAACCCAGCAAATGGATTGTTTTAACACAGCGATTGGGTTGTTTTAATCCAGCGATTGGGTTGTTTTAACCCAACGAATGGGTTGTTTTAACCCAGCAAATGGATTGTTTTAACCCAGCGATTGGGTTGTTTTAACCCAGCGATTGGGTTTTTTAACCCAACGATTGGGTTGTTTTAACCCAGCAAATGGATTGTTTTAACCCAGCAAATGGGTTGTTTTAACCCAACGATTGGGTTGTTTTAACCCAGCAAATGGATTGTTTTAACCCAGCGATTGGGTTGTTTTAACTCAGCGATTGGGTTGTTTTAACCCAGCGATTGGGTTGTTTTAACCAGCGATTGGGTTGTTTTAACCCAGCGATTGGGTTGTTTAACTCAGCGGTTGGGTTGTTTTAACCCAGCGATTGGGTTGTTTTAACACAGCGATTGGGTTGTTTTAACCCAGCAATGGATTGTTTTAACCCAGCGATTGGGTTGTTTTAACCCAACGATTGGGTTGTTTTAACCAGCGATTGGGTTGTTTTAACTCAGCGATTGGGTTGTTTTAACCCAGCAAATGGATGTTTTAACCCAGCGGTTGGGTTGTTTTAATCCAGCGGTTGGGTTATTTTAACCCAGCGGTTGGGTTGTTTTAATCCAGCGGTTGGGTTGTTTTAATCCAGCGGTTGGGTTGTTTTAACACTTCGATTGGGTTTTTTAACCCAGCGGTTGGGTTGTTTTAACAGCGATTGGGTTGTTTTAACCCAGCAAATGGATTGTTTTAACCAGCGATTGGGTTGTTTTAACCCAACGATTGGGTTGTTTTAACCCAGCGATTGGGTTGTTTTAACTCAGCGATTGGGTTGTTTTAACCCAGCAAATGGATTGTTTTAACCCAGCGGTTGGGTTGTTTTAATCCAGCGGTTGGGTTATTTTAACCCAGCGGTTGGGTTGTTTTAACCCAACGATTGGGTTGTTTTAACCCAGCGATTGGGTTGTTTTAACTCAGCGATTGGGTTGTTTTAACCCAGCGGTTGGGTTGTTTTAACACAGCGATTGGGTTGTTTTAACCCAGCGGTTGGGTTGTTTTAACCCAGCGGTTGGGTTGTTTTAACCCAGCGATTGGGTTGTTTTAACCCAGCGGTTGGGTTGTTTTAACCCAGCGGTTGGGTTGTTTTAACACAGCGATTGGGTTGTTTTAACCCAGCGGTTGGGTTGTTTTAACCCAGCGATTGGGTTGTTTTAACACAGCGGTTGGGTTGTTTTAACTCAGCGATTGGGTTGTTTTAACACAGCGATTGGGTTGTTTTAACCCAGCGATTGGGTTGTTTTAACCCAGCGGTTGGGTTGTTTTAACACAGCGATTGGGTTGTTTTAACACAGCGATTGGGTTGTTTTAACCCAACGATTGGGTTGTTTAACACAGCCAATGGATTGTTTTAACCCAGCGATTGGGTTTTTTAACCCAGCGATTGGGTTGTTTTAACACAGCGATTGGGTTGTTTAACCCAACGATTGGGTTGTTTTAACCCAGCAAATGGATTGTTTTAACACAGCGGTTGGGTTGTTTTAACTCAGCGATTGGGTTGTTTTAACACAGCGATTGGGTTGTTTTAACACAGCGATTGGGTTGTTTTAACCCAGCGATTGGGTTGTTTTAACCCAGCGGTTGGGTTGTTTTAATCCAGCGGTTGGGTTGTTTTAACCCAGCAAATGGATTGTTTTAACACAGCGATTGGGTTGTTTTAACCCAGCGATTGGGTTGTTTTAACCCAGCGATTGGGTTGTTTTAACCCAGCAAATGGATTGTTTTAACCCAGCGGTTGGGTTGTTTTAATCCAGCGGTTGGGTTGTTTTAACCCAGCAAATGGATTGTTTTAACACAGCGATTGGGTTGTTTTAATCCAGCGATTGGGTTGTTTTTAACCCAACGAATGGGTTGTTTTAACCCAGCAAATGGATTGTTTTAACCCAGCGATTGGGTTGTTTTAACCCAGCGATTGGGTTGTTTTAACCCAACGATTGGGTTGTTTTAACCCAGCAAATGGATTGTTTTAACCCAGCAAATGGGTTGTTTTAACCCAACGATTGGGTTGTTTTAACCCAGCAAATGGATTGTTTTAACCCAGCGATTGGGTGTTTTAACTCAGCGATTGGGTTGTTTTTAACCCGCGATTGGGTTGTTTTAACCCAGCGATTGGGTTGTTTTAACCCAGCGATTGGGTTGTTTTAACTCAGCGGTTGGGTTGTTTTAACCCAGCGATTGGGTTGTTTTAACACAGCGATTGGGTTGTTTTAACCCAGCAAATGGATTGTTTTAACCCAGCGATTGGGTTGTTTTAACCCAACGATTGGGTTGTTTTAACCCAGCGATTGGGTTGTTTTAACTCAGCGATTGGGTTGTTTTAACCCAGCAAATGGATTGTTTTAACCCAGCGGTTGGGTTGTTTTAATCCAGCGGTTGGGTTATTTTAACCCAGCGGTTGGGTTGTTTTAATCCAGCGGTTGGGTTGTTTTAATCCAGCGGTTGGGTTGTTTTAACACTTCGATTGGGTTGTTTTAACCCAGCGGTTGGGTTGTTTTAACACAGCGATTGGGTTGTTTTAACCCAGCAAATGGATTGTTTTAACCCAGCGATTGGGTTGTTTTAACCCAACGATTGGGTTGTTTAACCCAGCGATTGGGTTGTTTTAACCAGCGATTGGGTTGTTTTAACCCAGCAAATGGATTGTTTTAACCCAGCGTTGGGTTGTTTTAATCCAGCGTTGGGTTATTTTAACCCAGCGGTTGGGTTGTTTAACCCAGCGGTTGGGTGTTTTAATCCAGCGGTTGGGTTGTTTTAACCAGCGGTTGGGTTGTTTAACACTTCGATTGGGTTTTTTAACCCAGCGGTTGGGTTGTTTTAACCCTTCGATTGGGTTGTTTTAACACAGCGATTGGGTTGTTTTAACACAGCGATTGGGTTGTTTTAACACAGCGATTGGGTTGTTTAACACAGCGATTGGGTTGTTTTAACACAGCGAATGGATTGTTTTAACCCAGCGAATGGATTGTTTTAACCCCAGCGAATGGGTTGTTTTAACACAGGCGATTGGGTTGTTTTAACACAGCGATTGGGTTGTTTTAACACAGCGATTGGGTTGTTTTAACCCAGCGAATGGATGTTTTAACCCAGCGAATGGATTGTTTTAACCCCAGCGAATGTTGTTTTAACACAGCGATTGGGTTGTTTAAACCCAGCGATTGGGTTGTTTTAACCCCGATTGGGTTGTTTTAACCCAGCGAATGGGTTGTTTTAATCCAGCGATTGGGTTGTTTTAACCCAGCGGTTGGGTTGTTTTAACACAGCGATTGGGTTGTTTTAACCCACGATTGGATTGTTTTAACCCAGCGGTTGGGTTGTTTTAATCCAGCGGTTGGGTTGTTTTAATCCAGCGATTGGGTTGTTTAATCCAGCGATTGGGTTGTTTTAACCCAGCGATTGGGTTTTTAACCCAGCGGTTGGGTTGTTTTAACACAGCGATTGGGTTGTTTTAACCCAGCGGTTGGGTTGTTTAACCCAGCGGTTGGGTTGTTTTAACCCAGCGATTGGGTTGTTTTAACCCAGGTTGGGTTGTTTTAACACAGCGATTGGGTTTTTAACCAGCGGTTGGGTTGTTTTAACCCAGCGATTGGGTTGTTTTAACACAGCGGTTGGGTTTGTTTAACTCAGCGATTGGGTTGTTTTAACACAGCGATTGGGTTGTTTTAACCCAGCGATTGGGTTGTTTTAACCCAGCGGTTGGGTTGTTTTAACAGCGATTGGGTTGTTTTAACACAGCGATTGGGTTGTTTTAACCCAACGATTGGGTTGTTTTAACACAGCCAATGGATTGTTTTAACCCAGCGATTGGGTTGTTTTAACCCAGCGATTGGGTTGTTTTAACACAGCGATTGGGTTGTTTTAACCCAACGATTGGGTTGTTTTAACCAGCAAATGGATTGTTTTAACACAGCGGTTGGGTTGTTTTAACTCAGCGATTTGTTTTAACACAGCGATTGGGTTGTTTTAACACAGCGATTGGGTTTGTTAACCCAGCGATTGGGTTGTTTTAACCAGCGGTTGGGTTGTTTTAATCCAGCGGTTGGGTTGTTTTAACCCAGCAAATGGATTGTTTTAACACAGCGATTGGTTGTTTTAACCCAGCGATTGGGTTGTTTTAACCCAGCGATTGGGTGTTTTAACCCACGATTGGGTTGTTTTAACCCAGCAAATGGATTGTTTTAACCCAGCGGTTGGGTTGTTTTAATCCAGCGGTTGGGTTGTTTTAACCCAGCAAATGGATTGTTTTAACACAGCGATTGGGTTGTTTTAATCCAGCGATTGGGTTGTTTTAACCCAACGAATGGGTTGTTTTAACCCAGCAAATGGATTGTTTTAACCCAGCGATTGGGTTGTTTTAACCCAGCGATTGGGTTGTTTTAACCCAACGATTGGGTTGTTTTAACCCAGCAAATGGATTGTTTTAACCCAGCAAATGGGTTGTTTTAACCCAACGATTGGGTTGTTTTAACCCAGCAAATGGATTGTTTTAACCCAGCGATTGGGTTGTTTTAACTCAGCGATTGGGTTGTTTTAACCCAGCGATTGGGTTGTTTTAACCCAGCGATTGGGTTGTTTTAACCCAGCGATTGGGTTGTTTTAACTCAGCGGTTGGGTTGTTTTAACCCAGCGATTGGGTTGTTTTAACACAGCGATTGGGTTGTTTTAACCCAGCAAATGGATTGTTTTAACCCAGCGATTGGGTGTTTTAACCCAACGATTGGGTTGTTTTAACCAGCGATTGGGTTGTTTTAACTCAGCGATTGGGTTGTTTTAACCAGCAAATGGATTGTTTTAACCCAGCGGTTGGGTTGTTTTAATCCAGCGGTTGGGTTATTTTAACCCAGCGGTTGGGTTGTTTTAATCCAGCGGTTGGGTTGTTTTAATCCAGCGGTTGGGTTGTTTTAACCCAGCGGTTGGGTTGTTTTAACACTTCGATTGGGTTGTTTTAACCCAGCGGTTGGGTTGTTTTAACCCTTCGATTGGGTTGTTTTAACACAGCGATTGGGTTGTTTTAACACAGCGATTGGGTTGTTTTACACAGCGATTGGGTTGTTTAACACAGCGATTGGGTTGTTTTAACACAGCGAATGGATTGTTTTAACCCAGCGAATGGATTGTTTTAACCCCAGCGAATGGGTTGTTTTAACACAGCGATTGGGTTGTTTTAACACAGCGATTGGGTTGTTTTAACACAGCGATTGGGTTGTTTTAACCCAGCGAATGGATTGTTTTAACCCAGCGAATGGATTGTTTTAACCCCAGCGAATGGGTTGTTTTAACACAGCGATTGGGTTGTTTAAACCCAGCGATTGGGTTGTTTTAACCCAGCGATTGGGTTGTTTTAACCCAGCGAATGGGTTGTTTTAATCCAGCGATTGGGTTGTTTAAACCCAGCGAATGGATTGTTTTAACCCAGCGAATGGGTTGTTTTAACCCAGCGATTGGGTTGTTTAAACCCAGCGATTGGGTTGTTTTAACCCAGCGGTTGGGTTGTTTTAACCCAGCGATTGGATTGTTTTAACTCAGTGATTGGGTTAAGTGTATGCTCAACCTGCTGGGTAGTTTTATTTAAACCAAATATTTTTAAAAATTACTGTATGGCTGGCTTAAAATGAACCCAAAACTGCAACCCAATCACTGGGTTTATCCATATTTAACCTGACTTAGGTTATTTTTAACCCAGCATTTTTAGAGTGCAGTTAGAACGTTTATTTTTACTGTCCAGTAAACAGATGCTTATTTTCCGCGTACATAATCACTTGTGAAGCGAATCGCATTCTTCTTGGTAACCATAGCAACAGCACAAGACTTACGATCGGCAGCTAAAACATGACACAAAGTTAATATTTATTAGTAGAAATATATTACATATTTTAATTTAAAAAACCGTTCAGATTATTTATGTTAATATTTGGCTAATCTTTAGGCTATGGATTAGACTAGGCTAGTCAAATACTGATACACATTTCTTTAAAAAAAACTGGAGTAATTTGGATAATGCTAATATTTATAGGCTACAACCTATTAATATTGTGTACTAGTACAACTACTACTCTACTAATAATAATGAAATCAAAATATAATAAAGTTTTTCTAGTCTAACTTTATTTAAAAACAAAACAAAAACTAAAAATAGGCCAAGCGCAGTGTATTCCAGGTCAAAAATAAATGGTTATTTAGGGAGATGAAAAAGGTCACAAAACATCTTCAGCGAACGAGATCGTCTTACAGTTTCTTGTATTGTTTTTAAAATAATAAACAGAGTTATGTTATCTTGCTGTTATGAGCTACTGAAGGACTTCATGTAGTAAACAAACGGAAGAACACTTTATACACACACACACACACACACACACTGATATTAGTGTGTAAATATTAATGAAGCTGTAGTGAGTGTGAGAGCAGCTGGAGTCACTCTAGCGTTCACAGCTGCAGATTCGCCATTAGCCTCGATCTCCATCAACGGCTCACTAATGAGGGCGGGAAAATCCTCTGGGAAAACCATTCCCGATGACCGGCACCACACAGACCTCACGCGCATTACCTTACACCCATTTCATGTAATGACACACTAATGACAGCCTCATTAGTCACCATGAAATCAAAATCGACCATTCTTATTTTTAAAATGGAATATCACAGTGTTATTGTTTAAACATTTTCCTCATAATCTTGAATCAAAATAACTCTCTCTTGTGTTTACTGGTGTGAGGGCGGGGCAACCTGTCACTCACATGAGATCCACCAATAGGAAACCACAACTATTATGGACAAAATCAAGCCCCGCCCTGCATTTGTTTTGCAGGGTACCTCAAGGATGACGTGTTTTTGTAGGCAAAACCTAAAGCGAGTTAGCATTTGGGACTTGCGGTTCCATCTCCCTGAAGTCAATGGGTTTCTGCTAAATCGCCTGAAATAAGGTCTGTGGTTAACAAAGCCTCTAAATAATTTCACGTTTTGATCTATGATATAAAACACACCAGTTATAACCCGCTTGTGATTATTTTAAAACTTTATTGTGTCTTAAAAATGGCGGTTGCAAACAAGTTACTAAAAGGGACTACTTCCTTCGGCAGAGACTTTAGACGTCATCATGACGAACAGGACATTTGGACAGCATTTCTCATGGAAATGTGGATAAGTATTTGTACACAGCGCAGATCATAATCAGCGAGCATGTTCTTAAATAACGTTGATTTCTAAATAAAGTTTGAGGAAGCTTGATGTTGATCCGCGACCATGGTGTGCTGTAGCCTGTTAGCTTTTTATATCTGACCACTTTATTTAGGCTTCAAACTGTATAAACGTCGTGTTTACTTCTACAAATTATCTTCATAGACAAAACGTGTAAGTGTCATAACCCTTTGTTAAACACAGAGCTTATTTTTTGCGATTTTCCAAAAATCTATGGGAAAAATGCAAAAGCTTTCGATCAAGGAAACACGTGCGCCGCTAACTTCTGGCCTACAAAAACACGTCATCCCTGAGGTACTATACTGCTTATAAAGTATTTAATAATAATAAAAAAAAACGGTTAAAAAAAAGAACACCCCCCCCCCCCAAAAAAATTAAAAAACACCCAATTCTCAATCCTCAGTGGAAGAATTCCCATCATTACAGCGTCACATGACCTCACAGACCGTTCAGAACAAGCTCTGGCGCACGCGCTCTCAGCTGAATGTCACGCCGCCCGATCATCAGATCCTCCTCGTCTCTCCCACACAGATAGAGGATCGCAGCTGTGCTCGTATCTGCTCATCCCACCTGACCTTCACCCAGCGGGACAAACCTCGTTCTGAACATGCTTCACACACGTGCTGCAGACGGTCATGCGCACTAACAACACATCAACACATTCTGCACTCAACTCTGTGTCTGTCTGTGGAGTAGAGTGTGTGAGTGTGTGTGTGTGTGTATATATATAGAGTAGAGTAGAAGTTTTTATGAAGGGACATTCAATGAAATTTCATCACTTACTGTGGTGACGATCTGGAGTTTAATTCCCCCCCCCCCAAATAGAGCTATTCAAGTCACCTGGTGAAAAATTTATTCATTCATTTATATTAATTCATGATTTATTTTCCAAGTTGTCTGGTGAAAAATAATTAGTTCATTCATTTATTTTAATTCATGTCCCCCCCCCCCATTGTAAAAACAATATTAATTCATTATTAATTATATTAATATAATATATAATTTATATTAATTCATAATTTTTTCCAAGTTGTCTGGTGAAAAACAATTAATTTATTTGTAATAATTCATGAAAAATGTCTAGAACCTAGTCTTAACTTTACATGAAAATATATAAATTTTTTTTTACTTTATATCACAATTTATATCAGAGAAAAATAAAACCCTGATAAAGCCAGATAAACGTAAAAGAAACAGTTATTATGTGTTTGATCAATTATCCAGTGGATATGAATCAATCGTCACTATAATGGAGGATGGAGTCAGACGTGTTGCACAGACATTTTTGATGTTTTTATTAATAAAATGCATCTTCAAGGGTTGAATGAAAATTCCTCATTAGTAAACGAGTCTCTGATGGCGTCGTTCAGTTGGAATGATTAAAACATCCACAGGAGTTGAGGAGAGTGTCTGTTAATGAACTCCGTCACTCCAGAATATCCTTGAACATCTTCCTCTTCTTCGAATCTCCCGTCTGCGCTTCCATCCAGTCGCGGCGGCGCTTCAGGAACGACGTCAGGCCGAATTTGGCCCAAATGTGTCGTGCAAACTGATGCGAGCGGAGCCGACTCTCACTGGGCGCTGAAACGACAGAACACGATCGACTCTTACTGTACATCAGTCTGTCTTCAGCTCATATTAACTGACTGATATACTCCACCATATAAAGCACATTTATCATCTGAAACATGCTGCGGAGCTGATATGATGCATCAAACAGCACAAAGTGTAATTTGTGTTTATTTATGTTTCATTCCTGTTCTGAATACTGTGATGGGGGAGTAAAATACACGTTTATAATGTTTGTAAGAGTTGTTTATGTACCTTTTGTTACATTCTGAATGAAATAATAAACATAATACTGTCATTTTTCATGTTTTTATTCATAAAAAAGCTATGATTCAATAAAAAAAAATCCTAACATACTAAAATTACTTTTATGGTGACGTTCAGGGGTTTAATTCTTTTTCAATTCTTTAATTCTTTTCAAATAGAGCTATTCAAGTCATCAGGTGAAAAATTAATTCATTTATTAATATGAATTAATTCATTATTTAAGTCATCTGGTGACAAAAATGATTAATAATATTCATTAATTTATGATTTTGTTCAAGTCATCTGGTGAAAATTATTAATTCATTCATTAATCTGAATTAATTCATTTTTTTCAAGTCATCTGATGAAAATTATTAATTCATTCATTAATCTGAATTAATTCATTTTTTTCAAGTCCATAATTTTTTTTCCAAAAATTATTCATTCTTGAATTAATATAAATTAATTCATGATTTTTATTTTAAATCATCTGGTTACAAAAATTATGCATTATAAAAATATTAATTTATGAAATTTTCAAGTCACCTGGAGAAAAAATATGAATTCATTATTTAATATGCATGATTTTTTTTCAGGTGAAAACGTTTTTTTCATTATAATAACTATAATAGTGTAATACACTGATATGACTGTGTTTATCTTTCTGAAGACTGTAATTCTGAGAATGCAGTTTTGGTTTATCGTCGGAAGTAAACGCGTGTGGTGTTGGCGCAGGTCTGCTCACCGAGTCTCTCTGCGATGCTCTGCCTCTGACTGACGGTGGCGCTGCTCCACACGGCCTCCAGCAGACGGCTGCCGCACGCCGAACAGGCCAGATCCACGTACATGTCCTGCGACAGATTTCATGAGACGCGCTCTTCACTACAGAACCAGACGAGTGTGTGACGCTTTACCTGCATCTTCCTCAAGATCTTCCCTCGGCCCTTATCGCTGGCGGACGTCACCAGCGCCTGGAGCGCGCGGCTGCCCATGGGATCGGTGCCGAGGGTCAGCAGGTCGGCGGAGCTCAGCTCGTGCAGGCTGTTCATCAGCACGGATCGCTCTCTGAAGCCGGCCAGAGCCTGAACCAGCCGAGAGCCGTGATAACATACGGACAGAGCCTGCTGGGAAGACTGACAACAGAGACAGAGCATGACACCTGCGTACTGCATACTACACTACTGACTGACAACAGAGACAGAACATGACACCTGCGTACTGCATACTACTGACTGACAACAGAGACAGAACATGACACCTGCGTACTGCATACTACTGACTGACAACAGAGACAGAACATGACACCTGCGTACTGCATACTACTGACTGACAACAGAGACAGAGCATGACACCTGCGTACTGCATACTACTGACTGACAACAGAGACAGAACATGACACCTGCGTACTGCATACTACTGACTGACAACAGAGACAGAACATGACACCTGCGTACTGCATACTACTGACTGACAACAGAGACAAAGCATGACGCCTGCGTACTGCATACTACTGACTGACAACAGAGACAGAACATGACACCTGCGTACTGCATACTACTGACTGACAACAGAGACAGAGCATGACACCTGCGTACTGCATACTACTGACTGACAACAGAGACAGAACATGACACCTGCGTACTGCATACTACTGACTGACAACAGAGACAGAACATGACACCTGCGTACTGCATACTACTGACTGACAACAGAGACAAAGCATGACGCCTGCGTACTGCATACTACTGACTGACAACAGAGACAGAACATGACACCTGCATACTGCATACTACTGACTGACAACAGAGACAGAACATGACACCTGCATACTGCATACTACTGACTGACAACAGAGACAGAGCATGACACCTGCGTACTGCTGACTGACAACAGAGACAGAACATGACACCTGCGTACTGCATACTACTGACTGACAACAGAGACAGAACATGACATCTGCGTACTGCATACTTCACTTCTGACTGACAACAGAGACAGAACATGACACCTGCGTACTGCATACTACTGACTGACAACAGAGACAGAACATGACACCTGCGTACTGCATACTACTGACTGACAACAGAGACAGAGCATGACGCCTGCGTACTGCATACTACTGACTGACAACAGAGACAGAACATGACACCTGCATACTGCATACTACTGACTGACAACAGACAGAACATGACACCTGCGTACTGCATACTACTGACTGACAACAGAGACAGAGCATGACAACTGCATACTGCATACTTCACTTCTGACTGACAACAGACAGAACATGACACCTGCGTACTGCATACTACTGACTGACAACAGAGACAGAACATGACACCTGCGTACTGCATACTACACTACTGACTGACAACAGAGACAGAACATGACACCTGCGTACTGCATACTACTGACTGACAACAGAGACAGAGCATGACAACTGCATACTGCATACTTCACTTCTGACTGACAACAGAGACAGAACATGACACCTGCGTACTGCATACTACTGACTGACAACAGAGACAGAACATGACACCTGCGTACTGCATACTACACTACTGACTGACAACAGAGACAGAACATGACACCTGCATACTGCATACTACTGACTGACAACAGAGACAGAGCATGACACCTGCGTACTGCTGACTGACAACAGAGACAGAACATGACACCTGCGTACTGCATACTACACTTCTGACTGACAACAGACAGCATGACACTTGTGTACTGCATACTACACTTCTGACTGACAACAGAGACAGAGCATGACAACTGCATACTGCATACTACACTACTGACTGACAACAGAGACACAACATGACACCTGCATACTACATTACTGACTGACAACAGAGACAGAGCATGACACTTGTGTACTGCATACTACACTTCTGACTGACAACAGAGAGAGCATGACACCTGCGTACTGCATACTACCTGCATACTGCATACTACACTTCTGACTGACAACAGAGACAGAGCATGACACCTGCGTACTGCATACTATACTACTGACTGACAACAGAGACAGAGCATGACACCTGCGTACTGCATACTACACTACTGACTAACAGAGACAGAGCATGACACCTGCGTACTGCATACTACACTTCTGACTGACAACAGAGACAGAGCATGACACCTGCGTACTGCATACTACACTTCTGACTGACAACAGAGACAGAGCATGACACCTGCGTACTGCATACTACACTACTGACTGACAACAGAGACAGAACATGACACCTGCGTACTGCATACTACACTACTGACTGACAACAGAGACAGAGCATGACACCTGCGTACTGCATACTACACTTCTGACTGACAACAGAGACAGAGCATGACACCTGCGTACTGCATACTACACTACTGACTGACAACAGAGACAGAGCATGACACCTGTGTACTTCTGACTGTAAACATCATGTGACACAGTCTGTGATGAGGAACACCAGCACCATTCATTTACTGAGTGCCATCAACCTTCAACTGGGAAATAAATTGTTATTATGCATTTTTAAACAGTGGCTGTTAAAAGGGAGTCCAAGTAAAAAAAAAAAATCTAAAAATTAAATTAATGATATTATTTTCAAAGTTAGATAAGGTTAATCAGCATTACTGAAATGTTGTTATAGTTTTATTAATATTTTCAATTAGCTCATTTTTAGTTTTCAAGTTAATTTTAGCTTAATTTTTTGCAATTTTGTTATGTGCTTTTGTAATTTAATTTGTTCTCTTTATTTAGGTTTAATTGATTTCAGTTTTTATTTATTTCCAATAAATAATTTATTTATACTACTCAATGCACACTACTCAATCTATTATCAAACATAAAATAATGCATTAATTCTATTATACTGTAAAATAAATATATACTGCACACTACTCAGTGCACACTACTCAGTGCACACTACTCAGTGCACACTACTCAGTGCACACTACTCAGTGCACACTACTCAGTGCACACTACTGTCTTAGTTGAAATAGCATGTAATTGAGTAGAGAGTATGTGATGAAAAACATTTCAAACTGTAACTTGATACAATGTTTCTTTCCACATGACCTCACATCATTCATTTAGTTAAAATCAATATTGCGATATGACTTTGTGCGATTATTAAATCGTAAGGCTGTGATTTAAATAAATTAATAAATGTGTGCAGCTTCATTTGATTTGCTGGGAAACCAACAAAATAAAAGTTTGAAAATTAAGATTGTATTTTTACAGTTTTACTATCAAATTAAAATATTTGTACTTTTTTGTTTAAATATATTTCTCATTTTACAGTATACTAACATTACATCTTTTATATGTTTAATAATAATCACAATAAATATAAAAGGAAAGTTCAAACTCAAGAAAGACGAAAAAGGGCATTTTAAAGCTTTAAAATATTATTTTCAATGCAGATACACTTCCTGACTATTTTTTCAAGTCATCTGATGAAAAATTCCTCTATTTTTTTCATATCAGAATATATGCATGACAGAAAATCAAAATATCATGATGTCACTGCTGTGCAGAATCATCTAGTTCAATCTGAAAATAATGTTTATTTTGTGTGTAAATCGATCAGTTATCCAGTCAAGTCTGGTTGATGTTACTTCTGGCTCATGGTTCCACACTGGAAATGGAAGGTCAAGTCAAATACGCATTGCATTATGGGATAGAGTATCTGGTGCAGCTGTTCTGCACAACACAGACTGAGCCCTTCAGAGCGAGTGATTGAGCAGCACCTGTGTGACGGCGGCGCCCTCTGCTGGCTCGGTGTGGTAGTACACTTCATACGCCAGGAAGGACAGGAAGAGAGGCAGACAGGAAACTTGCAGCGACGCCGGCTCACTGCAGTGAAAGGCCTGATGGGACATGAAGTTAGAATACCAGCATATTACTTACTGCCAACAATTCATGAGGAAAAACAGCATGCTCAAATAAACAATACTTTAAGTTTTTATGCACACGTTTATCATTTTAACCAAGCAAAATGTTTTTATGGTTCTAGTTAACAATAACAACACTGATAAAGGGATGCATTTCAGTCTTCTGCTTTTACATTCTCCATTACACACTGCATGAAGGGTCATATCTGAAAATGTGGCACTAAATCCAGAAATCTGTTCATTACAGTTAGAGATCAGTGCCATAATTCATCCGGACCTGCAGGAGGCGCTGCAGCAGCACGCTCTGCCTGTCCTCCCACTGCGCGCAGCTCTCCGCCATCTGCACTACGACCCCCATGTTACCCGCGGCGAGAATGGCCTCGAACCCCTCCATCAACTCGTCGAAGATCTTCAGGAACTGAGCAGAGGGAAATAAGAGTCACATGATGACGACAGAAGATGTGAAGCACTAGTGAAGGAGGCGCACCAGTCTGAAGGGGGCGGAGGCTGCGATCAGGCTCTGGACGGGGAAGTGTGCGATGGGATGAAGAGCCAGAGGCATCAGCTGCGATCTCAGGTGGTTCCTGTAGACGTCACGCAGCAGAGCTTTATGGGAGAACTTGAAGACGGTCTGGAGGAGATGACTGTCGGCCGGGTCCTTCATGAACACCAGCAGCGGACTGAAGCAGAAACAGACAGAGTTACGGTTCGGCACTCAACATCCATCTATCGCTCCATCATCTTCCTCACCTGACTCCAGGAGCTGAGCTGAGTGACGTCAGGTATCCCATGATGCCCTTGTTGAGCTTCTTGCACAGTATGGGTCTCTTCCGGTGACACACGGTCAGCAGCGTCTGAAGAGCCGCGCAGGCGCTCGTGTTCGACACGCAGACTGAAGAAATCAACGTTATAAACTTGAACATCATTGAAATTATAATCTAGAAAATATAGAAATATAGTGCAGGGCTGTTACAGTTAAAGGGTTAGTTCACCCAAAAATGAAAATAATGTCATTAATTACTCACCTCATGTCGTTCCACACCCGTAAGACCTTCGTTCATCTTCAGAACACAAATTAAGATATTTTTGATGAAATCCGATGGCTCAGTGAGGCCTGCATAGCCAGCAATGACATTTCCTCTCTCAAGATCCATTAATATACTAAAAACATATTTAAATCAGTTCATGTGAGTACAGTGGTTCAATATTAATATTATAAAGCCACGAGAATATTTTTGGTGCGCCAAAAAAACAAAATAACGACTTATATAGTGATGGCCGACTTCAAAACACTGCTTCAGGAAGATTCGGAGCGTTATGAATCTGATTTAAATATGTTTTTAGTACATTAATGGATCTTGAGAGAGGAAATGTCATTGCTGGCTATGCAGGCCTCACTGAGCCATCGGATTTCATCAAAAATATCTTAATTTGTGTTCTGAAGATGAACGAAGGTCTTACAGGTGTGGAACGGCATGAGGGTGAGAAATAAATGACATTATTTTCATTTTTGGGTGAACTAACCCTTTAATAAAACCATATAGAACATTTGTTACTAGAAATAAAATAAATGTTAAGTGAAATAAAATTAAAAACAATATTTCAGCTAGTCATGAATCTTCGCTGGTCTCATGAATCAATTCGATTATGATTATCTGTTAACTAAAATTACAATTATTAAAACATTTCTGTTGATTGAAATAAAGCTGAAATAAAATAAAATGTAAATATTAGTTGAAAAAGTTGAACTAGACGAAAATTTAAAATGTTTAAGTTGAAGTAGTTGAAATTTTTAAGAGGAAATAATTAAAAACTAAAACTGAAATGAAATTAAACAAATAGCAATATTTAAAAAAAAACAACAACTAATAAAATGACAAAAGCACAAAGAAAGTACTAAAAAATAAACTAAAAATTAACATGAAAAATAAAACTGAAAAAAGGCAATTCAAAATTTTAATAAAACTAAAATAAAAACAAACGGGCTTGATGTACTAAAATAACTAAAACTGAAATAAAAATTAATAAAAACTGTATAGACATTAAAAAACAAAAGCTAATAATGACAAACAAATAAAACTTTAGCTAAAATTATAAAAATAAAAACAAATTAAAACTATATTAATGATACTAAAATAACTGAAATGGTGTAAAATGATCAGTAAAAATAACGGAATTTACTAAATTAATTCAATTTATAAAAATTAACCACATAACTGATTGACTACAAATTTATTTATACAATTTACAGATCCTGTGAGATATTAAACCTTTGAACATTTCATCCAGTTATCAGGAGAAATCTCACGGATGTCATTCATTCTTCCGACAGAATCACTCGTAATGTTGATCACATTTCATCTCGCCTCAGGTTCAGACGGCAGTAGCTAGTGAAACTGTTGTCCAGGCATTATTAACATTAATATTAATCCAGTTCCTCATGGAAGGCATGTTTTAATAGGAAAACGTCATTACCCTTGATGTTTTCCATCAGACAGTCGGCCAGATGCTTCAGCTCCCACCAGAACGATGTGGGAATCTCGAAATCCATCATCTCACTTTCACAGGTCTTGTTCTTCTTGGCTGAAAACGGAATGAAACGGAATGAAACTGACCTGATCTGAGACAGTAAGACTCAAACACCGGAGAGACAGCGGAGCGTCCGGTGAGGATTCTGACCTTTCTGAGCGCCGGGAGCTTCTCGAGTCAAGCAGCCGCTCAGCACCTGTACGAGCGTCCGGAGCACGTGCGATCCGTACGGATCCTTGGCGAACTGCACGATGTTCTCCCTGACGACTCCACACAGACGCTGCACCTGAGCCTCCAGCATCCCACAATGCTCCTCACCGGCCTCTGTGGCGTCAGACCCCTCCTGCGCAGGATCCTCCTCTGCAGAACATGAGATGATGATGATTCTGCTCACAGAAACAAATCCAGCAGCTTCTTCACTGCGTCTCACCTGTCCACCTGTGAGCCTGCCTCACCGCGCTCTCCATCACGTGACCTCCGCACTGATCGCACGCCACGCCTCTGAACTCTGACCCCGTCTCTCCACCCAGCTCTGCCAGCACTTCCGCCACCTGAGCGGGACTGGCCAGCGGCAGCAGCTTCTCCAGCACCAGACTGCCGGTCATATCCACGGCCACGAGCGCGGCTTTGCCCTTCACCTCCGACAGCACATTGTGCACAAACACACCTGGACACACAAACACACACCTGACTCACTTCCACAGGTCACGTGATCATCAGCAGGACGATTCTGCCGGACTTCAGCCCCACCTTTCTCCTCCTCCTCCGTGAATCCCTCCTTCAGTCGGTCACTCACGCGCCGGAAGTAGCCGACCGTCGTGCCGTCCAGCCGAGGTTTCTTCGTCCCCTGCACCGGCCGCTTATGACCCTTCTGTCCACCCTTAACTGACCTTTGACCTTTGGCTTCCATCTTCTCCAACATCACCTTGATCTAAAAACACACGATTATTATCCGAGGAAACATCGTTCTTCCTTACAGCGGATTATGATGGTGTTAATATGGAATCATCTTTTTGATACTAAACAAATATTTAAATGACCATATTCATATTGTGTGATATTTACATGATCATTATGGTAATAAATGTCCAAAAACACACTTTCTGGAAGCACATTTCTGCCACATCAGAAAAAAATGCTTTTGTAAATAATAATTATGAGACAAAAAGTTGAAAATATGACATACTAAGTCATATTTCTGAAACAAAAATTCAATTATGGCACACAAAAAGTCATATTTCTGAAACAAAAAGTCATATTTATGAAACAAAAGTCAATTATGGCACACAAAAAGTCATATTTCTGAAACAAAAAGTCATATTTATGAAACAAAAGTCAATTATGGCACACAAAAAGTCATATTTCTGAAACAAAAAGTCATATTTATGAAACAAAATTCAATTATGGCACACAAAAAGTCATATTTCTGAAACAAAAAGTCATATTTATGAAACAAAAGTCAATTACGGCACACAAAAAGTCATATTTCTGAAACAAAAAGTCATATTTCTGAAACAAAAGTCAATTACGGCACACAAAATGTCATATTTATGAAACAAAAAGTCATATTTATGAAACAAAAGTCAATTATGGCACACAAAAAGTCATATTTCTGAAACAAAAAGTCATATTTCTGAAACAAAAGTCAATTACGGCACACAAAATGTCATATTTATGAAACAAAAAGTCATATTTTTGAAACAAAAAGTCAATTATGGCACACACAAAGTCATATTTCTGAAACAAAAAGTCATATTTCTGAAACAAAAGTCAATTATGGCACACAAAAAGTCATATTTATGAAACAAAAAGTCATATTTTTGAAACAAAAAGTCAATTATGGCACACAAAAAGTCATTTATGAAACAAAAAGTCATATTTCTGAAACAAAAAGTCATATTTCTGAAACAAAAAGTCAATTATGGCACACAAAATGTCATTTATGAAACAAAAAGTCATATTTTTGAAACAAAAAGTCATATTTCTGAAACAAAAAGTCATATTTTTGAAACAAAAAGTCAATTATGGCACACAAAATGTCATATTTTTGAAACAAAAAGTCAATTATGGCACACAAAAAGTCATATTTATGAAACAAAAAGTCATATTTCTGAAACAAAAAGTCATATTTCTGAAACAAAAGTCAATTACGGCACACAAAATGTCATATTTATGAAACAAAAAGTCATATTTTTGAAACAAAAAGTCAATTATGGCACACAAAATGTCATTTATGAAACAAAAAGTCATATTTCTGAAACAAAAGTCCATTAAAGCAAACAAAAAGTCATATTTAAAACATAAAAGTCATGGCAAGTAAAAATTTTGACTTAGAATGTCATAATCTCGACATTTTATGCCATAATTATGATTTTTGTGTCATAATTAGTTTAGATTTACCAAAGCATGATTTTTTAGTAATGTGACACAGTACTTTGATATATAGTGTGTTAAACGGTATTTTAATGCATGTTCATGGTATTTCAAAGAATACCACTAATCTACTATGGTAATTGTGTTATTATTACCATGGTACTGTTCTGTTACAATCAATAAACGCGTGCAAATAATTAATAAAAATACGAGCGACAATCGCTTAATAACTGAAGCACCGAGTCACAAGATCACTGACAATCATGCAAGAAAATCCGACAAATAAACAACGTGTAATATTGAGCTTACCAGAGTCTTCTGCTCACATGTGTACGGACTGCAGGCGACGCAGCGTGATGACGCAAGAGCAGCGTGATGACGTACAGCAGCGGCTTCGCAAATAAAAGTCCTGTCGATGGTTTGATGTGGAAATTAGCTCATAAATATTTATTAACAAATAAAGTAAAAGAAATTTCCTTCAAAGTCATTTATAAATATCACACCAGTAAATATTTGACATTGTGATCAACATACAGAAACGTTTTTCCACTTGTTTTGGAGTTGTCCTTAATCAAAATTTTTTTGGTTAGATTTGGTTAGACTTTTGTTAGAGTTTATATTATGCCCAGCTTTCAACTGTCTTTGAAAATATTTTATTTTATTTTCTTATGTCATTCCATAAGGAATATTATTTGGTTAATTTGTTACTTTTGTCGGCAAAGTTTAATATACATGTAAATATGGTGATTATAAACCATTATTTCTCATTTTGCTATCAGAAGTTAAACAATACCTAAAATCTATTTATAATCTGACAAACAAGAAAGCTGTAATGTATGTAAGCATTTCCATGTTTTTATTTAAATTGATTTGTTATTTTTTTCTCCTTGTTTTCATCCCCTGGCTAATGTAAAGTTGTTGAATATGATTGATTCAATTAAAAATAAATAAAAAAATAAAAAAATAAAAATAAAAGTCCTGTCATGGAGAATTTAGTGTAGAATTACAGTATCTTCTCTATATTTTGGGCATTTAACTTTATGTTTTAGCTTTGTGTCTGTATTATGCAGATCTTTTAAGTCATATTTTTAAACTTTGATCAATGACATTAATCACAACTTGCTGAAATTCTGTTGTAGAACATGTGAGAAAAAATATTATTATAGTAGAAGAAGAAGGAAATGGGAAGTATTTGAGTAACACAGATAACAACATGCAAACCAAAGCCAAGAACTATTAAAAACTATAAACTTAAAGAAATAAATCATGCTTTAAATCATAATTACGAAATTATGCCATAAAAACCGTATTATTACTTAATATTATGACTTATTATGCCATAATTTTTACTTTTTATGTCATAATTGTGACTTTTATTCTCAATTATGATTTACTATGTCATAATTTCGACTTTCCAAACGTTTAACTGGGATAATGTTTTGGGTACAGAGTGCACGGGGCAGAGATTACAGCTTGTATTGAATTTCTTTACCAATATGTTGCTAATAAATCGAGTTTAGCTAAAAAAACGATGGAGCTCTTCCAAGAACACGCGCGCACACGTGGGAACGCGCTGCGCACTCCCGCGCCGCGCTCTCTGAGTGACTCAGTGAAGGTTTCGGATTGACCGCGCTGCTGTCAGCTGCCCTCCGGAACCGAGCGTCACCTCCCGGCCAAAAACATGTCCAAACTGGAGCAGATCCTCATCCTAGAGCCCGCAAACGACCTGAAGTTCAAAGGTAAGGGAGTAACGCTGACATTCAGCAGGTTCTGTGAAGTGTAAGCGGGTTTGTCTCGCCATAACACAGGTAGGCGGTGCGGGCCGCGTCGGATCCCCGAGCTCGAGTAACTGACAAGCGGACGCTCCTGCCCGCGCGCCCCGGCCTCACAACACACAGTCGCAGGGAGGCGACACGGAGCTGGTGTCGGTTCGGAGTTGTGTGGCGGGGCTGGGTGTCATTTACGGGGTAAAATGCAGAAATGCAGCGGTCCAGTGCTTACGTGGACGCGTTAATAAAGAAAAATCCTCAAAATAAAGTACTGTGACTGTACCTCATATATCAGGTAATAATGTTGTTGAATTCTGTGTACTATAGTATATATGTAGTACTTGCAGAAACGTTTTGTAAGTGAATTCACACTTCAGGTATCATGGTACTGCCATGTTTATTTTGGACTGTACCATGGTACTTCCTTATGGAGCAGTGAATGAATTTCATTATATATATATCTCAAAGTACAGTAGCTTTACCATGTTCCTCTCACAGTGCTTTATTTGCCAATTTTTTAGATCCTGAAATCTATTATAAACAAAACTAAATATTTTTTCTACTCACTATAGGAATGTAATGGTAAATGTATTATTTATTTGTTTATTTAATCTACTTTTTCCTTTTTTATATTCATCAATTTCTATTTATTTTAATCTAACTTAATATACATTATTTATTTGAATCTTATTTATATTTGATCTTTTTTTTTTATATTTATTTTCTTATTTATTTTACACCCCTGTTTGAAAACCCTTGCATTAGAGTAACTGTAAATACCGTGGTATATCTCAAAGTACCATGATATCATCACTGTACGGTAGTTTTGTGCAGGTGGTAATAACACCATGGTGAGTTTGTGTAGTTTGGTAATGAATTATTATCATTATGTACCGTGGTATCTGCTCCAGTGCTTGCCTAATAAGCATGATATTAGGGTTCAGAGGGATGAAATGAAGTGTTTCATGAAGGAGGACTCTTATTTGTGAGTATTTGCGGCGGACAGCGGGATTCTGTGTGTGTTCTCTGAGGGCGTCCTGATAAATGAGTAACCAGTGCTGTGATACGCCTGATGTCTTTCCCTGCATATTTCAGGAGGCCTTTATAGCGTAGGATGTTCTGTGATGAGTTTTCAGCTCATGCAAAACTCAATTAAATTGACTTGTTAGTGGTGAAAAACTCAACACTGTTTGTAGGTATTTTCCAGGAATTTTCAAACTGGGGTCCAGGAACCAAAAAGTATGTGGAAATGTTTACAGAAAAAGTGTAATAAAATGTAAATATAAATAAATAAATCAAATAAATAAACAAAATAATTAATCAAACATTTGATTAAAGTAAATAATCAAATAAATTAGTAAATAAACCAAAAAAAAATAAATATAAATTAGATTAAAATAAGTAAATAAATGAATAAACCGTAATATGATGGTACTTTTAATGAGTAAGAAAGAACGTAAAATAACTTGAATATAGGCAAGGCAAGTTTATTTCTATAGCACATTTCATTTCAAAGTGTTTTGCATAAAAGTAATTAAAATAATCAAAATAATTACAACAGTTGCATATGAATTAAAAATAGCATGCATGAGAAATTAAAAAAAACATAAATAAATATAAATGATAAATAATATTTCCAAATAATATTTCAGATATATTTATGATATTAATTATAATATTCTAAATGTCTGACGGAAAAACAGTGTAAAAATAAATAAATAATAAGATTCAAATGAATAATAAAAATATTAAAATAAATAATTAAAATACAAATTTGATATTAATAAATGAATAAAGTAAATAAACAACAAATATTATATTTAAAATAAAAATTAGAGATTAATAAATTAATAAAATACATAATTAACAGATTAAAATGAATTATAAGTTACATTAAAAATAAATAAAAAGATTAAAATAAACAAATAAATAATACACACTACAGTATTATAATGAATAGAACAAAATAATAAACCTAATGTGTGATCATAAATGGCATCTAATGTAATATATCACGTAAAGAGAGATCCACCAATCAGAGACGTCACTGTTACTGCTCTATATTTGTGTATGTTTGAGTATTTTGCAGCAAATGTATAAAGGTGCATACATCTGTGCGATTAATAGAAATTGAGTTTCAATTTTGCCTTGCAATTATTATGAAAATACAATAATAAAACGTGGTGCGCTTCCGCTCCTTCTTTGAAGCTGCAGTCCGCAACTTTTTTGGTGTTAAAAATTTACATCATTATCATAAAAAATGATATAATGAGAATATACAACATGAATCCATTTTCCAAACCGTGTTTTTGTCTGATCCTGAATCATTATGGTACACTTATAATAAGTGTTTATATTCGGACTATTTCAGACCGGACTGGTAGGACTCGCCGCAGAGTATCACAGTAACCGCGTGACTCGCCATAGACATACACGGAGAAAAGTAGATCCGGCTAGAATGTTCCTCCGCAAGAGGCGTGCAGTTCTGTTTATTAACCGCTAGAGGGCCAAAAATCACGGACAGCTGCTTTAAACACCAAAGTTAACATTCAATTTTATCTTATTATTGACTGTTTACTTATTTTCAATAGGCTAATTTTTAAAAGAAGTCTCTTCTGCTCACCAAGTGTTCATTTATTTGATCATTAATACAGTAAAAACAGTGAAATATTATTCCAATGTAAATTAGCTGTTTTCAATGTGAATATATAGTAAAGTGTAATTTATTCCTGTGATCAAAGCTGAATTTTCAGCATCATTACTCCAGTCTTCAGTGTCACATGATCCTTCAGAAATCATTCTAATATGATGATTTGCTGCTCAAGAAACATTTATGATTATTATCAATGTTGAAAACGGCTTCATATTTTTGTGGAAACCGTCATGCATTTAAATTTTTAGGATTCTTTGATTAATAAAGTTAAAAAGAACAGCATTTATTTGAAATAGAATCTTCTGTAACATTATAAATGTCAGTTTTGATCAATTTAATGAATTCTTGCTGAGTTAAAATATTAATTTCTTTTGAACTGTAGTCTAGAGCTGGTTTATGCCTTAGAATTCGTAATAATTGTCCTGCATGAAAATGTCGGACTGTTCCGGAGGCTTTCGTAGGGTTATGCTACCTGAGATAAAGGACATCAGGGACTGTGATGTGTGGCTGGATCGACTGTTCAAGATCTTAATCATGTTTTTTGGACAAGTTCTCCTGACAGTAAGTGGCAGCATGAGATGATGATTAGAAACAGATCTGTATTTATTCCTCTCTGTGTCCTGAACTTCCTCTGCTCTGGTAGAGGTGCTGTCATGTCGTCTAGGGTCATCAAGACTTCATAGTTAATACCTGTAGAATTACGTTATCCTTAATGCCAATTTCATACCACAGCAAAGACAAAATAATTATTTTATTATCATTTGTGTTTTCATTTTTTATTGTTTTGAGTCATGGAGTATTTAGTTTAGTTTCAGTGATTCTCCTGTCTTTGACGAGTGCGATCACAGCGAACGTTCAGACCTGCGCCGCCGCTGATACAGAGATGGCAGTTACATCGTTACACCAGTAGGTGGCAACAAGTGACTGTTAAAAAAATCATTTATTCAAGAGATTTGTTCAAAAACACTGATTCATCCAGTGAAGTCTATGAGTGAGTCGTTGAATCATTCACTCAAATCTATTAAAAATAAACAGGTGATTCAAATTAAGTATTTTTTAAATAGACTGCAGCGGTTAATATTTTGTCTGAAGCTCTAGTAAATTACATTTTATTTTGTTTAGTTGTCTATTCAGAATCGTCATCTCTATTTTTAAACAAATATATGTGATTCTCAATTTATCCAGAATCAAGCAGTTCTGATTCATGTAGATTTTTTTAGTGTTTGTTAACGAGATCTCACGTCTCTGTGTTCTTTGTCAAAATATTGTAATTTTGTCTGTTAATTGGTTAGTGGTGTGTTTCCTTTCTATATATGGTGAAAAACTGTAAATAATCTTTCAATTTTGAGTTTATATCTCAAAACTCGTAATTACGAGATTAAAAAGTTTCAATCAGCTTTTTGATTTTTTTATTCCGTGGTGGCATCAAGCTTAGAAAGGATCCAGTCAAATCCCAGCGGTGGTTTCATGTTGTCCTGCCCGGCCTCAGAAAGCAAGACGTGTTGATGTTCTGGATGGGTCTGTAACCCAATAAATAAATGAGGTGACAGGAAGAGGAACCCTGATCTAAATACAGCTGCCCTGCTTCTCACACTCCTGACGGGATTCCCGTTTCACCGTCTCTACGCTTCAGTCTTCCTCCTGTTTCTCTTCTCCACAGTGATTTAGTTTAACCCATAAATTGTCAGTTCAGATATAAATTCAGTTTAAAACGGGGTCAGAAATTAAATGGCCTATAAATTAAAGGGATCGTGACATGAGAAATGTCTTGATCTTCTTTGTACCTTTAAAATATCCTGCAAGTTTCAGTTTTTCCTCATTATAACAAAGCATTTATTTAATCAAGATACACTGGATGTGAGCGTCAAAAGCAAATCAGACTCATTATAATGACTGATGCTGTCTACACTGACTTCAGCAGTGTGTTCTGATTGGTGTTTGGGAAATGTCCCGCCCCTTACCATAACCGCCAGTTTCAACACACTGCTAATGAACTCAACCAGGCCCCGCCCCTTTATTCTGCGAGAGACGTGTAGTAAGTGACCAAACCATGAAATGAAAAATGTCTGACTTTAGCAGTGAACTTTCTTTCACCTCGTCTCTTTGATTTATGTAAGAAGTCTTTTGCGTTCACATGATGCAGATGTTTTTGAGGCAAAATTTCACAATTAAATTTTCTTGATGCTCCATTCAGCAGTCACAGTCTGGCGTCTCTGTGTTAGAGGAAGCCATGCAGTAAATACCTGTTTATCTCGAACGGTTTGTAGATTATTCAGTGCAGAAATCATGTGTTGGCAGTGTGTTCGGTTGGTCTTCACGTGTGCAGCTGAAGTGATGCTCTTGAAATGGACATTTACAGTAGACATTTTCAGCATCATTACTCCAGTCTTCAGTGTCACATGATCCTTCAGAAATCATTCTAACATGATGATTTGATGTTCCGTTATCAATGTTGGAAACAGTTGTGCTGCTTAATTCTTTTATAACCTGTGATACTTTTTTTAGGATTCTTTGATGAATACAAATTTAAAGAACAGCATAGATTTAAAATATAAATCTTTTGTAACAATATACACTACCGTTCAAAATTTGGGGGTCAGTATTTTTATTTTTTTTTTCTGAAAGAAATGAACACTTTTATTCAGCAAGGATGTGTGAAATTGTTAAATAAAAGTGATATTAAAGTGATATTGTAAGATTTCTATTTTTAATAAATTCTATTCCTTTTTAACTTTTTATTAATAAGTGAATCCTGAAAATAGTATTACAGGTTCCAAAAAATATTCAGCAGCACAACTATTTCCAACAATGATAATAACTGATATCAAATCAGCATATTAGAATGATTTCTGAAGGATCATGTGACAAATAAATAACACACAATAATTGTTGCAATAAAAATATATTTAAAAAAAATATAATTATAATATATAATAAAAATATAATTAATTTTAATAAATTTGAATTAATTGAATGTGAAAAATAAATAACTGTTATTTTATGTTATGACCAAACAAAATGATTATATTTGTTTTTATATGATACTTTTTAATGTAAATATTATACATTTATATAAATTTTCCAAAATTTCCAATTAATTCCCATAAATTCTCATAAATTCCCATAAATTCATGTTAAGTTTCCAAATTGGAATATTTCCAAAATTCCCCAGGTTAAGTTCCTGTGGAAAGTTTACGGAAACTTTCCACCCCTTTGCAACCCTACTCGCCATAGACATACACGGAGAAAAGTAGCTCCGGCTAGAATGTTCTTCCGCAAGACGCGTGCAGTTCTGTTTATTAACCGCTAGAGGGCCAAAAATCACAGACACCAGCTTTAAATGACGTTATTTTAATTAATCAAGATTTTGTAACCATTTCTGAACAAGCTTACGATTAGGCAATATACACAACAAGTAGGGTTGGGTAAAAAATATTGATTTCCCAATTTGAAGCGATTCTTATTTTTACGAATCAATATCGATTCTTAAATCCCAAGAATCGATTAGTCTAGTCTGTTTTCAGTTGCCTCCCATCCAATAAATTGCAATAATCTTTGTGCTTTGTTACTTTTGATATGAAGCAAAGTCTCAGATTTCAAATGACGTCCATCTTATTATGAGATTCAAAAAATAAATACCGTTTTGGCGCTGTTTAAAGCATGTGATCATCCTCTCCTCCGCTTTAATACCAGTTACAGCGCGAAATAAACATGCATGAGCATCTGAAGGTATGTTAAAATATACAGTACAACTTACTGAAATCCGTATCATGTCTCGTGTAATCGCTCAATCAGTGTTTCAATCTCGGAAAGACGTCAATAAAACAGCTTCAATGTCACGTGACGTCACATTTACCTCAGAAAAACATATTCAGTGACCATAAACTCATTAGTCAGCTAGAAAAGTGAACTCTAGAAAGATAAATATAGCTATGCACCGTTACATATTCATTATCATTTTTAATGTTCTTCAATATTTAATGCAAGTTTGAATAAATCAGTTATGACAGCCGCGATTTAAATGTTTATATTTAAAAAAAACGAATTGGAGTAGAAATATGATTATGTGATTCTAAACTTTATTTATAATAAAAACATCATTGAGTGTAATTTAAGTGTTTGTATATAAATATGTTAATTTAACCTTCAATATTATTATAGTAGTACCAGCTGACTACCATTTCCTCTAGAAAATTTGCCATCTGCTGAAACAGAAATACTACATCCAAAATAATCGATATTGAATCAAATCAAATCGTAATCGAATTGAAAGCATGTGAATCGTAATCAAATTGAATCATGAAAATTGTGTCGATACCCAGCCCTAACAACAAGCTTACGTTATATACATAAGCTTACGTTTCTTTTAGTTCAAAGCATTAAACATAATGTGCAAACAACAACAAAAAAAAGAACAAAAGCATTTAATCTCAAGCAGTGCGAACGGAAAAACGCTAATAAAGCAGACAACGCCAATTATCGTACAAAACGTACATAATACACTCGTATCGTGTTCATATTGTTTCACATGTTCATGTTGAGAAACAATAATATCTACATGCTCGGGTGAGAAATCAAGCTGCGTTGACGAAACAAAAATAACGATAATAGATAATGGTGTGCTAAGCTAAGTTTCTAACAATAGCACTGTGTTTTCTCTTCATAAATATATCTCCCTTGACGAAACTTAAAGGAAACACATGTCTCAATCATTTTGCGATCAGATAAGTTATCTTTTTTGCTCACGGGGGTACAGCTGCTTACCTGTCGTTAATGCAGTGATGGACAGCTGTCTTTCCTCTCTGGTGTTTAGATTTCCTGTGCTTTCTCATTATGGTGTTGATATTATGATAACTCGGTTTCATTAAATCATTTGATCAAAAGTAATTACATTCTGTAAGATAATTTTCATCCAAGTAATTCCAAACTTCGCGAGGCAGACGACAACATTGTTATGATCAAATAAAATAAACTTGTTAAACACGCTCCACAGCGCCACCTGGTGCATATAGTTATAACTGCGAGTTTTCGTGCTTTATCATGGATTCACTGCATTTAGCAACATAGTAAATTTCGAATAGTATTTTTATTTTTCGAATATTAATTACAGGTCGAATATTTGACTATTTGTGCGCACCTCTAATTTGCATACCTTTCTAGAAATGTGAACATTGGATAAAGCCAGGTTTGATTTTTGTTGACATATTAGAGTTAAAGTTGAGAAAGGGGATTTTGCATATAAATCAGAAAATGCTGTCAATAGCCAGAAAAAATACATTTTCACCATGTTTTTAGGAATAAAATGTATAAATTAGACGAATGATAAACAAACCTTCAGAATATAGATAGTAGAGCTGCACGATTCTATATATTAAAAAAAAGAATCGCGATTGTTTTGTTTAAAATCACGAGATCACAATTCATCACTCATAAAGACTTCACTCGTTTCATTACTGGATGAAACAGTGTTTTTTTTTTAAACAAATCTCTTGAATGAATGATTCAATGACTTGTTCGAGTCACATGCTCTCCAGTCGCTCTCGCGGTTCTTTGATGTCATACGCCGAACAATCTGCGCAGTGCTGATGCGTCTCGAACAAGCCTAATACTTGTTTTATTACTGGATGAATCTGCATTTTTGAATGAATGATTCAACGACTCACTCATAAAGATTGTGCTGTGTTGATCTACTGTCTAAAAGTATCTTTTTGTGAACAAAAAATACTCTGTTTTGAGTGTGTAGCAAAAGAGTAGACAAGCTTTGGGACACACTAATACGTCCTACAATTGTGTCTCCCTTCGCATCCTGTCACCGAAAACTGACCTGTCGATCATCTTAAATCCTCCACATTTCATTTAATTTCCTACCGTATCGGAGAGAAATGCAGTAGCACGGTGATCTGCACTCTCCTCATATTAATGCATAATGATGCATTTAAAAGTTAAGGGCTCTTTATAAAAGTCCACATTGTTATTGCAGATGAAATATAACACGGTTAACATTAAATAAATATTTTTTATCAGGTTAAACTGGTTATTATAGTCACTCGTGCATATCCGCCATAGGTTAACACTTTTTACTTGTGTTTGTAGTTCTGAACTGAATCCTGCAAAGCACAATGGGTTGCGGGCAATATTAGCCTTTATAGTGTGCGCGGATCCACACTTCGAAAATATACCGGAAACAGTAGACCATCCGGGGACTTTCAGCATACTCTTTTCAACATACTATGCTTTGGGACACACTTATTTTAATCTCGCATATTATTTAGGATGGTTAGTATGGACATTGGGACGCAGGGTTGTTTCATTACTGGATGAATCAGTGTTTGTGAACAAATCTTTTAAATGAATGATTCAGTGACTCCCTCATTTACTGATGTAGATTGATTTTGATCGCTGCCGCAGACATCAGTGTTTATATGTTTGTATTTGGATGTTTTCTTTCCTCTAGTCTGAAAGAAGACATGTTAAGGAAGCAAAATTGACCATTGCATGAAAAACACTGATGTTATCTGTAGTGTCCTGCCTTAAGGTCAGATGTGTTCAGGTTTAATGTTCAAGTTATGACCTCTTAATTAACTCAGTTAGCAAACTGTTGCTCCGTCATGACCATAGTTGAGCTGAAACGGCTGTACTGTACAGCAGACAAACATAAATCTGTCATCAGAGAGAAATCAGTTCAGTGTGATACGTGAATGTTCATATGTTTGACCTGAAGTCACGCCGTTTTTTTCCTGCTGATTTGATTTCTCTCTCATCCCTCTCATACCTGGAAGCTCATATGATTCCCTCCGATGCTCTATAATGTTATCTGATGTGAGTTTATTTCGTTCTCATGTTGCACACAACAATCCTTGTTCTCACAAGTTCAGCAGAAGCTAATTTTCAAGGTCGAGCATCTGGTGCTCTGGACCGTGTTTACAAAAATAAATCCATTCCTTCTCTTGATCCTGCAGGACTCCTCTAATCCACTAATATGTGACATGCTCGGTCATAAGATCCTGAGTTTTGAAGGCTAATTGCACATCATCTCCGTTCATCTGATCCAAAAGACCATCGGAAGAGCTGAAGCGGGATTTGATTTGAGGAGAGATGCTTGTTGTACCTAATTGTCCTGATGTTGGCATATAAACCAGCGTTTCCATCTGAATTCTGATGGCCAATGTGAAGCTCATAGACTTATATGAAATCACACTTTTAATTTAAAAATAACTCGTTCACACATTTTATGCACACAAGAAGATGTGGATTGGCTTAGGTTTGTGGCATTAAATGTTAATTAGATGCAAAGACTTGTTTAAAATGCGTATTTGCTGAATGCAGACAGTTTTTAAATTATTAGACCGTCACAGAACTGTTAAAATAAAGACTGTAAACGAATGGAAGCTTCTGCGCTGTCAAAATAAAAGTCCTTATCAGCCAAACAGACTTGTCTGCCAATGTTGAGATTTAAAAATATGCAAATATCGTACGATTATATCGTGTTTGTGATATATCAGTTAACCGCTAGACTAAATGATCTTTATATTTGACTCCAATCTAGATTCCAGACATTCATCAAACTACTTCATGAAAAACCAGTTCTGTTAATATTATGTACGGGGCCTTTGAATATTGAATAATTAACCACAATTCATGTTGTGACAATTAAAAATGTATGTTAAATTTACATCTTGATTGTATGTTTTTTATAGCATTTTAATTTAGTTTGTTTGAATAATGTTAATGTTATATTCATTAACATTAAGATAATAAAATATAATATATATTTATTTAAATTATTTTAAGATATTTACTAATATATTAATGTTAATTACAATAATATATTCACATACATTAAGATAATCTTGATTAATCACATCCAAAATAAATGTTTGTGTTTACATAATATATGTGTGTATACTGTGTATATTTATGTATATATAAATACACACACATGTATTTATTTAATAAATATTTACATGTATATTTGTATATGTATTTTTTATATAGAATTTATATTATATATAAATCTAAATATTTTATATATAAATATAGCATATTTTTGTTAAATATATATATACGTGTGTGTATTTATATAAACATAACAAATATAAACAGTACACACATTATGTATACAAACCTTTATTTTGGATGCAATTAATCACTATTAATCGTTTGACAGCACTAATTAAAATATAATTAATAATTATATTAATACTAATATATTTAATTTTTAAAGATATTATTAATGTCAATTATAATAATATATTTAAAAATAATTATTGATTATAATTATATATTAATTTACCTTAAGATCATAAAAATATATTATAATATATTTAAATTATTTTAAAATAATATTAATTATATTAATAATATATTAATGATTTTTTAAAAATAAAATATAGTTAAATTGCTAATATTTTAATTCAGGTTATTTCTTTATATTAATGATATTAATGTTAATAATAATATATTAATTTAAATTTAATAATAATAATTTTCAGCATTTATTTATTCAGCCAAGTGTGTCCAAACTTTGGCTAGTACTGTAATCTTGTCAGTTTTATGAATGTACTCCTAAAATAGCTTGTTTTAACAGTAGTATTTCACAGACAGGTTGAATTAGAGGTGTTCTTGCGGTAATGTCATTTCTTCTGTCACACACTGTCTCTGTTGTGTCTTTGTACTTTAGTGCACTTCATGCACACATGCCAATGATGCCATCTTTAACATCGTTTAATGAGCCTCCATGTTTGCCACATTTATGGATCATACGCTTCTAATATGTTTCGCACAGAAGAATGTTTCTCCGGCATCTGAACTCAGTGACACAGACGGGATCGTAAATCCGGCTCTGAAATAAATCAGGAGATCCTCGAGCGCCACAGACTGCTGTAATTAAACTGTGTTCTTGATTGATATAAATATTAAAAGTTGCATTTGCCACAATGACATCACTCAGCCGCAGGGTTACTATAGTAAACTAAAACAAAAACATTGGTTGCGTTGCATTTTCCCGGTGGATTGTGGGAGTTTATGGTGTGACGGTCAGTGCCTGATGCTCTCTCTAAAGGACCTTAAAAATGGTGCTGCTTGAAATGGCAGTAAATTGTGATTTTATGGTAATTGAGCAATTACATGATTTAATAAAGTGGTCCGTCTGTGAGGTTGAAGCACAGCGGAGTCTTTGTGTTTGTGTTCGAATCTCTTCTGCCTCTGTTTGATGTGTCGGCATCTGTTTTCACCACACTTGTGTCATGTATTGTGTGTGAATGCTCATGATGTTCTCCTCTTCTTCTTCTCAGGTCCTTTCACAGATGTCGTCACTGCTAACCTGAAGCTAAAGAATCCGTCAGACAGGAAAGTATGTTTCAAAGTGAAGACCACAGCGCCGCGCAGATACTGCGTACGGCCCAACAGCGGCATCATCGAGCCCGGAGCCACGCTCACCATCTCAGGTTAGAACACGTGACCCGGAAAGAACATTCGTGTTCTTCTGAAAGGGTTTGAAAATCATGGCCAAAATGGTGGCTTATTATAGTTGGCCAGGGTTATGATAGTTAACTAAAATTAAAACCATAAAAAATGCTGCGCTGAATTAAGAGAGAACAGTTTTATGATTTTTGGGCAAACCATTCTGAAGTTATAAGCAAAAATAGCCATTTTCCCTGACCAGTAGGTGGCGCTGTGACGAAACGCTACATGTGGCCTCAGATCACATGACATGTTCCAGTTTTCGTCTCAATGTGCTGAAGCGTTGCCTCGCGTCCAGTTTGGCGAGCTCTTCATCTGCTCATTATTCGACAACGATGGGGTTTATTTAATAACTTTTTGCCAGCATGATCCGAAGATGATCTGAGCCAATTTTGGTGAAAAATCTAGGACGAGTTCGAAAAACTAGGTTTAAATGACATCATAGGGTGTAATCGAATCATCTTGAGAGAAAGAATCAGAGGAAAAAAGACACAAAAAATACTTTATTTATATATAACTATTAAAAATATAAAAACAAACTTAAAAAATAAAATGAAAATGGAAAATATAAAAATTGAAAACTGGTTCAAAATATTAATAAAAACTATAATAGTAACTCTGATACTGAAATAATGTTGATTGATTTTAAATGTTTATATTTTAATAAGGAACTGCCTTAGATTCATTTTAAATTTTTGGCTAAATGAAAACTTTAATTTTGGTTTCGGTAAAAATATAATTTTGGTGCATCACTAGAATATAGATTTTGATTAGATTTTGACATTTTGATTTATTAGTCGACTCACCCTTCTGTCATTTAGTCTCTCAAGCTGTTGTTTCAAACCTGTAAAAACAAAAACTGAATATTTGATGTGCTGGTCAGTCTCAAACGATGCTGACCGAAGGTTTGAAGCATCATAACAGTAGTTCATGTGACTCATGGTTTATATTCCAAGATTTGTGAGAAGAACAGACACACATCTGAACTGATTCAGTGAGTTAAACTTCAGTGAACGAATCATTCAGAATCACACCAGTGATTGAACAGATCAAACTCAACGAATGATTCGTTCATGAATCAGATATTGCTGCTTCTCTTATAAACTCATGAATATTAACGTCTGTTTCTGACATTCAGAATACAAGTGATTCTTTATTGTTGAAGCTTCATTCTGATTGCACAGAAAACTAAATTTCTCCATTTGTTCCACAGAAGAAAGTCTCTTACTATTGTCATATTTAGTATATTCACTGTTTCTTCTGCAAAATAATATACTGTTTAGATTTAATGATGTGC
This sequence comes from Ancherythroculter nigrocauda, assembly GCA_036281575.1. NCBI lineage: Eukaryota > Metazoa > Chordata > Actinopteri > Cypriniformes > Xenocyprididae > Ancherythroculter > Ancherythroculter nigrocauda. The sequence continues at coordinate 48,319,913 of VTFQ01000008.1, read as the reverse complement.
AGATTAGACTCTAGCCCGTATGTATTACACAAGTGTGTAGAAATGCCTCTTCTTCTGTTCGGTTTGTGTTCATGTTTGTCTTTATGTCACAGTTATGCTGCAGCCGTTTGATTACGACCCCAACGAGAAAAGTAAACACAAGTTCATGGTACAGACCATCTTCGCCCCTGCAACCCTCACAGACACAGAAGCCTTGGTGAGTGTGTGTGTGTGTGTGTGTGTGTGTGTGTGTGTGTGTGTGTGTGTGTGGAGCTGCTGTTCAGTGCTGTAACTGTGTGTTCACACCAGCAGATGGCAGCAGACACCCTTTAGCTTCAGTTGTTTTAGCCTGACATGAGTTAATAGTTCAGTTCATAATGCAGCGGTTGTTCGCTGGTGTTTTACAAAATCATCCTATCTGAGAGTCATGTCCTGTCTGTTTAAGACAGGAAGTGTTTGTAATACAGCTGTCGACATGTTGGATTGCATCACAGACAACAATGCAACTAGCCATATAATGGTGCAAATGAGGTGAAAATGCATGTCAAAGTTTGTGTCCAATTAAACTCTAGGGTATTTTGGTGCAAATTCATCTGTTTCTTGGTGACCATGAGAAAACCAACTGAAGAAAACGGATAATACGAGCCACACGACATTAAACTTGTGTGTGTGTGTGTGTGTGAGTGTGTGTGTGTGGCAGCTGTTAGTAGTTGTGTCTGATGATGAATTGCCTGTTTTATTCATGTGTTTCAGTGGAAAGACGCGAAACCAGATGAGCTCATGGATTCCAAACTCAGATGCGTGTTTGAGCTGCCGTCTGAAAACGATAAAGTGGTGAGTACAGAGAGACGAACAGGAAGTGAAGGAGAGCGTCTGGATTTACTCCACCCTGTTGCTGCTGCTGTAAATTGAGTTTTAATCGTGTTTTACTAACAGAAAGAGCTCGACTCACAACATTCACACTTATTTTAAGGTGCTGTAAGTGATTTTTCACTTTCCTAGAATATCAAACTTAAAAATTAAATTCTGAAAAACATAATAATTAAATTCTAGTACTTTGGTTTGATCAAGTTTAAGTTCAAGTTCTTTTGTTGCACCATTGATGTGATCAAATTGAATTATAATTGTTTTATTATATTTTTTATAATATTTTATGATATAAAAAGTCAATGAAATAAATGCAACTGCTGCATGTTTTGGGATTGTTTATAAATAACATTATTTAACACGTTCAATATATAATTTGTACTAGTTATATAATAGGCACAATAATCTGTTTATTGCTTTTCTTTAAACATATTATCATATCAGTCAACATGTATTGATATATATTGGTCTTGAATAAAACATTTTAAACTTGCATTTTACACTGCGTTCCAAATTATTGTGCATGTGACATATCAGTAAGATTTCAGTACATTAAACATTCATATTTTAGACCTGTGCTCTAAATCACTCACAAATCTTATGATAATTCAATAATCTCCATTCAGTTTCACACAATATTAGTTGTTTTCATGCCTTTTGCACAACATTGCACCATTTCATGCTCTTCATCTTCAGAAAGATCTTTCTTCCTCCCATATTGCATGAGAACTGTGACTTGCTTAATAATGTGGAACAACCTCTAAGTAGGGTTTCCATTGACCTGGCAGATTATTTTGTCTGAGATTGATACCAGTTATCTAAAAAGAAATGGAGAAATAAACATTTTCTTAGAAAAACTAAAATCTGAATGTTTATTCTACTGAAATCTTACTGATATGTCACTTGCATAATAATTTGTAACGCGGTGTAAACCAGTTTTGCACTTGAATGTGTTGGAGATGCAGGGATGTACAATCTGAGAAAATGTCTCAAAATCTTGATTAACTCTGATTGGCTGATGTGTTTGGAGGGCGGGGTTTTGGACAGAGGGTGGGAGTGGCTGAAGTTAGCGAAACTCCTGAAATCACTTACAGCACCTTCACAGTAACGAGAGGTTTGGAGTAAAAACACTTGAGCATTAATGTCGTTTCCCTCTTTCACTGGTTCACACGCTGCTGCTCTTCACCAGCACTGATTCACCAGAGCCGAGGGACAGATGCGGATCGATGACAATCTGAAATAAATACATGCGCTGCATATTTCAGAGTGAAGCGCCACTGTGTTCATTCACACACGAGCACGTCAAGGAACCACATTTTTTTTATGGTTTTAGCCAGCTAACCCACAGCTTGTTTATTAAATTGCAATCACAACTACATTTTTTACTTTTAAATTGTGCAGCCCTAACACACACACACACACACACACATTACTTCCTGTTTCTTCCCTCACACCTCTGCTGCGTCACAGCGCTCTAAGGCCAGGAACGTATCCCACTGGATTTGTACCGCTCCAGCTTTGGCCTGGACAAAGCTCCGCTCGCCTCTCTCCATGCGCCCTCCCACCGCAGGCGGCGCTAGAAACCGGAACGACGTCCAGGGAGTCAGGACTGCAGGGTCAGAGGTCGAGGTCTGTGAGGGTCAGAGCAGGCAGAACCCATGTTCAGAGCAGAGAGTCTTCAGTAGGGTAGGTCAAAGGTCAGCAGGGGCAGCACGGTTCATTTAGGGTGCGTTCACACTTGTAGTCCGCTTTGTTTGGTCCGGACCAAAAAATAAAGAAAAACATTTAGTTCTGGTCTGATTAGTGTTTTTAGATTGGCAGTTTTATCATCGAACCTACAGAGACAAACGAGACACATGACGCCTGTGATGGACAAACTCCCGACTATGATGAGAAAAACTGACATGCGTGAGGATTCTGTCCTTTTCATCACCTTTTAATCCAACCGAACATGACGAGTGTGAACACACCCTAACATGTGATCCGCCTCCGTTCACAGTTAATGTCCACATGATCATGAGTTTGAGTCACATTTGAAAATGTGCTGTTCATGAACTCGCCCTCAGGCCATCCGAGATGTAGGTGAGTTTTTTTTAAAGAAGATGTTTAGCTGAAACCGTGGTCATGTGATGCGAGTCACTTTGAGTCAAAAACACACAGAGAAACGATCGCTCTGTGCTGCAAACTGAACATTGTTATATAATCCACAGCCTCGACAAACGGTCCCGAGCGCCTTCACGACAAACTGGAGTGTAGTGATGTAAAATTAAAAGCAAGTTTTCATTTTTGGATGAACTATCCCTTTAAGGCTTTCTGTCAAAATAAAAGTTTGATGGTTTAAAAATTATTTAAAACAACCATAAATATTTAAAATAAAATAAATAAAATTATTATTCTTAAATACTCTTTTTTTTTTTTATTTTACAGTGAAATATTACAAAAGTATTTTTTTTAAAGTAATTTTTATAGTTTTATTTAGTACTGATAATAATAATATTTAGGATCTTCAACATTTGAAAAATGTATTGTTATTTTACAATTGTAATGCAAAATAAAATTGTATTATTTGTGTTAAATACTATTTTGTATTTTACAGTGAAATATTATTATTATTATTATTATTACTTTAGTCATATTTCTATATAATCACACATATTCATAAAGGATTACATGACTTTTCCAGGTCTAAAATCAGATTTTTTTAAATATCTTAATCATGTATTCAGGCATTACTGTTGAAATCATTATTAGTAGTATTAGATGTAGTATTACATTATTTTACGAGATTTAAAAAAATAAAAAAATTTTACTGTAAAATATAACACTTAGTTATTAAAATTAGTTTTTAATATTTAATTATATTTCCATAAGTTCTAGATTTAAAAAGTGAAATTTTTTATAATTAAAAAAAATTAACTTAATTTTATAATAATAATAATTATTATTATATTTTACTAGATTAGTAGATTTTTATTTTGCAGTGAAATATTACAATAGTAATATTTTTTTTAAAGTAATTGTTATAGTTTTATTTAGTACTGATAATAGTAATATTTAGGATCTTCAACATTTGAAAAATGTATTGTTATTTTACAATTGTAATGCAAAATAAAATTGTATTATTTGTGTTAAATACTATTTTGTATTTTACAGTGAAATAATAATATTATTATTATTATTATTATTATTATTATTATTACTTTAGTCATATTTCTATATAATCACACATATTCATAAAGGATTACATGACTTTTCCAGGTCTAAAAATCAGATTTTTTTTAAATATCTTAATCATGTATTCAGGCATTACTGTTGAAATTATTATTATTATTAGTATTAGATGTAGTATTACATTATTTTACAAGATTTAAAAAAATAACAATTTTTTATTGTAACAAATATAACACTTATTTTTAAAAACTGTAATTTTAATAACTATTTTATTATATTTCCATAAGTTCTAGATTTAAAACGTGAAATTGTTTATAATTAAAAAAAAAATTAACTTAATTTTATAATAATAATTATTATTATATTTTACTAGATTAGTAGATTTTTATTTTGCAGTGAAATATTACAATAGTAATATTTTTTTAAAGTAATTTTTATAGTTTTATTTAGTACTGATAATAATAATATTTAGGATCTTCAACATTTGAAAAATGTATTGTTATTTTACAATTGTAATGCAAAATAAAATTGTATTATTTGTGTTAAATACTATTTTGTATTTTACAGTGAAATAATAATATTATTATTATTATTATTATTATTACTTTAGTCATATTTCTATATAATCACACATATTCATAAAGGATTACATGACTTTTCCAGGTCTAAAAATCAGATTTTTAAAATATCTTAATCATGTATTCAGGCATTACTGTTGAAATTATTATTAGTAGTATTAGATGTAGTATTACATTATTTTATGAGATTTAAAAAAATAAAAAATGTTTACTGTAAAATATAACTTATTTTTAAAAACTGTAATTTTAAAAACTATTTTATTATATTTCCATAAGTTCTAGATTTAAAACGTGAAATTTTTTATAATAAAAAAATTTTTTACTTAATTTTATAATAATAATTATTATTATTATATTTTACTAGATTAGTAGATTTTTATTTTGCAGTGAAATACTGTATTTTTAAAAACATTATTTTTGAACAAATATTAATATTTTGACTTTAGTCATATTTACTTGTTTTCACAGTGTGAATTCAAGTATGAAATCAGTTTGTTGTCCATCTCTCGTGTAAGTTTGCTCCGGCTCTCTAGTTGACCTGCTTTATCGGCTCATGTTCCCGTTCTCCTCCAGAACGACGTCGACGCTGCTGCTAAATCCGCGGCCGTGCTCAACTCCTCTAAAGTGGACGGGCCGCTGGCACAGAAGCCCGTCAGCGCCGCCCTGGACGACTCGGAGAGGAAGAAGGTTCTGGAGGAGTGCAAACGGTTGCAGACGGAGGTCAGCAAGCTGAACGAGGAGAATCGCCAGCTGAAGGTCAGTCAGCGACTGTTTACTCACTGTGTCAGACTAGTTCCTGTGAGAGCGTTCAGAGCTGACAGGTTTGATTCATTTCCGTGAATCGGTTCAGATTGAATCGAACCCACGTGGGATTTTTCTGTGTACTGAAATGTGACAGGCCTGATCCCATGATGCATCATCTGTTGTGTTTGTGTTCATCAGGACGAGGGCTTGAGACTGAGAAAGTTCCAGCGCAGCGAACACGCAACGACCAACTCCAGCTCTCTGATTGGACGAGAGTCCACCGCCAGCTCGCTCCCCTCGCTCCTGGTCGTCATAGCAGCCATCTTCATCGGATTCTTCCTCGGCAAGTTCATCCTGTAGGCGCGGCGGGCGGAGGGGGATCTGATGCGTTTGACTGCCTGACGAACGGTTCCTAAACGAGCGATCGCACGGCCTGATGGGAAAGAGTCTTTCTGTTGACGCAGCAGCATCATCATCATCATCATCATCATCCCGACAGACGGCCGGCGACTCCATCTGTTTGTTTTGGTTCACATGCTGTTGCCTGTCGAGGGATGATGTCGGAGCGCATGAACTGGTTTATCGGGACGGTCGAGGGCGGATCTGATGTCACCGCAGCGGTTGTCTTCCCCCAAACTCCATTTAGTTTTACTAAAACGATTGAAAGTGTAAATGTCATTTTAACCCTTCACGGTGAGTTAGTGCTGATGATGTCAACGGTCGGCCGAGCGACACGGGTGCCTCCTTCCTTCCCATGTACATTTGTTCTTCTTCTCTGTTCCTAACAATACCAATGCAGACTGTTTTATTACTGTAATTATCATTTATTAATTATATTATTAATGTACTTTCTCTCTGAACAGCATTTATCCACACAAATGTTCACTGACGTCTTCACTTTACTGTCTCATACTAGACGACATTGAAGAAATAAACAGGAAAAATACACGTTTTGTGCGTCTTTTATTTGTCATGTTCCTCAAACTTGTGCTTTAGTTCTGCAGTGAATTCAGATCAGATTGAGTGAAAGACGACGTGAATCTGGTCTGCGTATGTTTAACCATGATTTTTATGGTAAAATAAAATTAAGCAACATCTTGATTATTGCAGTGATTATCATTTGTCCATTAAGTTTCATAAAGACTGTATCAGACTCATTTAGATGCTTTCATAACTGATTCATTTCTGTGAATCAAATAGCGCCCCCTACTGTATAACAGCAAAAACATGGATAGCGGAAAGTTCCGTCAATGGCAGTGAAAAAGTATTTTTGTAAATATATCTATAGATATATTGCTGTTTGAATATATATTGCATATTGATGCATAGAAAGAAAAATTTAACATTCATTTTCAATATATCAATCGTGCACGTATATAAAAAGCAGACCTATAACGCCCCTTTCACAAGATGTAATATCAGTCTCTGGTGTCTCCAGAATGTGTGTGTGAAGTTTCAGCTCAAAATCATTTATTATAGCTTGTCAAATTTGCCCCTATTTGGGTGTGAGCAAAAACACGCTGTTTTTGTGCGTGTCCCTTTAAATGCAAATGAGCTCCTGCTCCCGCCCCCTTTCCAGAAGAGGGCGGAGCTTTAACAGCGCACGCATCGGTTGCACCGGAGACCCGATTATTAACATGGAAAAAGTCAGATTTTCATGATATGTTCCCTTAAATGCTTTGAAACTCCATATGTATTAATTTCAAAGTAATTTTTTTGCACATCTACAGAATGAAAACAAAATCTAAAGTTTTTAGTCTTTCAAGTACCAATATTTCCTTTAGCAAAGGCATATTTAGTGTCGACCTCCATTCGAGACTCAATCATGTTCAAGTTTCAGATTTATTGTCTTTGCTGAAGAATGTAATGAATAAACAATGAATCCAGATGTTCCTGGACGATGTCTGTGTGAAATTGATAAATGTGGATCTTAATATACAGACACTGTAAAACAATAGATATGAAGATACAAAAAATAATTTGACCATTTAAACATCTTAAACAAGTGCGGCTGGATGTTTAAAATGACGTTAATGTCAGAATAAAGCAGGACATTTTATTTTCCATTAAATTCTCATTGTGGTTCGTGTTTCAGGATTGAACACTGACCGTCACTATAGTACAGCCCCGTCATACAGTATGAAACATGAACAATGTTATTATAACTACAAAACATCAACTGACCCTTCAGAAAGTCTCGCCTTAAAAACTGCTTTTCAGACTCAAATGTATCTTGATTTAAGATTTGTGCTGGAAGACACTGAGTTTTTGTTTTTGCAGCGTAATGACTGTGAGAATCATTTGTCTTTGCATTTTTATCTGCCATTTTTCTATAAAGGTATTTTGCAAAGTGACAGTTCATTCCAGCACACGTATGAATAATATCTAATTGATTTTTATCACTTCATCAGCATACTTATATATGAAATCTCACTTGATGAATCTGGTGAAGGGTCAGTGATCGTCCTCTACTGGCCTGAAACAGCGTGTGTTAGAAACTCCCTTTAGAAACCTTCAGCTGAAGTCTGTTCAGGGACCAGAAGAGAGGAAGTCAGCAGTGATTATCTACAGTCAGAATATTTCCCTTTCCTTCCATGTAGCTTCATATCGTCATAAGTCTCTCTCCTATAAAAATACCTCTTATATGAACGTCTCACTCAAACGCTTTACAGCGAAAAACACCAGAAATGAAAGTTCTGTCATTTCAAACCTGTAAGATCTTCATTTTGTGTCAAATGATATTTATTAGGGCTGGGTAAAAAATATTGATCTCTCGATTTTAATTGATTCTCATTTTTACGAACCGATATCGATTATTAAATCCCAAGAATCGATTAGTCTAGTCTGTTTTCAGTTGATGAATGAGCAGAATATGAAGCTCCTCCCATCCAATAAATCACAATAATCTGTTACTTTTGATATGAAGCAAAGTCTCAGATTTCAAATGACGTCCATCTTATTATGAGATTCAAAAATAAATACCGTTTTGGCGCTGTTTAATGTGGCGTGACGGATCGCTTTAGCGCCTCAGTTAAAGAGAAGCATGTGATCATCCTCTCCTCCGCTTTAATACCAGTTACAGCGAAATAAACATGAACATCTGAAGGTATATTAAAATATACAGTACAACTTACTGAAATCCGTATCATGTCTCGTGTAATCGCTCAATCAGTGCTTCAACCTCGGAAAGACTCAATAAAACTTAAACAATGTCACGTGACATCACATTTACCTCAGAAAAACATATTCAGTGACCATAAACTCATTAGTCAGCTAGAAAAGTGAACTCTAGAAAGCAGCATTCTGATAAATATAGCTATGCACCGTTACATATTCATTAATGTTCTTCAATATTTAATGCAAGTTTGAATAAATCAGTTATGACAGCCGCGATTTAAATGTTTATATTTAAAAAAAAAAACGAATTGGAGTAGAAATATGATTATGTAATTCTAAACTTTATTTATAATAAAAACATCATTGAGTGTAATTTAAGTGTTTGTATATAAATAAGTTAATTTAACCTTCAATATTATTATAGTAGCACCAGCTGACTCTCATGTGTAGTTTACAGCATTAGCTGAGATTTCTTTCCTCTAGAAAATTTGCCATGTACTGAAACTGAAATACTACATCCAAAATAATCGATATCGAATCGAATTGAAATCGTAATTGAATCGAATCGAAAGCATGTGAATAGTAATCAAATCGAATCGTGAAAATTGTGTCAATACCCAGCCCTAATATTTATAGTGTTTTTGACAGTCCAGGAGCCCCGATTATAAAACACAGATATGATCAGATTTAATCATACAGCAGAGTCAAACATACACACACACACACACACACACACACACACACACACACACACGTGAGGCTCCTGGTCTCTGATTTGTTGGAAAAGAAAGTGAATAAATAATGACAGAATCTTCATTTCGGAGGGTGTTTTCCCTTCAGGACTCGTTTACATGTTTCAGGAAATAAAATCTCGTCAGAAGTGAACTTCGTTCTAGTAAAGTGCGGTTATTGTTGTGCAGCAGTTTTCATTCGTCCCACATTTGTCCCTCAAGTGCATTCTGGGTCATCAAGTCAACATGTACAGAATCATCTGCTCTCGTCCTTCAGCCGAACAAACCCATGAATGCCAAACTTAAAACCGCCGCCAGTGTCGTTGCCAGGTCGTCATGGTAACCGCCCCGGCAACCGTTGCTCAGCCGCTGCGGCCGCTCTGCGCCGTGACCCGCGCTGACCTCTGACCTGCACTGGAGCAAGGGCATCTGGTAGGACGTGGCTCTTTTCTCGGGCCGGTCCGGGCTGGAGCCGTCGCTGGGCCGCTGGCCGTTGTACAGCAGGTATCGGCCGTGAGCGTCCTGCTCCATGCGGAAGAGCTCGTACTCCGTGTGCGGGAGGCGGATCCCCAGCGCCACGCAGCCATTGGTCAGAGTCACGTCCTGTTCCACGCCCACCTGCCACGAGCCCTGAACGCCGCACTCGTTTCCATCGAAGACGTTCAGCAGCGAGGTGGTGGCGAGATCCATGGGCATCACACGCATGTGGTTCACTGGAGGGTCAGAAACGGACCATTAGTTCGTTGTATATTTTATATAATTAAAGTCTATTAACAGTATGTCATACAATAAATTCATACATTGTAAATGTAAAGAATTTTTATTTTTGGGCAAACTATCTCCAAAATATGAAATTATTTTATAATGACTTATTATTTTTTAAACTTGAACAGTAGGTGGCGGTAAATGTCTAAATGAATAAGTCATTGAATCATTCATTCATTCAAACAGCTGATTCATTCAGGAATTAAGTAAATGGCTCTCTTTATGAATGAGTCATTGAATCATTGTTCACCAGATTGATTCGTTCAAAACGCAGATTCATTCAGAAACGAAACACCAGGTGTGTTCGACTTAAAGCAGCGCTGCACAGACCGATCATCTCGAAAGCATACGGAACCATCTAATTGCATTAAACGGTGCATTAATTGCGCTAAATAATTTTAATTGCATTATTTTTCCATAAAGTAAACATACTGTGGTAAAAAAGTTTTTATATTTATAACATATGATACAGTTAAGCAACATCACATGACCAAGAGTCCTGTCTTCCTGAATACATCACGATTGAAAATGTGACACTGATTTCATATGATAGTTCAATAAACAAGTAGTTAATATTAAGTCACATTTATATTATGGAAAAATAGTTCCAAACAAAGATCACAGCAGAACCATAGCGCATCTCACAGAAACACTTTCAGTGATTCAGTGTGTTGAATGAATCGGTTGAGTCAATGATTCAATCACCCATTCATAAACAACTGCCTCATTCTTGAATCAATCAGCCGTTTAAATGAATCCTTTGAATGAATGACTCATTGACTCACTCATTAAGATGGTCACCTGCTGCCATCTACTGGCGGTTTAATTTCATGTTTAAATGTATAAATTTTTTCCCCAACATTTCTTATTTGTATTTTCAAAATATATTTCTATAATATAAAACCTTAAAACAACCCAATCGCTGGGGTTAAAACAACCCAATCGCTGAGTTAAAACAACCCAATCGCTGAGTTAAAACAACCCAATTGCTGGATTAAAACAACCGAAAATCTGGGTTAAAACAACCCAATTGCTGAGTTAAAACAACCCAATCGCTGGGGTTAAAACAACCCAATCACTGGGTTAAAACAACCCAATCGCTGGGTTAAAACAACCCAATCGCTGAGTTAAAACAACCCAATTGCTGGATTAAAACAACCGAAAATCTGGGTTAAAACAACCCAATCGCTGAGTTAAAACAACCCAATTGCTGGATTAAAACAACCCAATTGCTGGGTTAAATCAACCCAATTGCTGGGTTAAACAACCCAATCGCTGGGGTTAAAACAACCCAACAACTGATTTAAACTATTCGCTGGTTAAAACAACCCAATTGCTGGTTAAAACACCCAATTGCTGGGTTAAAACAACCCAATCGCTGGGGTTAAAACAACCCAATCGCTGAGTTAAAACAACCCAATTGCTGGGTTAAAACAACCCAATCGCTGAGTTAAAACAACCCAATCGCTGGATTAAAACAACCGAAAATCTGAGTTAAAACAACCCAATCGCTGAGTTAAAACAACCCAATCGCTGGGGTTAAAACAACCCAATCGCTGAGTTAAAACAACCCAATCGCTGAGTTAAAACAACCCAATTGCTGGATTAAAACAACCGAAAATCTGGGTTAAAACAACCCAATTGCTGGATTAAAACAACCCAATCGCTGAGTTAAAACAACCCAATTGCTGGATTAAAACAACCCAATTGCTGAGTTAAAACAACCCAATCGCTGAGTTAAAACAACCCAATCGCTGGGTTAAAACAACCCAATCGCTGGGTTAAAACAACCCAATCGCTGAGTTAAAACAACCCAACCGCTGAGTTAAAACAACCCAATCGCTGAGTTAAAACAACCCAATTGCTGGGTTAAAACAACCCAATCGCTGAGTTAAAACACCCAATCGCTGGATTAAACACCCAACCGCTGAGTTAAAACAACCCACCGCTGAGTTAAAACAACCCAACCGCTGAGTTAAAACACCCAATCGCTGAGTTAAAACAACCCAATCGCTGGAGTTCAACCCCCCCCCCCCCGCTGAGTTAAAACAACCCAATCGCTGAGTTAAACAACCCAATTGCTGGGTTAAAACAACCCCAATCGCTGAGTTAAAAACCCATCGCGGATTAAAACAACCGAAAATCTGAGTTAAAACAACCCCGCTGAGTTAAACAACCCAATCGCTGAGTTAAAACAACCCAATCGCTGGGTTAAAACAACCAATCGCTGAGTTAAAACAACCCAATCGCTGGGTTAAACAACCCAATCGCTGGGGTTAAAACAACCCAATCGCTGAGTTAAAACAACCAATTGCTGGGTTAAAACAACCCAATCGCTGAGTTAAAACAACCCAATCGCTGGATTAAAACAACCGAAAATCTGAGTTAAAACAACCCAATCGCTGAGTTAAAACAACCCAACCGCTGAGTTAAAACAACCGAAAATCTGGGTTAAAACAACCCAATTGCTGGGTTAAAACAACCCAATCGCTGGGGTTAAAACAACCCAATCGCTGAGTTAAAACAACCCAATTGCTGGGTTAAAACAACCCAATCGCTGAGTTAAAACAACCCAATCGCTGGATTAAACAACCGAAAATCTGAGTTAAAACAACCCAATCGCTGAGTTAAAACAACCCAATTGCTGGATTAAAACAACCGAAAATCTGGGTTAAAACAACCCAATTGCTGGGTTAAAACAACCCAATCGCTGGGTTAAAACAACCCAATCGCTGAGTTAAAACAACCCAATCGCTGGGGTTAAAACAACCCAATCACTGGGTTAAAACAACCCAATCGCTGAGTTAAAACAACCCAATCGCTGGGGTTAAAACAACCCAATCGCTGAGTTAAAACAACCCAATTGCTGGATTAAAACAACCGAAAATCTGGGTTAAAACAACCCAATTGCTGAGTTAAAACAACCCAATCGCTGGGGTTAAAACAACCCAATCACTGGGTTAAAACAACCCAATCACTGGGTTAAAACAACCCAATCGCTGGGGTTAAAACAACCCAATCGCTGAGTTAAAACAACCCAATTGCTGGATTAAAACAACCGAAAATCTGGTTAAAACAACCCAATCGCTGAGTTAAAACAACCCAATTGCTGGATTAAAACAACCCAATTGCTGGGTTAAAACAACCCAATTGCTGAGTTAAAACAACCCAATCGCTGGGTTAAAACAACCCAATCGCTGGGTTAAAACAACCCAATCGCTGAGTTAAAACAACCCAATTGCTGGATTAAAACAACCGAAAATCTGGGTTAAAACAACCCAATCGCTGAGTTAAAACAACCCAATTGCTGGATTAAAACAACCCAATTGCTGGGTTAAAACAACCCAATTGCTGAGTTAAAACAACCCAATTGCTGGGTTAAAACAACCCAATCGCTGAGTTAAAACAACCCAATCGCTGGGGTTAAAACAACCCAATCGCTGAGTTAAAACAACCCAATTGCTGGGTTAAAACAACCCAATCGCTGAGTTAAAACAACCCAATCGCTGGATTAAAACAACCGAAAATCTGAGTTAAAACAACCCAATCGCTGGATTAAAACAACCGAAAATCTGGGTTAAAACAACCCAATTGCTGGGTTAAAACAACCCAATCGCTGAGTTAAAACAACCCAATCGCTGAGTTAAAACAACCCAATTGCTGGATTAAAACAACCGAAAATCTGGGTTAAAACAACCCAATTGCTGGATTAAAACAACCCAATCGCTGAGTTAAAACAACCCAATTGCTGGATTAAAACAACCCAATTGCTGGGTTAAAACAACCCAATTGCTGAGTTAAAACAACCCAATCGCTGAGTTAAAACAACCCAATCGCTGGGGTTAAAACAACCCAATCGCTGGGGTTAAAACAACCCAATCGCTGGGTTAAAACAACCCAACAACTGAGTTAAAACAACCCAAACGCTGGGGTTAAAACAACCCAATCGCTGGGTTAAAACAACCCAATCGCTGGGTTAAAACAACCCAATCGCTGGGGTTAAAACAACCCAATCGCTGGGGTTAAAACAACCCAATCGCTGGGGTTAAAACAACCCAATCGCTGGGTTAAAACAACCCAACAACTGAGTTAAAACAAACTATTCGCTGGGTTAAAACAACCCAATCGCTGGGTTAAAACAACCCAATCGCTGGGTTAAAACAACCCAATCGCTGGGTTAAAACAACCCGATCGCTGAGTTAAAACAACCCGATCGCTGGGTTAAAACAACCCAATCGCTGAATTAAAACAACCCAATCGCTGAGTTAAAACAACCCAATCGCTGAGTTAAAACAACCCAATCGCTGAGTTAAAACAACCCAATCGCTGGGTTAAAACAACCCAATCTCTGGGGTTAAAACAACCCAATCGCTGAGTTAAAACAACCCAATCTCTGGGGTTAAAACAACCCAATCGCTGAGTTAAAACAACCCAATCGCTGGGGTTAAAACAACCCAATCACTGGGTTAAAACAACCCAATCGCTGGGGTTAAAACAACCCAATCGCTGAGTTAAAACAACCCAATCGCTGGATTAAAACAACCGAAAATCTGGGTTAAAACAACCCAATTGCTGAGTTAAAACAACCCAATTGCTGGATTAAAACAACCCAATTGCTGGGGTTAAAACAACCCAATCACTGGGTTAAAACAACCCAATCACTGGGGTTAAAACAACCCAATCGCTGAGTTAAAACAACCCAATCGCTGAGTTAAAACAACCCAATCGCTGGGGTTAAAACAACCCAATCACTGGGTTAAAACAACCCAATCGCTGGGTTAAAACAACCCAATCGCTGAGTTAAAACAACCCAATTGCTGGATTAAAACAACCGAAAATCTGGGTTAAAACAACCCAATCGCTGAGTTAAAACAACCCAATTGCTGGATTAAAACAACCCAATCGCTGGGTTAAAACAACCCAATCGCTGAGTTAAAACAACCCAATTGCTGGATTAAAACAACCCAATTGCTGGATTAAAACAACCCAATCGCTGGGTTAAAACAACCCAATTGCTGAGTTAAAACAACCCAATCGCTGGGTTAAAACAACCCAATCGCTGGGGTTAAAACAACCCAACAACTGATTTAAACTATTCGCTGGGTTAAAACAACCCAATTGCTGGGTTAAAACAACCCAATCGCTGAGTTAAAACAACCCAATCGCTGGGGTTAAAACAACCCAATCGCTGAGTTAAAACAACCCAATCGCTGGGTTAAAACAACCCAATCGCTGAGTTAAAACAACCCAATCGCTGGATTAAAACAACCGAAAATCTGAGTTAAAACAACCCAATCGCTGAGTTAAAACAACCCAATTGCTGGATTAAAACAACCGAAAATCTGGGTTAAAACAACCGAAAATCTGAGTTAAAACAACCCAATCGCTGAGTTAAAACAACCCAATCGCTGGGGTTAAAACAACCCAATCGCTGAGTTAAAACAACCCAATTGCTGGGTTAAAACAACCCAATCGCTGAGTTAAAACAACCCAATCGCTGGATTAAAACAACCGAAAATCTGAGTTAAAACAACCCAATCGCTGAGTTAAAACAACCCAACCGCTGAGTTAAAACAACCCAATTGCTGGATTAAAACAACCGAAAATCTGGGTTAAAACAACCCAATTGCTGGGTTAAAACAACCCAATCGCTGAGTTAAAACAACCCAATCGCTGGGGTTAAAACAACCCAATCGCTGGGGTTAAAACAACCCAATCGCTGAGTTAAAACAACCCAATTGCTGGGTTAAAACAACCCAATCGCTGAGTTAAAACAACCCAATCGCTGGATTAAAACAACCGAAAATCGGAGTTAAAACAACCCAATCGCTGGATTAAAACAACCGAAAATCGATTGGGTTGTTTTAACCCAGTGGTTGGATTAAATGTTTGACCCAACCTGCTGGGTAGTTTTATTTAACTCAACTATTTTTTGAAAATTACTGCTATTGTTGCTTAAAATGAACCCAAAGTATGTTGGAAATTAATATTTATTAATAAGTTTAATGAATAATATTAAACAATAAACATTTATTACATTTCTTATTAATAAAAATACATTATATTTTATATTGTATTATAAAAATACAATTTATTAAATTGCTTATTAATAAAAATACATACATTTTACATTCATACATTTAATAAGATTAGGGAGAAAAATGCCCTTTATAAAGGTAAAAACAAAAGCCCTCAGGGTAAATATCACAAATATTCATATTTAAATATGTCAGCGCTGACAGAACACTGATTAGAATATTGCTTCAGAATAAATTATATTTAGATCACAAGAAACATTTTTACTGGATTTAATCACATGACGAGGCTAAATGTGGAGCTCTGAGTTATGATGTCAGAAGAGCTGAATCTCACCTTTGAACACAAACTCGGTGCCGCCCATCACGCGTGTGGAATGAAGCCCGCGGCTGTAGCGTCCTCTGGCGTAGATGCTGAAGGTCGGGTGTTTGCAGACCGGGTCAGAATAGTGGTAGTAACGCCCCTCCCACGTGTTGTTGTTGTCGTGGAAGATGAAGTGGCGCGTGAGGAACAGAACCTCCGGCCGGACCTCGCAGCGCCGGGACGCCCAGTGCCCCTGAAGACTCACCGTCAGGTCCGGCCGCGGCGGGAGGACGGGCGGGTGGAAGGCGTCCGAGCGGGACACGATCCGGCAGGCGATGCAGCTGTGATCGTGATTCTGAGAACAGATGAGCAGATTAGATTAGACTGATGTGATTATGAGATCTGATTATCTTCTGAGGCTCTGGATATAAAGCATGCAGGGATGATCAGTCATCAATCAGATCAACCAATCAATTACACTGACTTTATCTGTGACACTCATTTATTTGTGAAGCTACAAAATATTCACTGAAGAGCTTCTGTGTGTCTAATGCATGTTTATATTCGAATCTAATGGTCTATTAGTTCATATTTGAATCTTATAGCATGTTATTGCTTTTTTTAAGAGTAGCAAAGAATAGCAAAGCAATGATTACATTTATGAATGAAATGCTTTATTTTACAGTTAATGGATTTCAAAAGATAAATATAAGTATATCATTTCTATAAGAATTTTGAGGTCACAATATTTTATAGTATAAACTTAATTTCTACATTTAATATATACTGTATATGCACATGTTAGCGGTATATTATCTGAAGCAGACAGAGCAGAGTAAAGAGTTAAAGAGTGGCTGTCATGTGGGAGCAGTGAATGAATTCAACTGCAATTATTCATTCACTTTAGTTGGTAAAAACTGTAAGTTACACATTCAAACTATAAATGACACTTTCAAACTGCAAAAACTGTAAATGAAATATTCAAACTGTAAATGACACTTTTAAACTGCAAAAACTATAAATCATGTATCAACCCTCTAAATCAGTTGCATGTGCAAACAAATTGCACATGCAGGATCGGACCAGTGCTGCGACGTCATGACAGTTTATCATTTGCACGTGTTTTTAAGCCTTGCCAATTTAAACATTCAAGCGCAAGAATCTGCAAAAGATAACTTGAGCATGCTGTGTGAGAAGTTTTGTGTGCCAAGAAAGCCGCGTCTGACAGCACGCGAATACTGAACTGAGTTCTCTTTCACTTGAACAATTTCACACAAAATTATGTCAAAATGCCCATCTTGGCGAGTATCCATAGTTGGTTATGTCTTGAGCGAACGTAAAAAGTTGAGAAAACGTGTACAGTATCAGTATATTGGATCCGTGCATTCGGTCTTAAAGTGACAGCAGCCTAATATTTCTGCTGCTGTCTCTGTTTTTAATGTTTATCAAACAACAGACTCACTGCAAAAAATCACTCAATGCTCTTGACTGAATAACTAATGTAATTTTAATAAGCATTAATCTATATTTACATTTACACTAGGGCTGGGACAATACTATCGATGCATTGCGATTTGTGGATCGTTTCTGATATTTTCCAAATGCATCGCAATTTTGTTTTTCTGAGCTTAAGGTGCGGTCACACTGCACTTTTCGTTCCATTGAGTTCCGTTCAAACGCATGCAAATGCATCAGACCGGAAACGCAAGCTCGTGCGAAAAATTCCGCATTTCGCTGCATTCCAAAGTTCAAGTTTGATGAACTCTGACCTGTGAATTCACATCACGTGAAGACGTGCGACCGGTACTCGCAGCTCAGAATGCTTTTATGATGTGAGATTAATGTAAACGGTCCACTGCAAACACATTTGTGATGCACTTCTACCTTTTTAAACTTTACAAATGATTATTTTACAGAAGGTTCAAGTGGTGTGTGTCAGGAAGCAGAGTACGGCTGTTTCTAAAGCAAGCAGTGCCATCTGCTGTTGAAAACTGAACTCAGAATCAATTCGAGAGAGAATCGCAATACATACGGAGAATATCAGAATCGATCCAGAATCATCGATGTATTTTCCCAGCCCTAATTTATACAGTGAAGATAATGCAGTGCTATTTTACATTTGATTACTTTATTCAGTTTCTGTACCTAATCTACAAATAACTACAGTTAGATCTACCTGAAAAACCTGGAAATGCCTGTTTAATTGGCATATTTTCTATTGTGTTTATTGCTTGTAGTTTGATTATTTGACCTTATTTTATTACAGACTGTTTAATAGAATTTAAAATGTATATAATATATTATAGTCTATTTATGTACAATTTTTTTCATTTGCATTGTTCTTGCAATCCATGTAAAAAGTCTGGTGAGTAAAATAAAAAAAATTGACTAGGCAATATTAAAAATAGTCCTTTATTCGACTGAAAGTCACAAAATGCAAACAATACAGGTGCATCTTCAAATGTTTTAACTAATCTAATGATTAATGGAGTAATCAGTCGAACATCGGTCGATCATTAATCGGATCATTTTTTTGTGGTAATAAAAACAGAATTAAATGAAAAACAGCCACTGAAATGACTTAAAATACATATATAATAACGACGAGGCAATAATAATTGGATCAAATAAACTATCCTGTGCCGCTTTCGTTTATAAATGACGTACGTTAGAAATCTGGTGTAATGCAATGAGTGTGAGAGCGGCGCCGTCACGTGATCACATGACTCTGATCCGCCCTGAAAACCACCAATGAACACACTGGCACTCCCAAAGACTTCTGGGACACGGAATGAGGATACGGCTGCTATTTGAGATTCAGGGATGGAATTGCAATCATGTCGGTCAAGTGGCTAAATAAGGAAAGCTCTGTTAATGAGGGCGGCTTTAATGGCAGCGAGATGACGTCATGCTTCAAAGCGCTGCCTGATGGGATTGAAATGGATGCCACATGCTTGAGGCCGTCGAGCGGCATTTTTCTGTTGTTACGGCCTGAATGAGAACGGCAGCGTGTTCTTCAGCGCTCTTGTGGCTGATTCTGCAAACCATGTTTAACAGCACATGAAAGAATAAACATCTTTCCATAAAGAGGAATTTTTATATTAAATGTTTTACGAGCTCATGTCGACCGGAGATGGTTTGTGTCACAAAAGCAACTACTTAAACGAAGAAACATGCCTTCTCTTAAAGTTATTTTGTTCGTCAGATCTTTCCAGGGCTTTCTGCTGCGGGTCAAAGTCTTGGACTCTTACTGAGAGAAAACACGAGACGGAGCCTGAAACCCGTGCAGTATTTACTCTGAGCGAGCGCTGCGACATTATTTCACCCAGAATGAGGTTTGGTTTATTTCAACAGCAGAGGCCGTCTTCTCTTTTATGATTATTATTGCGACCCTCCCTGTAAAACTCTGCCAAATGAAGGATCAGTGGAGCAGAAAGCTAAACACTTCACATCACTTCCTGCGGCCGTGATGGAGAGCGAGCGACTGAGACGTAAACAGAGCCGAGCGGCGATAACCCTGCGCTCGTACATCTCGGCGTCAGTGAAGGATCCGTCGTCCTGAGCTCAAACCTCGCCTCATCCTCTCATGACAGATGGAGAATCCTCTGGGATCTCCGTCTCAGAAAACACACCAGTAACGTCACCGACGCGAGCTGCTTATCAAAGTGACCGCGATTAACTTCAGTTTACGTGACAACACTACATCTACTCGTGGAAACATGAGAAATAAATAATAATGCTTTTTTAATTAATAATAATAATAATATTTTTTTTAGAAATTGTATTTTTTATGTAAATTAGTAAATTGCTTTTTAATGAAAAACATAATTTTTCATGTTCGCTATATTTTTTTCCTTTTTTAAGGATGTTTACATATTTTAATAAAAATAGGTTTTTGTTTTTGTAATTAATAATAATATTTTTTATAATTAATATTAGTAATAATCAATTTTGTAAATGTTTAATATATTTTTTGTACATTTTTAAATAGCTTTTTAATAATAATTTTTTTGTATTGAATAAAAATGCATTTTTGTAGTGAATAATGTTTTTTAAATAATAGTAACAATAATAATAATATATTTTTTGTAATAAATAATAATAATATGTTTTGTAATTAATAATAATCCATTTTGTAAATATTTTCTTTAAAAACTAAATTTGTAAATTGCTTTTTAATGAAAAAACCTACTGTTTTACGTTTGCTATATATATATATATATATATATATTTTTTTTTTAAAGTTTACATATTTTCATAATAATAATATAGGTTTTTGTAATGAATAATAATGTATTTTTATAATGAATAATAAAGTTTTTATAATTAATAAAAATAATAATAATAAAAATACATTTTTGTAATGAATAATAATAATACTTTTTGTAATTTATAATATTAATAATCAATTTTTGTAAATATATTTTTAAAAAATTTAAATTTGTAAATTGCTTTTTAATGAAAAACAAAACCTAATGTTTTATGTTTGCTATATTTTTTTCCTTTTTTTAGGATGTTAACATATTTTTATGATATTAATATACTTTTTGTAATGAATGCTAATGTATATTTTGTGTATGTGCATATTTAATGTGTATTATTAATATTAAAAATAATATTTTTGTAATGAATAATAACAATAATAATTTTTGTAATTAATAATATTAATGTTTAAAACTTTTTGTACATTTATAATTGCTTTTTTATTTATGTAATATTTATTTATATTTATTTTTCTATTTTCTAATCGAGTTTTTGTAATGAATCATCATTTTTTTTATAATTAATAATAATACGTTTTTAAATTGATGTCTTTGTAAATTTGTAAATTGCTTTTTATGAAAAAACAAAAATGTTCAAGCCTATAAAATATATTTTCTTTTAAGGATGTTTACATATTCTTAGACATCTGTGTGCTGTTTTACCATCACATGACCTCAAGTAGGTTAATACTTTTATAAAATAACCACAACATAAAAGCATACAGTGACAGAGCTGTATATCAGTCAGCATTGTTTAATAAATAATATTTATAAGAAGCAAGAACTTGAAGTACAGTACGGCTCGAGAGAATGATTCTCACCTGGGCGTTCTGCAGCGCGGCCTGATAGCTGGAGGGTCTGTAGTACATCCTCTGCGCGGGTTCGGTGTGGATGTCGCCCAGGTACAGCTCCTCCACCAGCTGATCCAGGTGATGATGCAGGTGCTGCTTCTCCATCCGCAGCAGCTGCAGCTCGTGCATGGCGAAGTTCAGGCCTCTGGAGCAGTCGCAGTCGCAGCCGCCCTCGTCGCTCCACAGCTCGTAACTCACGTTCGGCAGCCAGGACCCGAACTCGCGCGAGGAGCCTCTGCAGCTGCGGTTCAGCCTCTGACCGAGCTCTTTCGCCACCGACGCCGAGTGACACACCACCTGACGAGTCAAGACGCGTTTATTCCTACAGTGCTTTAATAACCAGGAAAATGACAGAATCGATGATGCAAACTTGTAAAGTGTTCCCAAGATTTCCTCATCTCCACATGTAAACATGTATTTAATATTTCTACACCTGTGTGCTGTGGATCTGGTAGTCGGCCTCCGTTCCGCCCCGTACGATCCAGGACGCCTGTCGGAGGCGCAGTCGGCCCCGGACCAGCAGCGTGTAGGTCGGGACGGTGCAGTGGTTGTCGGAGTAGTAGAACTGGTGAGCCTGGAAGGTGTTGTTGTGAAAGAAGCGATACGAGCGAGTGAGAAACTCCGGACCGGGCCGAACCTCACAGCTGCCATGAGGGAACAGAGAGAGAGACGACAGAGACTTGACATTCAGCACTTTTACAGTGTTTTTTATAAATGATTTATCATTACTGTGTTAAATTCATGTTCCTTGAATCAGAATATCTTCTCCTCCCTCTTGCAGCATCTCTTCTCTTCTCTGATGATGAGGGCGGGGCAACCTGTCACTCACATGAGATCCACCAATAGCAAACCACAACCATCCAATCAAATCCCCACAGACAAAATCAAGCCCCGCCCTACATTTGTTCTTGTTTGCAAAGCGTTTCACTCTGATATACTGTACAACAGTATATACTAATTGTCTTTTAAATCAAAAGAAAACTCAAAGCTGAACTGCTTCAGATCTCTCACGCTCTCACCCAGTGGACACCCAGTGGCCTTCGATGTTGGGCGGCATCTGGACAGTGATGCGGGCGCCGTTGTGCAGATGTTTCAGCATGTGGAGGCACTGTGTGTCTTTAGACGGCCAGCCGAGACTCTTCTCCAGCGCCAGCCGAGGGGAACGACTGTCAGAGACGAGCAGAGACGAGCCCTTCACACACCCTGAGGAAACAACCACAGCGACGGCTTAGAGGAGCGTTAACAGGACATCCATCTATCTATCTATCTATCATCTAATATTTGTATATATAATGAAAGAATGAAATGTTTCTTTTTATTTTTTTTTTTCTTTCTTATGCATGTGTTATGATTATTAGATCCCTTTCATGCATGAATTATGATAACCTCAGTCAGGATTTTTTCCTGTGTTTTTATTGCTCTTAGGGCATGAAAAACAAGATTTGAAATGTAATTTTTTACGCATACTTTTCAAAGAGATTTCCAGATGTCCACTTGAGTGACCCGCATGCGTTTATGGTTTAAACATAATACAGTAATAACACAGCAATATTGTGTGTATTTAAGAAACCAATCAATAAAATTACATAAAATCATGTGAAAAATATATATAAAAAATATAAATGTCAATCTCAATGAGTTTTTAACCTGGTTAAATAAAGAATGAAATGTGAAATATTGCAAATGCAATATCATCTAAAATGAGCAGTGATGGGGGTAATGTATTACAAGTAACACGTTACGTAATAAGATTACTTTTTGATGTAACGAGTAGTAACACATTACAAGTAAAAAGTATTACATAATCAGATTTTTTTTGATGTTACGAGTAAAGTAATACATTACAAGTAAAAAGTATTACGTAATCAGATTATTTTTTGATGTAACGAGTAAAGTAACGCATTACAAGTAATGTGCATTACGTAATCAGATTACTTTTTGATGTAACGAGTAAAAGTATTACGTAATCAGATTATTTTTTGATGTAACGAGTAAAGTAACGCATTACAAGTAACGTGCATTACGTAATCAGATTACTTTTTGATGTAACGAGCAAAGTAATGCATTACAAGTAACATGCATTATGTAATCAGATTACTTTTTGATGTAACGAGCAAAGTAATGCATTACAAGTAACATGCATTATGTAATCAGATTACTTTTTGATGTAACGAGTAAAGTAACGCATTACAAGTAACGTGCATTACGTAATCAGATTACTTATTGATGTAACGAGTAAAGTAACGCATTACAAGTAACGTGAATTATGTAATCAGATTACTTTTTGATGTAACGAGTAAAGTAACGCATTACAAGTAACGTGCATTACGTAATCAGATTACATTTTGATGTTACAAGTAACGCATTACAAGTAATGTGCATTACGTAATCAGATTACTTTTTGATGTAAAGAGTAAAGTAATGTATTACAAGTAACACATTATGTAATCAGATTACTTTTTGATGTAACGAGTAAAGTAACGCATTACAAGTAATGTGCATTATGTAATCAGATTACATTTTGATGTTACAAGTAACGCATTACAAGTCACATACATTACGTAATCACATTACTTTTTGATGTTAATGCAAATTACATTCTAATAACACAAATACATTTATTTACAGTCAAAAAAAGATACTGCAAATGAAGTATTTTCAAAAACAAGTCACAGTAATAGTATGAATTGTAGAAATATAGCTATTGATGCATGATGTCCACAACATTTTTTTTTACCCGCGAGAGTCTCCTAGGATAGAAGGAATGGATGGATATTCCAGAACAACTTAGCATTTCTGACTGGCCATCGGCCATCTTGTTTTGGAGGGGAAAAAATTTGACATACAACAGCTTGCCACTTGGTGGCAGTGTATAGGAGGATGCACTAGAATACACTGTAGAGGTTGATGTGCAACTATACCATCAAAACCCATGCATACGCAAGGAAATGCTTTTTGAATAGCTGTCCACTGTAGTGACCTCTATGTGTGAAATGTAAAGTTCTTTGAATTATCAGTTACAATTTCATTTTATGTTAGTACTGAAAGGGTTAATTCATATTGTAAATACATGAGAAATGTACACATGAATGTCAGTAATCAGATCTGCAAGTAAACCCTGTAATGACACATGGCTTTAAAGATACTGACTGCACATCTTTAGATCACATGGCCTAATTCAAACTGAATGGAAAGAATAATTCCAGAGAGAAACTGTGTGGAAACACAACACACATTTCAGAGAGTCAGTGTGAACGTTAGAGGATATAAAAACCTTTAATGACTGTGGGAACGAGCTGGTGCTTTGGACAGAGATGAGGTATTATAATTCATTTTTAAATTCCGTATAATGACACTCGGAGAAAATAAAGCTGATGGTTGAGATAACACCAAACACATTTCTGGCCCGTGATCAGGACCTGCATAAGGACGCCAGATGAAAGGAGAAAAACCTCGAATAGCTTCAGACTAAAACCTCGGAAATTAAAGAATTTCAGTGCCTGAGGCTTCAGGTCTGTATTCCACGCATTCCATCCCAAGATCTGCGTTATGGCAACAGAAACATCATCAAATATATTCCCAAAGTAGGAAACTTTATTACAGTACAGTAAAGTACATCTGCCTGAATCAGAGTCAAGAGAGCATGCAGCACTTCAGGCTCCAAAATAACAACGTTAAATCATTTCAACCATGAAATAGAGCTGAAATAATCACCTCAAAGCGTCCACCATTTACCTTCACTCTTGAAAATAGAGGCTTTTCACAGGGAAACCATAGAAGAACCATTTTTGGTTCCTTAAAGAACCTTAAAGTGATCAGTATCTGTACTTTACTGGAATATTTATATTTAGGGAAACTTTTTTTAACATGAAAATTCATAATTCATAATGAAGTCAGACTGAGTTTAAATATTTCGCTAATTTCTATATTTAAACAACTTGTAATAGAAAGAATGTTTGCCATTCTTCAAGTAATCAAACAGCTGTGGAAGTATAGTGATATTTATTAGTTGCACGTTTACCCTATTCACCCTTCATCCGCGTTTATCTATTCTGGATCCTAACGGAACACTACGTTCTCCAGGGAAACTCCGGCCAGCACAGCTGGAAACATTAGTAACGCTCCGCTGCTTCACTCATATCAAAGTCATCATCTCTCTCCCGAGAAACACATCAGCGCCGTCTGCACCTGCGCACACATCGATGCTGACCGCCGGCCAACCAAGTGTTTGCAAACCCTGTTATTACCTCACAACACGATCACAACATGCCTGATCATCACGACACACCTGATCTTCACAACACGCCTGATCTTCACAACACGCCTGATAATCACAACACGCCTGATCATCACAACACGCCTGATCATCACAACACGCCTGATCTTCACAACACACCTGATCTTCACAACACGATCACAACACGCCTGATCATCACAACACGCCTGATCTTCACAACACGCCTGATCTTCACAACACGCCTGATCTTCACAACACACCTGATCTTCACAACACGCCTGATCTTCACAACACACCTGATCTTCACAACACACCTGATCTTCACAACACGCCTGATCTTCACAATACACCTGATCTTCACAACACGCCTGATCTTCACAACACACCTGATCTTCACAACACGCCTGATCATCACAACACACCTGATCTTCACAACACGCCTGATCTTCACAACACACCTGATCTTCACAATACACCTGATCTTCACAACACGCCTGATCATCACAACACACCTGATCTTCACAACACACCTGATCTTCACAATACACCTGATCTTCACAACACGCCTGATCTTCACAACACGATCACAACACGCCTGATCATCACAACACACCTGATCTTCACAACACGCCTGATCTTCACAACACGCCTGATCTTCACAACACGCCTGATCTTCACAACACGCCTGATCTTCACAACACGATCACAACATGCCTGATCATCACGACACACCTGATCTTCACAACACACCTGATCTTCACAACACACCTGATCTTCACAACACGCCTGATCTTCACAACACACCTGATCTTCACAACACACCTGATCTTCACAACACGCCTGATCTTCACAACACGCCTGATCTTCACAACACGCCTGATCTTCACAACACGCCTGATCTTCACAACACGCCTGATCATCACAACACGATCACAACACGCCTGATCTTCACAACACGATCACAACATGCCTGATCATCACGACACACCTGATCTTCACAACACACCTGATCTTCAACACACCTGATCTTCACAATACACCTGATCTTCACAACACGCCTGATCTTCACAACACCTGATCTTCACAACACGCCTGATCATCGCAACACACCTGATCTTCACAACACACCTGATCTTCACAATACACCTGATCTTCACAACACGCCTGATCATCACAACACACCTGATCTTCACAACACACCTGATCTTCACAATACACCTGATCTTCACAACAGGCCTGATCTTCACAACACGATCACAACACGCCTGATCATCACAACACACCTGATCTTCACAACACGCCTGATCTTCACAACACGCCTGATCATCACAACACGCCTGATCTTCACAACACGCCTGATCATCACAACACGATCACAACACACCTGATCATCACAACACGCCTGATCTTCACAACATGCCTGATCTTCACAACACGCCTGATCATCACAACACGCCTGATCATCACAACACGCCTGATCTTCACAACACGCCTGATCTTCACAACACGCCTGATCTTCACAACACGCCTGATCTTCACAACACGCCTGATCATCACAACACGCCTGATCATCACAACACGCCTGATCATCACAACACACCTGATCTTCACACCACGCCTGATCTTCACAACACGCCTGATCTTCACAACACGCCTGATCATCACAACACACCTGATCTTCACAACATGCCTGATCTTCACAACACGCCTGATCTTCACAACACGCCTGATCATCACAACACGCCTGATCATCACAACACGATCACAACACGCCTGATCATCACAACACGCCTGATCTTCACAACACGCCTGATCTTCACAACACGATCACAACACGCCTGATCATCACAACACACCTGATCTTCACAACACGCCTGATCTTCACAACACGCCTGATCATCACAACACGATCACAACACACCTGATCATCACAACACGCCTGATCTTCACAACACGCCTGATCTTCACAACACGCCTGATCTTCACAACACGCCTGATCATCACAACACGCCTGATCTTCACAACACGCCTGATCATCACAACACGCCTGATCATCACAACACGCCTGATCATCACACACGCCTGATCATCAACACGCCTGATCTTCACAACACGCCTGATCATCACAACACGCCTGATCATCACAACACGCCTGATCATCACAACACGCCTGATCTTCACAACACGCCTGATCTTCCAACACGCCTGATCCACAACACGCCTGATCATCACAACACGCCTGATCTTCACAACACTGATCTTCACAACACGCCTGATCTTCACAACACCCTGATCCACAACACGCCTGATCATCACAACACGCCTGATCATCACAACACGCCTGATCTTCACAACACGCCTGATCTTCACACACCCTGATCATCACAACACGCCTGATCGCACAACACGCCTGATCTTCACAACACGCCTGATCTTCACAACACGCCTGAACAACACACGCCGATCATCACAACACGCCTGATCACACAACACGCCTGATCTTCACACACGCCTGATCATCACAACACACCTGATCTCACACACACCTGATCTTCACAATACACCTGATCACCACGCCTGATCATCACAACACACCTGATCTTCACAACACGCCTGATCATCACAACACGCCTGATCTTCACAACACGCCTGATCATCACAACACGATCACAACACGCCTGATCATCACAACACACACTGATCTTCACACACGATCACAACACGCCTGATCATCACAACACGCCTGATCTTCACAACACGATCACAACACGCCTGATCATCACACACACCTGATCTTCACAACACGCCTGATCTTCACAACACGCCTGATCATCACAACACGCCTGATCTTCACACACGCCTGATCATCACAACACGATCACAACACACCTGATCATCACAACACGCCTGATCTTCACAACACGCCTGATCTTCACAACACGCCTGATCATCACAACACGCCTGATCATCACAACAGCCTGATCTTCACAACACGATCACAACACGCCTGATCTTCACAACACGCCGATCTTCACAACACGCCTGATCATCACAACATGCCTGATCTTCACAAACGATCACAACACGCCTGATCATCACAACACGCCTGATCTTCACAACACGCCTGATCATCACAACACGCCTGATCTTCACAACACGCCTGATCATCACAACACGATCACAACACGCCTGATCATCACAACACCCTGATCTCACAACACGCCTGATCATCACAACACGCCTGATCATCACAACACGCCTGATCTCACAACACGATCACAACACGCCTGATCATCACAACACGCCTGATCTTCACAACACGCCTGATCATCACAACACGCCTGATCTTCACAACACGCCTGATCATCACAACACGCCTGATCATCACAACACGCCTGATCTTCACAACACGCCTGATCATCACACACACAGCCTGATCATCACAACACGCCTGATCATCACAACACACCTGATCTTCACAACACGCCTGATCTTCACAACACGATCACAACACGCCTGATCATCACACGCCTGATCTTCACAACACGCCTGATCATCACAACACGCCTGATCATCACAACACCCTGATCATCACAACACGCCTGATCTTCACAACACGCCTGATCATCACAACACGCCTGATCTTCACAACACGCCTGATCTTCACAACACGCCTGATCATCACAACACGCCTGATCTTCACAACACACCTGATCTTCACAACACGATCACAACACGCCTGATCTTCACAACACGCCTGATCTTCACAACACGCCTGATCTTCACAACACGCCTGATCTTCACAACACACCTGATCTTCACAACACACCTGATCTTCACAACACGCCTGATCTTCACAATACACCTGATCTTCACAACACGCCTGATCTTCACAACACACCTGATCTTCACAACACGCCTGATCATCACAACACACCTGATCTTCACAACACGCCTGATCTTCACAACACACCTGATCTTCACAATACACCTGATCTTCACAACACGCCTGATCTTCACAACACGATCACAACACGCCTGATCATCACAACACACCTGATCTTCACAACACGCCTGATCTTCACAACACGCCTGATCTTCACACACCCTGATCTTCACAACACGCCTGATCTTCACACACGATCACAACATGCCTGATCATCACGACACACCTGATCTTCACAACACACCTGATCTTCACAACACACCTGATCTTCACAACACGCCTGATCTTCACAACACACCTGATCTTCACAACACGCCTGATCTTCACAACACACCTGATCTTCACAACACGCCTGATCTTCACAACACGCCTGATCTTCACAACACGCCTGATCTTCACAACACGCCTGATCATCACAACACGATCACAACACGCCTGATCTTCACAACACGATCACAACATGCCTGATCATCACGACACACCTGATCTTCACAACACACCTGATCTTCACAACACACCTGATCTTCACAATACACCTGATCTTCACAACACGCCTGATCTTCACAACACACCTGATCTTCACAACACGCCTGATCATCACAACACACCTGATCTTCACAACACACCTGATCTTCACAATACACCTGATCTTCACAACACGCCTGATCATCACAACACACCTGATCTTCACAACACACCTGATCTTCACAATACACCTGATCTTCACAACACGCCTGATCTTCACAACACGATCACAACACGCCTGATCATCACAACACACCTGATCTTCACAACACGCCTGATCTTCACAACACGCCTGATCATCACAACACGCCTGATCTTCACAACACGCCTGATCATCACAACACGATCACAACACACCTGATCATCACAACACGCCTGATCATCACAACACGCCTGATCATCACAACACGCCTGATCTTCACAACACGCCTGATCTTCACAACACGCCTGATCTTCACAACAGCCTGATCTTCACAACACGCCTGATCATCACAACACGCCTGATCATCACAACACGCCTGATCATCACAACACACCTGATCTTCACACCACGCCTGATCTTCACAACACGCCTGATCTTCACAACACGCCTGATCATCACAACACGCCTGATCTTCACAACACGCCTGATCTTCACAACACGCCTGATCTTCACAACACGCCTGATCATCACAACACGCCTGATCATCACAACACGATCACAACACGCCTGATCATCACAACACGCATGATCTTCACAACACGCATGATCTTCACAACACGATCACAACACGCCTGATCATCACAACACACCTGATCTTCACAACACGCCTGATCTTCACAACACGCCTGATCATCACAACACGATCACAACACACCTGATCATCACAACACGCCTGATCTTCACAACACGCCTGATCTTCACAACACGCCTGATCTTCACAACACGCCTGATCATCACAACACGCCTGATCTTCACAACACGCCTGATCATCACAACACGCCTGATCATCACAACACGCCTGATCATCACAACACGCCTGATCATCACAACACACCTGATCTTCACAACACGCCTGATCATCACAACACGCCTGATCATCACAACACGCCTGATCATCACAACACGCCTGATCTTCACAACACGCCTGATCTTCACAACACGCCTGATCTTCACAACACGCCTGATCATCACAACACGCCTGATCATCACAACACGCCTGATCTTCACAACACGCC
This sequence comes from Ancherythroculter nigrocauda, assembly GCA_036281575.1. Lineage (NCBI taxonomy): Eukaryota > Metazoa > Chordata > Actinopteri > Cypriniformes > Xenocyprididae > Ancherythroculter > Ancherythroculter nigrocauda. The sequence goes on along the minus strand of VTFQ01000008.1, from coordinate 48,288,583 downwards.
TGATCTTCACAACACGCCTGATCTTTACAACACGCCTGATCATCACAACACGCCTGATCATCACAACACGCCTGATCATCACAACACGCCTGATCTTCACAACACGCCTGATCTTCACAACACGCCTGATCATCACAACACGCCTGATCTTCACAACACGCCTGATCTTCACAACACGCCTGATCAACACAACACGCCTGATCATCACAACACGCCTGATCATCACAACACGCCTGATCTTCACAACACGCCTGATCATCACAACACACCTGATCTTCACAACACACCTGATCTTCACAATACACCTGATCTTCACAACACGCCTGATCATCACAACACACCTGATCTTCACAACACGCCTGATCATCACAACACGCCTGATCTTCACAACACGCCTGATCATCACAACACGATCACAACACGCCTGATCATCACAACACACCTGATCTTCACAACACGATCACAACACGCCTGATCATCACAACACGCCTGATCTTCACAACACGATCACAACACGCCTGATCATCACAACACACCTGATCTTCACAACACGCCTGATCTTCACAACACGCCTGATCATCACAACACGCCTGATCTTCACAACACGCCTGATCATCACAACACGATCACAACACACCTGATCATCACAACACGCCTGATCTTCACAACACGCCTGATCTTCACAACACGCCTGATCATCACAACACGCCTGATCATCACAACACGCCTGATCTTCACAACACTCCTGATCATCACAACACGCCTGATCTTCACAACACGCCTGATCTTCACAACACGCCTGATCATCACAACATGCCTGATCTTCACAACACGATCACAACACGCCTGATCATCACAACACGCCTGATCTTCACAACACGCCTGATCATCACAACACGCCTGATCTTCACAACACGCCTGATCATCACAACACGATCACAACACGCCTGATCATCACAACACGCCTGATCTTCACAACACGCCTGATCATCACAACACGCCTGATCATCACAACACGCCTGATCTTCACAACACGATCACAACACGCCTGATCATCACAACACGCCTGATCTTCACAACACGCCTGATCATCACAACACGCCTGATCTTCACAACACGCCTGATCATCACAACACGCCTGATCATCACAACACGCCTGATCTTCACAACACCTGATCATCACAACACGCCTGATCATCACAACACGCCTGATCATCACAACACACCTGATCTTCACAACACGCCTGATCTTCACAACACGATCACAACACGCCTGATCATCACAACACGCCTGATCTTCACAACACGCCTGATCATCACAACACGCCTGATCATCACAACACGCCTGATCATCACAACACGCCTGATCTTCACAACACGCCTGATCATCACAACACGCCTGATCATCACAACACGCCTGATCTTCACAACACGCCTGATCATCACAACACGCCTGATCTTCACAACACGCCTGATCATCACTGACAAGCCACGCAATATCGCGTTCATATCGCAGATGAATCGCCTTCGATAATGAACGCGATATTGCGTGGCTTGTCAGTGAACTACGACATAGTGGTGCTATGTGCAACTGCACTCCACATCTGGTTAGTGAGGAAGTGATGAAGCAAAGCGTGAGACATCACTTCCGTCATCAGAGCGCGTTTTTTGACCTCACTAAACGGATGCTGAACGGAGCTGGACATAATGGTGTTTTAGAGGTAAAAAATTATGTAAATACTGTTCGGTTTCTCGCACAAACCGATCGTTTCGTGTCTTAGGACATCAATGTGTCGTCACGAGCCGCAGGGTTTAATTTGGATTTGTCTGTGCATGTTTTTTTGACTCTTATAGATTGTATTGACATGCATTATACGACTGACAGACTGCAACGGTTGGAGTTAAAAATCATCATTTGTGTTCTACTGAAGAAACAAAGTCACCTACATCTTGGATGCGCTGGGGGTAAGAAGATAAACATCAAATTTTCATTTTTGGGTGAACTATCCCTTTAATGCTTTCGTTCAGCAACACTCTAAAAAATGCTGGGTTAAAAACAACCCAAGTTGGGTTGGGAATGGACAAACCCAGTGATTGGGTTGTTTTAACTCAGCAGTTGGGTTAAACGTTTGACCTGCTGGATAGTTTTATTTAACTCAACTATTGTTTAAAAATGACTGCATTTCTTGCTTGGGTTGTTTTTAACCCAGCATGTGAAGGACGCATTAACCCTCTGCTTCTGCTCACGTGGCAGTGAAGAATGAATTTTAAGTCATAAAATTTTATTATGAAACACTGCACGAAAGTACTATTTTCAATTTTTATATTAAATATATATTTTCCAAAACACGTTTTACTCTAAAACTGTGAGAAAATCAAAGCCACAAATCTAAACAAGTTGTTCTCTTGCTGTTCTTTTGAACTTTCTATTCATCAAAGAATCCTGAAGAATAAAATGTTTCACAGTTTTCACAAAAATATGAAGGTGTTTTCAACATTGATAATAATCATAAATGTTTCTTGAGCAGCAAATCATCATATCAGAATGATTTCTGAAGGATCATGTGACACTGAAGACTGGAGTAATGATGCTGAAAATTCAGATTTGATCACAGGAATAAATTACACTTTACTAGATATTAACATAGAAAACAGCTGATTTACACTGGAATAATATTTCACTGTTTTTACTGTATTGATTTGATCAAATAAATGGATCCTTGATGAGCAAAAGAGACTCTCAAAAACATTTTAAAAATCTGACCAAGCCCAGACTGCTACTGTAAACGTACTTAATTTGTTCTTGCAGTGCAAAAAATCTAGCTATGGATTTAATATTCTTCAGAGGGATCAGTGAACTGACTTCCATTCTGTTTCTGTCTTGTTTCTCACACCATCTTCATCCTTCCGCTGCGAATGCTGAAGTGAGCCAAACACTCGCTCTCGTTCCCAGCGCTGGCCGTCTATCTCAATCAAAGCGTCCGCAGCGCTCTCGAGACCAAACCACCAAGAACATTTCCAGTTGGCCCGATCCCATCGCTGAGGTAACAGCTCTGGGCCGACTGACAAACACACAAGCTCCAGAATCACTCCGTCCGGATACAGTCGACAACACAATTCCATCTGAAAGCTTTTTACCACACGGCCCTCGTCTGCGTCTGAAGGGACGCTTTCTTCCGGAGAGTCGCTTTAACGGCCCTCTCGTTAATTCTGATTATATATACAAGTTTATGAGCTTGTAGACGTTTTAATAGACGCATGATTCAATGGAGGAAAGGGTTTCATGTGGATAAGAATAGCACATGTATTTAGAGGAGGATACCAGCTAACAGCGAACGTTCTGCCAAGGTTCTCTCAAAGTTATGAGCAAACCTTCTTCCAGTAACGTTTATCTGGTCTTTAATAATGCTCTCAAAACGTCAACATGCGTTTAAACATTTTAGTTTGTCTTTAAATGTTACAACTTTTCAGAACATTTAGAGAACATTTAAAAGTAACGTTCCAATAATGTTTCCTTGACGTTTGCATTACCAAGAAAAAAACGTTCAGAGAACATGTTTTCATAACTTCATTCTTAGAACATATTTTTGATTGATTTTGAAAAAATTGGAGCATGTTTTACAAGAAAATATTATTTCTTTATAAAATTATTTTTCAAAATTTCATGTTTAATTCAATTTCTTTCTATAATTATTATCCTGAGTGAAAACTGGGTGATTATGTATCAGAATTTGAATATATATATAAAGGAGTCATATCATCCTTTTTTTTACATTTATTATTTATTTTTCCCAGATGTTTTATAATTTTATTATCAAAATGCATGTCAAAAACATGCATTTATGTCAGTTTATTCTGCTGTTTAGAGATAATATGATCTATCTTACATCCTCACCGTGTCTGCATTAAGTTTCTAAACCCCTTAATAGAAGTAAATGTTCATCTGTGATGTCAGAAAGTATCAGGCGTTTGTTGTTTCGCTCATTTGTATAAAAGGATAAATGTCAACATTAAAAATGATCATTCTATCATCATTAGGGTCTACATGACATTGGACCCCACTGTGTTTCACTGAAGATAAAAGAGCATTTTTAAGACGTTCTGCAGTTTCTCTTTCTTTCCAGCGTGTATCAGACACTCAGTTTGAGCTCGATGCTGTTCAACATCTAACAAGGTTTCGGAGCCAGTCGGCTCCACGTGAGACGCTCCTAAGGTTGCCGTCTTGGCTTCTCTTTGACCTGATCCTGAGGTTTTCCCCCTATAAATTCCCAGCACGCTCTAATCTGCCCTGACGACGGGGTTTATGGCTGCTGGGAAAGGCTGCTATAATGCGCCACTTAATTGAACGTTAGATTCTCTTAAACACACTGGAGAGAAAGAGCATATGAAAATATCTTTTTTATCTCTCGGCTCCGTTTGAAGTGGCTGCCAAACGTTTGTCATTTCCAGCTGATGAAACGGGTCAAACGCAGTCCAGTAATATGCTCTCTCTTCCCACGTGACACTGTTGAGATCTATTGCACATGTGTGCAGAGAAACAGCATTGTGAGTTATTCAATCCTTGATAGTACAATTTGTACATTCTGCGTTTTGTTTACCTGTACAAACTATCCCACTCACACACACCACACACACACACACCTAACAGGGTCAGAAATGAACAGAAGAGGCAAAAATGCCCCAGATATTTAATATTTTAGAGCAAAGACAGCCCATTACTGAGTTATGTAACATTTCATATATTTCACAACACTCTTTTAGAATTATCTGACTTTAGAGACACTAATATTAAGTGTAAAAATGACCCTCCAGGAGGAAATGTTCATTTCTGACAGGTCTAATTGAGATCTAATCAATTATTATACATAAAACTGAACTTAATTAACTTACTACAGAATCTGTACTACATTTAATTAAAGCTGACAAGCGTGTTCACACGCCCTCATGAAGAATAAGGTTTGTGGTTGATGATTTTCACTACAGCTCAAACTCGATTACTGTTTTAACAAATTACACAGTTTGATCTAACAACATTAACATGACGAAATTTAACTTCTTATTGGATAAAACAGCACACAAATGCTGAAATGTGACGAAAACCTGAAGTTAACTTTGAATACGATTTTAGTTGTAATTAATGTATTATTTAGAAAAAGATTTTTTAAAAATGACTTTTGCTTTAAGTAGACTATTTTGATTGACAGGCTGCAGCATACGCGATACTAACGACATTTTAAATTTATATAATTATTATATTTATATTCTATGCACGAATTCATAGTATTAAACAGATTGAACATGAATGAAATCACTCACCAATCATCAGCAGCAGCAGAAACACAGACGCAGCCATCATTATTCCCACAGAATGAGTTTCGCTCAGTAATATTCCTTCCTCAGATTAATCGCACATGAAGTTTCTCTTCTATCCAGAACTTTTTAGATTCTCTGCGCGAGGAGAAGTCCGACAACATCCATCCGACCCGCCGCGCGCCGCGCGCAGACGCACTGGAGACTCGCACGACGCGCCAGGACAAACATCTGAAACACTCGCGACACAGAAGCATCGATTAATATCGAGATCTGCAGCAGGAGTTACTGTTCCCACAGGAGAGCATGGAGCAATCCACGGAAAACTATGACGGAGATCTCCAGAGAATCCTGAGCTGAGCCTTCTGAGAGAGAGAGAGAGAGAGAGAGAGAGAGAGAGAGAGAGAGAGAGAGGTGTGTGTGTGTGTGTGTGTGTGTGTGTTCACTGTTCACCACATCAAACAGATCCTGATCTCAGAACAATTCAAGTTCCTCCTGTTAGAACCTGCAGCCATTTCTGTACAGGACATTTTTTTTTTCTGGTTTTAAATGTTTTGAAAACATTATTTCTGAAGTTTAAAAAAAAAATCTTGGGGATCCAAACATTAAGGAAACATAAATAAGTAGTGACATTAAAGAGGCGGTTGATTATGATTTCACTTTTTTAACTTTAGTTAGTGTGTAATGTTGCTGTTTGATCATAAACAACATCTGCAAAGTTACGACGCTCAAAGTTCAATGCAAAAGAGATATTTTCTTTTACAGAAATCACTTTAAAATGGCTGGTAGGAACTACAACGAGCTTCTTCCCAGGTTAGTGACATCACAAACCCTAAAATTTACATAAACCCCGCCCCCGAGAACACACAACAAAGGGGGCGGGGCCATGTTGGGCTGCTTTAGAGAAGAGGAAGAGTTGTTGTAGTAGAGTGTTGTTGTCATGCCGTCATTTTACGCCGGACTGCTTCACAAACGAGGGTCAATTCAACACAAAAGATTATCATGACGGCACATGCTAGTGGATGAGTTGAATCAACTCCACAGCAACTACATCAATTTATCCACTAACCATTCAGAAACGTCTAAAAGTTGTAACTTCTTCCTGAGTCTCTCCATCAGTGTCGACTCCGGTTTGAACAATGTAAGGCTGAACACTTTCGTCATTTTGGCTGCGAAACTTCACACATACATTCTGGAGACACCAGAGACTGATATTACATCTTGTGAAAGGGGCATTATAGGTCCGCTTTAATGACAGACGGCAGCAGGTTTATTAGGCTGCTGTCACTTTAAGAGCTGATAATCTGATGTTCTCACAACTCTTTATGGTCAAAGGATGGCAGGAAGAAAACATATGATGTGTTAATTGTGTTAAATATTTTAAAACGTTAAAATGAAATGGAATAATTCCAAAATGAACTTGTTAACTGTGACACCCCTAGTGGATTCCTATTGAAATGTCTGCAAAAATTCACCCAAGAAAAAACATTGAACAACAGTAAATGTTACCACAACTTTATTGTTTATATAGAGACCATCCGATCGCTTCCACATGAATGAAGTCAGTTTAAAGCAGTCATTTTATCAATAATAAAATCTATATGCATTCCTGTAGCTTAAACTGTAGAGCAACTCCAAGGTCACGGGTTCGATTCCCAGGGAATGCATTTATTGATAAAATGCAGGCTTTGGATAGAATTATCTGCCAAATGCATACATGTACATATGATCACATCACTTCCATTCTTCTCAAAGATGACGGACTGAGACTGTCAGATTCAACATTCACAAAGACTTTTCTACATGTTACTATGACAGTAAGAGATGTTTGACTGTGGAAATACCATGTGGATTCACTTTAGCACGACCAGCGCTGCTCTCATGCAGACGGAGACGGTTCTTTAAAAAGCTAAAAAATTCATCACTTATTCACCCTCATGTTGTTGAAAACCCTCATGAGTTTCTTTTTTTCTGTAAAACACAAAACTAGATGTTCTACAGAGTGTCTGAGTAGTTTTAAAACACTTTGCAATAAAGCATACGAGTTATAAGAGGAAAGAAAGTCTATATTAAGATAATTTCCCTTCATTTTATTCTTTAACGTCATCCACGCTGTCATTGTCATTTACACTGTTCTTAATGCATGTTTTAATTGAACGCTACAATTGATTTGGCAATGTAAAAATATTTGTCATGTCGAAACAGAGTAAAAAATGATGAACTAAATCACTGTCACTGACTTCATGCACTGGTCCTGTTAAAGTGAATCCACATGTTATTTCCACAGCTCTTGTAACATGTAGAAAAGTCTTTGTAAATGTTGTATCAGACAGACAGAGTCTCAGTCCTTCATTTGAGAGGAATGGAAATGGTGTGACCATATGGAGAGAGAGAAAAAAGCAAAACAAGGCGAGCTTTAAACGGGCTGACTGGCTTGAGTTTCCCTCAGTTCAAAGGACTTTAATCTTCTGGTTTGGCTACAATCAGACGGGATTTAAGTGGGAGTGAGACGCCCTCCCTCCTCTCTCTCTCTCTCTCTCTCTCTCTATGGCAGCTGTGAATGTGTGGAAACAGAGATGTTGGCGAAGCCTCTGAAGTGGTGACTTCATACCAATCTGTTGCTTTCAAGCGCTGTTGTTCGCTTTTCCTGTCTCCATTGTTCGGACTTAATGTTTTGTGGAAGACCACATCCTGTGAAACACCACTTCTGCAAAACTGCTCACCAAAAACTCACCAGCTCACCACGATTCCTCCAGTTCTGCTGTAACGGCTGAAGTCTGATAAACAAAGACAGATGCTTTAACGAAAGCCTTGATGCAGGGCGAGCAGAATCATGTTTACTGTGGTGATTCACAGCAGCTGATCTGTTTATAGAGGAACTATTATGCCCATTGGTTTTTGGGCTCTACTAGAACAGGTTGATTATTTTCCTCATATTCTCATTGTTGCAGCTCCTCTCTTTCCAGTCTGTCAGTAACGCTCTGTTTAGTTCCTGTCTCTATGAAGCCCCTCCTTCTGAAAAGCACAATGTGCTCTGATTGGTCGGCTGGAGCGGTGTGTTGTGATTGGTGTTTGGAAAATGTCCCGCCCCTTACCATAACCGCCAGTTTCAACACACTACTAACTAACTCAACCAGGCCCCGCCCCTTTATTTTGCGCATTAATTATTTAAATGAGGAATATTGTGAAGAAAACTCAAGATGGAGTTGAGAAACACTGACACTGATATAGAGAAGAACTCTTTGTCATGGTCCTCTTTAAGAAGCTCATTACAGACATCATGATTTGTTGGCCAGAGGCTCCATGTGAGAGAGAAAACCAGCATCAGTTCTTCGAGTTGAACAGTATCAGTTTCTCAGACAGACAGATTCACCCCTCAAAACACATTTTGACCTCTGACCTGGATCAGCAGAGTCTCTGATGTTAAAGTGACAAAACAAACAGCAGCAGTTTCAGCCCTGCCTGAGTTACGCGAGTCTACATTAGTTAGTTTAACTGGTAACACTTTACAGTAAGGTTTCATCAGGACATTGGCTAATACTTCTACAGCTTTTATTCATCTAAGTTCAAGTCAATTTCTACATTTACTAATACATTATTACAATCAAAAGTTGCATCATTAGTTAATGCACTGTGAACTAACAATGAAGAATTGCATTTTGTTAACTAACATTATCAAAGTTTAATAATGCTGTAAATCATTGTTAGTTCATGTTATCTGTTTTTTGTTCAAATGAAAAATAATGAGTCAATTAGTGCTGTCAATAGATTAAAAAATACCTAATTAATCACACATTTTTGCTGTGATTAATCGTGATTAAAAACATTGGAGTTTTTAATATTTTTATATTGTAATAATATTACAGTTACTCTCCAAATTTTAAATATTTGTTGAATGGCATCTTTTTATGAATGAAGGAAAGTCTAATAAATTGATCAGCATTTATTAGGCTTTAAAAATAACAACTTTTAATTTAAGTGAACTTAAAACAATCTTCACATAAACCTTTATAATAAATGTCATATTTAACAGGTAGGAAATATACAGAAATTGAATAAAGTTATCAAACACTTTACAGTCTTCACTGCATAAATTATAAATTAAATATAGATTAATCCTTATATTAAAGCTACAGTTTTTTCTGTTATCTTTGTTCTTTGATGAACATTAATGACAGACGTCACATCAACTGGTTTATTAGGCTGCTGTCACTTTAAGAGCTGCCGCTGCCGAACACGACGCGCCTCTCATTTCCTCACAACTCATTTAAGATGTTATTCAACTCATTTAAGACTGCTTTTATGAGGATACTCCACAAAACCGGCATTTTGACATAATTCTGTGTGTTATTGTTTGTTCAAGCACGAAAGAGAACACGAGTCGCGTGTGTTTCTCATTCACAGACAGCGCGTTCTCATTTGTCGGCCCTTGAATGGTTTAAAAGCATTTGCGTGAGTAAGGGCGTGATCATATAATGTAATGCTAGCCAAATTATGACAGAAAAAATGGATGCTATGTTAAAAAAATTAATTAATTGCATACGTTAACGCACCAATTTTGACAGCACTAGAGTCAATACATCATCAATCCTCCTTCCAGAACATGTTTTTGTCTTACCCTGATTCACTATATTATTGTGCCTGTTATTAGTGTTTATATTGTAGACCTGTCCGGATGGTTTTCATGGTAAATTGTGTCATACATCACTTGTGTGTGTCTCGTCATATCAGAAAATTGAGAAAAGTGACGCATGTCTGGTGTGTGAGTGACACAGGTTAGTTGTCAGAACAAGTGAGAAAGATTGACATGGAGCCTCTAAATATCTGAAGAATCGGCCGTTTTAAACAAATGACGAACAGAAGAGATTCTACTGATGCGACAGAGCTCGTAATAAAACAAGAATCAACATTAGTTAGGCTTTTTGGAGATGGTGAGAACTGAGGGATTTGAAATGTAAATGCGACATGGAGTATTTAAGTTGTTTGAACGTGTAGGGAGACCGACTCGATGATGTCATTTGAGGTGCTTCATGGGAGTGGGCGGAGCTAAAGCATGATTGACACTTTCTTACAATTTTCTGATTGGTGGGGATTTCTTTACAGAATCATGGATAATCTAGTTTTTCACTAGGAATTCCACCATTAAACATGATTCTTTATAAAGCAGGTTGAAATAATGCAGTCAAGTGGCTTAAACAAAAGCAAATACCATCGAATGACAACCTCAGAGCTCACATTAGACTCTCTTTAATGAGCTTTGGCCTGGTTTCACAGACAGGGCTTAGATTAAGCCAGGATTAGGCTTTAGTTTAATTAGGGCATTTAAGTAGCTTTTATAAACATGCCCTAGAAATGAAACATCACTGGTGTGCATCTTGAGACAAAACAATGGCACTGACATGTTTTAAGAGAGGTTTGTGCAAGTTACCTTCAGTTAAAACAGATCAAACACGTCTTGTCTGTGAAACCGGTGGATTAAGTTCAAAATTAGTTTCCCTGTGGAGAAAATCAATGGGAACCGCTCTGTTAATCTCATTGTTTAGTGGATTTCCTCTGTTACCATGGAGTTTACCGCGGTATTCGCTCTCCGCTGTGTTAAATTCTGATGGCTGCGCTCCACGAACGCAACTCATTTTTCCTTTCCTATATTCTCTCATTCCCTCTCTGTTTCCAGGTTCCAGTCTTGGAAGCTCGGATGCGGAACAGCGATCCTGGAGACAGGAGGGATTAACCATCAGTGTGAGTTCAGGTGTTCAGTAATCAAAGGCTCCGCGCCAAACCCTAGTGAGTTTCCTTCATAGACGGCACGTTAAGGCATCAGTTGTGCTCCACGTCTCAGAGACCTTCTTAGACATTGAGAATGTGTTCACTTTTGATTAAAAAACACAAAGTCTGATTCCATAACTTCATACACATCCAGTCTCTTTTATTTCAATGACATCTGCAATCACTTACCATGTATGTAACACGAATCCAGCAAGATGAATTCAGAAGATCATAAATATGAAATCTGAGATAAATATGTAGAAACTGTTGTTATTAATTTGTGCCCCTCCGCAGACAATGACATGCTGTTTATCCCGAAACATTCCTGAACTCAGTCGAGGTTCATCTTTCTGTTTTTAATTAATGTTTTTTGATGATTCTGCTGTTTTTTTATGCGTGCATAATTCTGCGTTTTGCCGCCCATCTATATCTGTTCATAATTAAAGCGCTCAAATAGAGGCAGTAATTCACTGCGCTGATTATACTCATCAATCACAATCATAAAGACGAGTTCGTTTCAGCTTCGCTTAATTAGCAGCTCTGTGGTTAAATGACATTAACCTCACGTTACCTCTCATGTGCTTATTTCTATCACACTCCATCAAAACATCTACATGTCTGCTTTGAGAACTGAAATATTTGTCACTGGAACGACTTATTTAGTCACTTTTTCCACTTTTTACAAATAAATGAATGTAACTTGAATCTCACTCTTAGTAGAAAAGATTTATCTATAGAACCCTAAAGGGTTCCCATCATGGGATCATGTTGTGCCTTTAGCTGTAATTAATTCATTTTAATTCATTTTTTATTTTAATTACATTTTATGAATTAAACAGCTCGTAAACATACTTTATTACTGGAAAAATTGAAATAAACATTTCAAATTATATAACTTTTTGGCTTTGAAATTAAGTCAGGAACCCTTGGTTTCTAGATAGAACCTTGTTTTCTAAGAGTGGTTTAAATGAGATCCAGAGTGTTCTAGAGAAAACACAATCACAGACTGAGTCTCACCTGGACAAAGAGGAGTAAAGTGGGACGCTCTCTTCAGTAGAAAACGCTTTCTTGTCTCTCCAGCGTCTGATGAAATGATTGTCCATTGTTCGGTCACAATGCTGTGAGGTTGGACTCGTGTGTGAAGTCTCGATGTTTGATTTCAGGCCTCCGTGACCTTAAAAGAACAAAGAAACAGTGACTTTACTCTTTACTCTTTCAGCAGCTGACCTCAAACACCTACAGAGACTTTCAAGGAAAATATATTAATGTTTTTTATTTTTCTCAGTCAGTTTTGTTCATTTTCTGAAAGTCATGAACATTCATAAATCATCACGCAATATATAATATAATATAGCTGCTTATAGTATGCAAAGTTATATGCAAAATTACAGCTTGATAAGAAATGATACAATAAAAATATTATATAAATATTAGATATTTACCCTGGTTTGCATTTGTTTTCTTCACACAAAGAAAACAAGTGAAACAATAAAATCTCATAATTTAAAAAGAAATGATAACAGCATAATAAAACTTTTCTCAGTTTTAATGTGCCTTTCATATCCACCTTATTTTGCAGTATTTTCTGTGCAAATGTCCAAATGTTTAATTTGATTAGCAGTAAAAATAAAAAAATTCATTATTAATTTAATTTCAATTAAAAGGGTAAAAAATGCAATTAAAAGTGTTTCAAAATGTTTCATTTGATTGGCAGCAAAATAAAAAATATTCATAATTAATTTAATTTCATTTAAAAAGGCCAAAATGTGATGAAAGTGTTTCAAAATGTTTCATTTGATTAGCAGTAAAAATAAAAAAAACATAATCAATTTAATTTCAATTAAATAGGCCAATAATGTGACGAAAGTGTTTCAAAACGTTTCATTTGATTAGCAATAAATAAAAATAATGATTCAAAATAAATTAAATTTCATTGTAATAATGAACTGGACTGGTGAACACCACGTGTCTGTTTCGCATCAGATTCCTGTACGATTGTGGAAAGTTAAAGCAGACTGGGCTTGATGGTAATGATTGCTTTACGTTGAAAACACTCTGTTTCCATGACAACACTGGGCTTTGGGACGGGAGTTTGTGGATGTAAACACAAGCAGGACGGACTAAAACATTACAGTAAACTGCTGGTATGAGGGAAGTTTTTTATTTATATATGAAGGTTTCAATCTCCCACCACAAGCCAGACCAGCTGGAGACGTCACAAATGTGCCTTCAGGCAGAAAGAGAGAGGAGAAGGGGGAGAAAATCTCTTTTGCCCAAAGACCACAATCCGACGGCACTTATGGAAGTAATTGTGGCACATTTGGGTCACACTGGGAATGAGCGGACTGATCCCAGAAGATCCACACTGAACTGAATGTGTCTTTGCAACCTTCCACTGACTGAATCGCTTTGAGTTGCTTTCACACAGGCTGAAAGAAGCTTTAAAAGTGAGCATATATATGTAGTTTGTACATTTGTAAAGTAGAGAGGTTTAGATAAAGGGATTTGAGTGATGCTGCTGTTGGTTATTGATGCTGCTGCTGCTGCTGTTATTGCTGCTGCTGTTGGTTATTGATGCTGCTGTTGGTTATTGCTGCTGCTGCTGCTGTTGGTTATTGATGCTGCTGCTGCTGTTATTGCTGCTGCTGTTGGTTATTGATGCTGCTGCTGTCATTGCTGCTGCTGCTGTTATTGCTGCTGCTGTTGGTTATTGATGCTGCTGCTGTTATTGCTGCTGCTGTTGGTTATTGATGCTGCTGTTGGTTATTGCTGCTGCTGCTGCTGTTGGTTATTGATGCTGCTGTTGGTTATTGATGCTGCTGCTGTCATTGCTCCTGCTGCTGTCATTGCTGCTGTTGGTTATTGATGCTGCTGTTGGTTATTGCTGCTGCTGCTGTTATTGCTGCTGCTGCTGTTGGTTATTGATGCTGCTGTTGGTTATTGATGCTGCTGCTGTCATTGCTGCTGTTGGTTATTGATGCTGCTGTTGGTTATTGCTGCTGCTGCTGTTATTGCTGCTGCTGCTGTTATTGCTGCTGCTGCTGTCATTGCTGCTGCTGCTGCTGTTATTGCTGCTGCTGCTGTTATTGCTGCTGCTGCTGCTGTCATTGCTGCTGCTGTTGGTTATTGATGCTGCTGCTGTCATTGCTGCTGCTGCTGTTATTGCTGCTGCTGTTGGTTATTGATGCTGCTGTTGGTTATTGATGCTGCTGCTGTTATTGCTGCTGCTGCTGCTGGTTATTGATGCTGCTGGTGTCATTGCTGCTGCTGCTGTTATTGCTGCTGCTGTTGGTTATTGATGCTGCTGTTGGTTATTTTGATGCTGCTGGTGTTATTGATGCTGCTGCTGTTATTGCTGCTGCTGCTGTTATTGCTGCTGCTGTTGGTTATTGATGCTGCTGTTGGTTATTGATGCTGCTGTTGGTTATTGATGCTGCTGGTGTCATTGCTGCTGCTGCTGTTATTGCTGCTGCTGTTGGTTATTTTGATGCTGCTGGTGTTATTGATGCTGCTGCTGTTATTGCTGTTGCTGCTGTTATTGATGCTGCTGCTGCTGCTGTTATTGCTGTTGCTGCTGTTGGTTATTGATGCTGCTGTTGGTTATTGATGCTGCTGCTGTTGGTTATTGATGCTGCTGCTGTTATTGCTGCTGCTGCTGCTGCTGCTGGTTATTGATGCTGCTGGTGTCATTGCTGCTGTTATTGCTGCTGCTGCTGTTATTGCTGCTGCTGCTGCTGGTTATTGATGCTGCTGGTGTCATTGCTGCTGCTGCTGTTATTGCTGCTGCTGTTGGTTATTTTGATGCTGCTGGTGTTATTGATGCTGCTGCTGTTATTGCTGTTGCTGCTGTTATTGATGCTGCTGCTGCTGCTGTTATTGCTGTTGCTGCTGTTGGTTATTGATGCTGCTGTTGGTTATTGATGCTGCTGCTGTTGGTTATTGATGCTGCTGCTGTTATTGCTGCTGCTGCTGCTGCTGGTTATTGATGCTGCTGGTGTCATTGCTGCTGTTATTGCTGCTGCTGCTGTTATTGCTGCTGCTGCTGCTGGTTATTGATGCTGCTGGTGTCATTGCTGCTGTTATTGCTGCTGCTGTTGGTTATTGATGCTGCTGCTGTTATTGCTGCTGCTGTTGGTTATTGATGCTGCTGCTGTTATTGCTGCTGCTGCTGCTGGTTATTGATGCTGCTGTTGGTTATTGATGCTGCTGCTGTTATTGATGCTGCTGTTGGTTATTGATGCTGCTGTTGGTTATTGCTGCTGCTGCTGTTATTGCTGCTGTTGGTTATTGCTGCTGCTGCTGTTGGTTATTGATGCTGCTGTTGGTTATTGCTGCTGCTGCTGTTATTGCTGCTGTTGGTTATTGCTGCTGCTGCTGTTGGTTATTGATGCTGCTGTTGGTTATTGATGCTGCTGCTGTCATTGCTGCTGCTGCTGTTATTGCTGCTGTTGGTTATTGATGCTGCTGTTGGTTATTGATGCTGCTGCTGTTATTGCTGCTGCTGCTGTCATTGCTGCTGCTGTTGGTTATTGATGCTGCTGTCATTGCTGCTGCTGCTGTTGGTTATTGATGCTGCTGCTGTTATTGCTGCTGCTGCTGTCATTGCTGCTGCTGCTGTCATTGCTGCTGCTGCTGTTATTGCTGCTGTTATTGCTGCTGCTGCTGTTGGTTATTGATGCTGCTGCTGTCATTGCTGCTGCTGCTGTTGGTTATTGATGCTGCTGTTGGTTATTGATGCTGCTGCTGTCATTGCTGCTGCTGCTGTTATTGCTGCTGCTGTTGGTTATTGATGCTGCTGTTGGTTATTGCTGCTGCTGCTGTTATTGCTGCTGCTGCTGTTGGTTATTGATGCTGCTGTTGGTTATTGATGCTGCTGCTGTTGGTTATTGATGCCGCTGTCATTGCTGCTGTTGGTTATTGATGCTGCTGTTGGTTATTGATGCTGCTGCTGTTATTGCTGCTGCTGCTGTCATTGCTGCTGCTGCTGTTGGTTATTGATGCTGCTGTTGGTTATTGATGCTGCTGCTGTTGGTTATTGATGCTGCTGTCATTGCTGCTGTTGGTTATTGATGCTGCTGTTGGTTATTGATGCTGCTGCTGTTATTGCTGCTGCTGCTGTCATTGCTGCTGCTGCTGTTATTGATGCTGCTGCTGTTATTGCTGCTGCTGCTGTCATTGCTGCTGCTGCTGTTATTGCTGCTGCTGCTGTTGGTTATTGATGCTGCTGCTGTCATTGCTGCTGCTGCTGTTGGTTATTGATGCTGCTGTAGGTTATTGATGCTGCTGCTGTTATTGCTGCTCCTGCTGTTGGTTATTGATGCTGCTGTTGGTTATTGATGCTGCTGCTGTCATTGCTGCTGCTGCTGTTATTGCTGCTGCTGTTGGTTATTGATGCTGCTGTTGGTTATTGATGCTGCTGCTGTTATTGCTGCTCCTGCTGTTGGTTATTGATGCTGCTGTTGGTTATTGATGCTGCTGCTGTTATTGCTGCTGCTGTTGGTTATTGCTGCTGCTGTTATTGATGCTGCTGCTTTTGGTTATTGCTGCTGCTGTTATTGATGCTGCTGCTGTTGGTTATTGCTGCTGCTATTATTGATGCTGCTGCGGTTGTTATTGCTGCTGCTGCTGTCATTGATGCTGCTGCTGTCATTGATGCTGCTGCTGCTTTTATTGCTGCTGCTGTTATTGCTGTACAATATAGCATACATGAATTACCCGTAGCAGATCTATACAGGTGGAGCTGGGGAAGGTGGAGGGTTACTGAAAGCATGCTGTAACTGCTACAGAAAATGCTGACCAGCATTTGAAGGTTGAGCAGCAAGCTCATTAGCTACTGATACAGTAGGAATCAATCAGCTGTGCCCTATAGAGAATGATGTGATTGCAAGCTGATTGAGTTAAGGACCTATCAGCCTGCGCCATCTAGAGATTATGACAGAACTTTGTATTTCATCTGCAACAGCATTGTGAACTGTTACACATTTGATGCATTTGGTCATTAACTTTTAAATGCATCATGCATCAATGTGCTGTTGCATCTCTTTCGACACGGTAGGAAACTAAATGAAAGTTTAAACTTTGTCAGGATGCACGTAACTAAGCGACAGAGCGGTCCGTTAAAGATGCAGTTATGATGAAGTAGTTTGTCCCAAAGCTTGCCTACTATTCTGCTGCACACACACAAAAAATTTACTTTTTCTTCACAAAAATAGTACACCTACTGTACATACTTTTATGGTTTTAATGTGGCCTTCATATAACAATTAGAGATGCACCGACAAAAGCAATTATTTTTACTATGAGCCATCAGCCGATTGTTTAAAAACAGCTGATGATCAGGGTCAATTATATCCTGTCAATCAAAAAGGGGCTGAAAAAACGTGTTCAGACTGCAAGTCTAAATGAGTCTAATTTAAATCAAAGTCTAAATGAGTTTCTGTATGGCACAGATGACATTCATTGAGATTCCAGAAGTTACAGGTCCAAACGTTTCCAATAAACCTGGATTACTTTAGATTCAGTGAGGAATCATTTCAGTATGTTTATAATAAATCTCTGCTGTAAGTTTTAAGGACCTCAGTGCTTCATCACAAAATATCTGGAGAAATGAGCATAAAAAAATCTTTTTAAAGTTCTACTTTTGTTCTATTTTAATGATCACAGTGACGTCTGGAATAAAGTAACACCCAATACTTCACAGTCTCACCCGTCGCCTGTCTGTCTCTCCTCTTCCTCGACGCGGGGATGGTCGTCAGTCTCAGAAATCTGCTTGAATATGAACAGTATGTTGGAGGAGCCCCGGGGCCCAACGGAGGAATGCCAGATCTGTGACTTATTACAAGTGTTTTATAAACTCATCAGGGGAGGAGAAAGAAATGGCTTATTAAATCAAGACATCAGCTGTAGGGCATTAAGTATGAAGAGTTTCACCAAAATCATTCTGAACAAACCCTTAACCCTGAGTATTAAACCAGCACTATTTGACTTGGGTTGCTAAACCTCCACCAAGCAGCCATCCACAACACCCAAACTACATATTTACTTTCATGTTACTTTCAAAAGTGCTACTGCAGACATCAGTGTTTACGAACTATAAACTTTTGTCCCAGTACTTCTGTGATCATTTGAATTATTGTAAGACCAAATTAATGTGGTCACAAGTGAATCCTTACAGAAATCAGAAAACTTCAGTCAAAACATCTCTTCATACATCTGAGGTTGAGTTGAGGACGGTCACGTTCATCAGACACCCTAAACTCCTCAACTGTGCTGATGAGAGAGAGATGGATTCAGTAAAACAACCTCAAAACAACATTATCATTGGCAGATGTTGACTAGAACATCGACCATCAGAACTTTAGAGGGACAAACAGTCAGAGATAGTTTTCTGACAGAACTGAAACCGTACATGCACTTAATAACCTCATTAGATGTGTGATTCCTCTCATGGTATTGAAGAGTTTAACCTCAAACTCAAGGTTTGGAGGGCTCTTACAAAAACATACAAATAAACCACTTTAATTCTATTTATTTATTTAATGCCATATCAACAAGTCACCTTTAAGTCTAATGTAATCTAATGAAAAAATACTTTGATAAATTATCTACATTAATTTAACAATATTATTTTACAACAATATGAAATAAATTAACAATTATATAAGCTCTTTCAGTTTGATATTTAACCCTTTCATGCATTAATTATGACAACCTCAGTCAGGATTTTTCCCCCTGTCTTTTTATTGCTCTTAGGGCATGAAAAACAAGATCTGAACTCTTTTTTTTTCTTTTTTTACACATATTTATCAAAGAGATTTTCAGATGTTTTTGGTTTACTTAAGAGATACGGTATTAAACATAATACAGTAGTAACACAGCAGTGCAGTGTGTATTTAACAAATAAAATTATATAAAGTCATGTGAAAACTACAAAATATATTTAAAAAAAATCATACAGCTTCAATTATTGCAAACAAGTGAGTTTGTTCTTGTTCAACCAGCAGACGAAGAAGTACAAGTAACAAGTAACAAGTAACAAGTAACGCATTACAAGTAACGTGCATTACGTAATCAGATATTTTTTGATGTAAAAAGTAACGCATTACAAGTAACTTGCATTACGTAATCAGATATTTTTTGATGTAACAAGTAACGCATTACAAGTAACTTGCATTATGTAATCAGATATTTTTGATGTAACAAGTAACACATTACAAGTAACATGCATTACGTAATCATATATTTTTTTATGTAAGTAGTAACGCATTACAAGTAACATGCATTACATAATCAGATATTTTTGATGTAACAAGTAACGCATTACAAGTAACGTGCATTACGTAATCATATTTTTTGATGTAACAAGTAACGCATTACAAGTAACGTGCATTACGTAATCAGATATTTTTTGATGTAACAAGTAACGCATTACAAGTAACTTGCATTACGTAATCAGATATTTTTTGATGTAACAAGTAACGCATTACAAGTAACTTGCATTATGTAATCAGATATTTTTGATGTAACAAGTAACACATTACAAGTAACATGCATTACGTAATCATATATTTTTTTATGTAAGTAGTAACGCATTACAAGTAACATGCATTACGTAATCAGATATTTTTTATGTAACAAGTAACGCATTACAAGTAACATGCATTACGTAATCAGATATTTTTGACGAAACAAGTAACGTGCATTACAAGTAACGTGCATTACGTAGTCAGATTTTTTTGATGTAACAAGTAACGTGCATTACAAGTAATGTGCATTACATAATCAGATTTTTTTGATGTAACAAGTAACACATTACAAGTAACGTGCATTACATAATCAGATATTTTTTTATGTAACAAGTAACGCATTACAAGTAACTTGCATTGCGTAATCATTACTTTTTTATGTAACAAGTAACGCATTACAAGTAACGTGCATTACGTAGTCAGATTACTTTTCTGATGTAATGAGTAAAGTCAGCCATTCTATGTCAGCACAATTTGTCATGTTTCAACACGTTATCACAAATTTTGTAAAAATATTTGAATAAAGGGTGAAAATGTGTTAAATCAGCAAGCTCAATTAAATCATTTCACAGTTTAAACTAGATAATTACATCTGATCATTTAGTAAAGTAACTGCACACATCTACTCCCTGATGTTTTCTACTTAGTGTTAATCACATCACTAGTGATGACTGACTTCAACAGCACCAGCCAAAGCTCAGTGAATCTGCTGAACTGAACGCAGCTCCTGAGGAGAATTTCTCCTCATATATTGAGCTGAAGTCAGACACGCGTAACGCCCGTCCTGTGAGCCGTGTTCAGTATTGGGCTGCTGCTGACAGGACAGTCGATGGTATCTCGTGGAGTCTGAAGGGCGGCTCTGTGCGCTCAGAAGCACAGCTCATATCACAGATATTCAAAACCACACAGCCGGGATTAAACATGTCATATTTCAGAGGCGTGTGTCATGGAGCAGTGCTGAGAAATGATGGGGTCTGTATAATATGAGACACAGAAGATGTTTGTGTGTGTGTGTGTGTGGAGGTCATTCAGGTACAGACATATTCATGTGTGTGTTTTAGAATGTTGTGTAAGCTCGGTTTCAATCACATTTACACTACTGGTCAAAAGATTTTTGAAAGAAGTCTGTTCTGCTCATTAAGGTTATATTTATTTGATACAGAAAAACAGTGAAATATTATTCCAATGTAAATCAGCTGTTTTCTAGGTGAATATATAGTAAAGTGTAATTTATTCCTGTGATCAAAGCTGAATTTTCAGCATCATTACTCCAGTCTTCAGTGTCACATGATCCTTCAGAAATCATTCTGATATGATGATTTGATGCTCAAGAAACATTTATGATTATTATCAATGTTGAAAACATACATATTTTTGTGGAAACCGACATACATTTTATTTTTCAGGATTCTTTGATGAAAAGAAAGTTCAAAAGAACAGCTTTTATTTGAAATAGAATCTTTTGTAACATTATAAATGTCTTTACTGTCACTTTTTGACTGACACAAGTATGTAAATTCAGACAGGAATGCTTGTCAATGCATTTTGTGCGCACAGTCCAGATGTACATATTTAACGTGTGTGCTTGCAGAAAATACACATTAAATAAACAGAGCATGTTTTGTACAGTAGCAGATTTAAAAACTGTACAAGAGCTCCTCAATGCATGTGTGATATATCTGAAACCGTCAAAGCAGTGATCATTATTAACTTTCTAAGATCTCATCAGCTGCTTGGTCTTAATCTGGTGACTTTATGAGAAAATCAATGTTTACATTCGCTGCTCTTTAAAACGAGTTCAAAGGGAAGGAAAGCATTTGAAATGTTTCCTGAAGCTCTTTTATCTGGTTTAATGATGATATTATGAATCCAGCTGCTCTCAGCTTCATCCAGAACAAACATGAATCTTCACAGTGAAACCGCAAAGGATTCTTTTAATCTCTCACACAAACACCAGCAATAATCGTGTCTTTGTGCTCAGCGACTCTCATAAAGTCTCCAAAACATGATACTGTCCAACGACATGACATTTAAATGGAAAATAAGTCTTCAGATGTGTTTATTTGGCTACGGTAGCTCACCTTCACTTACCTATGGAAGCTTGTTTCTGCCTCGGAATAAAAAAAAAAAAAGGTAATTTTTTGTAAATTGGAAAATGTAAAGTCAAAATTGAGCAAAAAATGCCAAATTCTGAAAAAAAAAAAAAAAAAAAAAAAAAGTAAAAATAGTGAGATGTAAACTCAGAACTGAGAGTTTATAACTTGAAATTGTAAGAAAAAAGTCAGAATTGTGAGATAAGAAGTAACCTTTTGTATTTTTGAAGCTTCCACACCCACCAGGTTTGTATGTACTTCAGATGAACAATCGCTGACCCGCAGAGAGACGCTGTGGGCCTCCATCAGATCAGGTCACATGGTCTCTCTGGCAGAGATCCAGATGTCCTGCTCAGAGCCGGACCACCCACAGCAGACCCGCTCCGGCTCTCGGGTTACTCAGAGGAACAGGCTAATCTGGAGAGCACAGAGTTAATGTTCAGAAACTGACCAAACGTCAGATGATCAACACACCGTGCGTCCCACAGAAATCACTCAAAATAAAGTTTAAGAATCAGCTCATCAAATTTATAAAAAAAAAAAATCAAAACTGAGCTGCATAAAAACATTTAAATTGCACATAAGTCCGTTTTATATCAACTTTTTAAATGATCTTTCTACTCCACTTCATTGTTGAAATATAAACATTTAAATGATAACTATAATATATTCAGTTGTGTTCATGATTGATTTATTCAAACACACAAACGGGTACTGAAGAACAGGTTCAGTAAAAATATAATGAATATGTAATATAGTGCATATAATGATCAGAATGCTTATTTTTCTAGCTGACTATCGAGTTTATGATCATTGAATGCAGTGGCGTAACTTTGCTTTAAAGAGTGTGTGGGACATGAGTGTGTGTGTGTGTGTGGGGGGGGGGGGGGCTATTGCAAGTGTATTATTATTGTATTATTCAAATACTAAATATTTATTATTACAAATATTTATAAAATTTCATTGACTCATGCTTAATATGATAGTTTAATCTTTAAATCTATATTGTTAGTCTCGAGAGTGTTTGCATTCAATGAATACACAGAAATATACCATAAAAACAGTGGATTCTATATGCAGTGAAAAACTGTATTTTACTGTGTAAATTTGTTTCTTTTTTACAGTTATTTTTTTAGTGTATTTTCTGTTTTTATTTTAATTTTATAGTTTTAGTAATTCTGTTTTTTTGTCATTTTTATTAGTATTTTTGTTTTTTCCGTTTTTTAATTTTAAAGTTTTAGTAGTTTTGTTGTTTTTGTCATTTTATTTGATATTGTTTTTTAATGTGTATAGTTTTTTTATATTTTGAATGATTTTTTTTTGTTTTTATATTTTCCATTTTCATTTTTTATTTTGTTGTTTGTCATTTTTATTAGTTGATTTTTAATGTCTATTTTTTTAAAATATTTTGAATGAATTATTTTTGTATTTTCCACTTTAATTAATTAAACTTTCAGTAATTTTTGTATTTTATTTACATTAGTTTTTTATGTCTATATAATTTTTAAAAAATATTTTGAATGAGTGTTTATTTTTTGTATTTTTCTGTTTTCATTTCAATTTGAAAGTTTTAGTAATTTTGTTGTTTTTGTCATTTTTTTTATTAGTTATTGTTTTTATTGTTTTTTTAATGTATTTTTTTTTTATATATTTTGAATGAGTTTTAATTTGTGTATTTTCACTTTAAAGTTTTAGTAATTTTGCTGTTTGTCATTTTTATTTATTGTTTTTAATATCAATGTTTATTTTTGTATTTTTCATCATCCACTTGACCTTCATCTCACACTCTTCCTCCGGCTGAAATCACTTGTTATTCAACTAATAATCCTCAGTTCAAGTTATTTCACTGTTATTTGTTTCTGCTTCAACAAACTTTGAGTCACATTATAAGTGGAGCATGAAATTACTATTTCAGTCTTAAAATCTCATGTTTATTTCACTGTTACTTGCTGTTTCTTTGTAATTATATGAATTTTATAGTGAAAATAGTTTCAAAGCCAATCCATATTTTTACAAAAGACCAAAGTTCTGATCCAGTTACAGCTCCGATTAACTATGAAACACGGACGCGGTCCAGGAAGGAAAATCTCATTAAAACATCATCATCATCATCTTCATAGACGAGGAAGGAGACGAGTGTTTGTGCTCCAGATGAGATTCATCTCTGATTAAAGACTGGAAACAAGACGACCTGCGGAGAAAAGAAACACTCCTTTAACTGATATTAAACCACCTGCTGCGACTGACATCTGAGACCTTCTGATGTTCCAGAGATGAAATTATGAACATAATCACTGCTGTGAAAACAATCAATAATCATAAATGCATCAGATCATCATATTAGAATGATTTCTGAAGGATCATGTGACACTGAAGACTGGAGTAATGATGCTGAAAATTCAGCTTTGATCAGAAATAGAAATATTCACATAGAAAACAGCTGATTTACATTGGAATAATATTTCACAATTTGTACTGTATTTTTGATCAAA
The DNA here is from genome assembly GCA_036281575.1 of Ancherythroculter nigrocauda. Lineage (NCBI taxonomy): Eukaryota > Metazoa > Chordata > Actinopteri > Cypriniformes > Xenocyprididae > Ancherythroculter > Ancherythroculter nigrocauda. The sequence continues at coordinate 48,264,397 of VTFQ01000008.1, read as the reverse complement.
TAAATGCAGCCTTGGTACACGGGTATCAGCTCAAATAAATAATAATAAAATACTTACATAAAAAGGAATAGGGAAGGTGTCTATAGTGTAGATCTTGTGTAGATCTCTTATTATTTCAACAAATGTCTGGGCCTTTCCCGCCACGAGCTCAGGAAGTCACGTGTTAATCAACAACAGCTCAAATTCAGAACATCAGCGTATCAGCAGCGCCATTTCTGAAAGCGAGGCTGTTTCTCTTCCGCGTGATCGGATTGTTCTGCTGGGGAAACTGCTATTCCAAGACATTTCAGTACACAATCACACAAAAAACTCCAGACAACACGAACTGTGGAAAATTATAAGTGATCTGTGAGATCTTTTTGCTCTGAGACGGACATCTAGTGGACACTGAGTGCAACTGCACACATCCCGCGGAACACGAGATGTCTTAAAGGGATAGTTCACCAAAAATGAGACTTCTGTCATATTTACTCACCCTCAGGTTGCTCCAAACAAACCTGTATGAATGTCTTTCTTCTGCTGAACACAAAAGAAGATATTCTGAAGAACATGTGTAACCAGTCGATGACCCCACTGACTTCCATAGTTCGGAAAAAATACTATGGAGTTTAATGTGGACCATCATTTTTTGGGTGAACTATCCCTTTAAAACGATTTCAAACAAGCTTTGGATATATGAGAGAATTTTAAAAGTGTGATTTTTAAAACTGGAAAAGCCATGGAACATGTTTGGACATCGGTAAGATTTTAAAAATGTTTTTAAAGAGACTTTTCTACTCATCAAACCTGCATTTGTTTGATCAAAAATACAGTAAAAATTGTGAAATATTTTTAGAATTTAAATTAAATGTTTTCTATGTGAATATATAGTAAAGTGTAATTTATTCCTGTGAATTTTCAGCATCATTACTCCAGTCTTCAGTGTCACATGATCCTTCAGAAATCATTCTGATATGATGATTTGATGCTCAAGAAACATTTATGATTGAACAGTGGTGTGTGTGTGTGTGTGTGTGTATTTATTATGAGCATAAATCACATTAATAACTGGTTTTACATGAACTCTAATGGTTTCAACCACATTATAAAGATGCATGGAAATGAATTGATTATAGTGATACATCAACAGCAGTTGCTCAATCAGGATCGTCAAATAACCACAAAACACAAAAAGTGCTGATCTCAACAATATTTTATTCCAAAATAAAAGCTCAAAATGAATCACATCAATTGCATTTATCGTTCTGTTTCTGCTGGTTGGATCCTGTCCCAATACACACCCTACAAACACTACGACCTCTCAGGGTCAAATATAAGAAAAGGTCAAAAGGTCAAGACAGCGGGATTCCTACCGCAAACCCTCCCGTGCGAGTTTCAGTACCGCTGCGGTTCTGCTCCATCTGTGACGGACAAATAAAGCCCTATGCTTTACAAACTTACCAAAAGCCCTTAAAATAGTGGCATCGCTTTGCATATATAATGCGGAATCTATTAGTGCGAGAAAAAACAACAACCGTGAAACAATAAAAATACATTTATGATTCAAGTAGAAACGTGTCGATTCACCCGGGCTGGTTTGAGTTCTTTATGTACAGGATTAAAAACCAGAGACTGATCAGAAACACATTGGCACGCTCTCGCTTTTAGCTGCTTTACTTTCGTACGAATTAAAATGATTTTGCGTGAAACTCTCACAAAACCTGTGAAGAAAATGTCAACAGAATTTGATCTTGACCTGGACGTGTTTCTTACAGTCTCCACACGGGGGCGCTGGACTATAAATAAACTGAAGTGGCTTAAATGAAAGACTGAATCTTTTTAAGGAATCAGATGTTGTAAGGCAAAGATTTTTCCCCCTTTTTCAGTTCATCTTCATCATCATCATCATCTTCATCTTCCCGCTCTGTGTCACGTGTTTGTTTTGTGAGCTGATGTTTCATGATGAAGAGCATGTCGTCTGAGGTCAGAGGTCGTGTGTTTGTTCTCTCAGCTGATGTTTGGACATTATTCCTAAACAACACAAACAAACACAAGGAAAATCAAACAAACAGACATTCAAGTGTTTCAGCCGGTCTGAGGAAAGCGCTTGAAAAGATGGAAGCTGGTGAAAGATTTTCTACAAAAACATCCGGATCATAATCCACCTCAGAAACAAACACACACTTTAATTTGATTTCATAGACACTGTGCTGTGTTCACACCATGTCATAATTACCGTAATTTCGAGATGACAATACGTGACGTTATGAACTATCAATGCCCAAATTAATCTGCAGCGGTCACATGGTACAAGTAGGAGCTCTCAGAAAATTCCCAGTTTACAAGCTGTAATTACGAGTTCTATATAGTAGTTGGAATCTCATAATTACGACATGGCATGAACGCACCTTATTTTAATAACATGAAAGGACTCTAGTGTTTTGCGCCATTGCTTTGGCGAAGTATCTGTCAAACGAACTTAAATCGAAAGTGCGATATGGATTCGTGCCTTTATTAAGTGGAAAAAGACTGCGATTTAATTAAATAAGTATATAGTCTGTTTGCGTGGCGTGTTTCAAATGAAGTTTGCACTTTCCTCACGCGATCCGCTCGTGATCCGGTGTTTTCCGCGTTCACAGAGAATTTCAACAGTTATGCGTTATTTTCACATTCGCAAAATTTCCAACATTTTTGTGGGCCGATGATTACAGCATTTCACTAGATTTGACACGATTGTAAACTACGTCTCACAGAAACTGTAGTTTTCCGACAAAATAAAAGCTTCACTGCAGTTTCTGTCAAAATAAAAGCTCTAGGGTTTTTCCTCTTGCAAGTGTAGAAATTAGGACAAAAAGTGTTATAATTTCACTCTAGCATAAAGTAAAACAATATACTTATGAAATATTCATTTATTTTACAGTGCATTTGTTTTACAATATATGAATATTGCTGGCATGGGAATAATAATAATTATTATTATTTATATTCTAATATAATATATAATATCTAACATATTATATTCTAATTGTTTGGCTTCCTAAAACACCAGCCCCCATATTCTAACAAAAATCCTGTGGGAAACACTGTATAATATATTAAATAATAAATAATATTAAAAACTATGTATTTAAATAATATATAAATATTTCAATATTTCAATAATAATATATTATTTTCACTCCAGTCATGACAATTCAGGGTGAATGTTTATTTTTCATGAAAATAATGTCTCAGTATATCTTCATGGTCCTAAAATAAATAAAGTTTATACTTTTCAATTTGAAATGATCTACTTTTTATGTTTGATTTTGGTGTGAAATATGACCCGGATGTTTTTGTGACATTCATCTGGAAATATCCTGTAAAAACCAAAACAACAGGTCCATGACCTCCAAAACATTTCCCATCATGCTTCACACGTACTGAACACACGTGCACGAGAGCAGCAGTGAAATGACTTCAGGAACACATGAAGCTGCGAGCGTCACGCAAGATCTGAAAGACAGAGCAGTCCAACCTGAAGGGTCAGAGGTCGCTAAGAACGGTTAATGCTCATGAAAACATGACTTCTGAACGTCCTCTGAACACGACCGGTCATCCTCACAAACACACAAAGGTCAGATTTGAAGAATCAAGATGGATCACATGCACAAACTCATGTTAGAGGTGAAATGAAGCCAAGCGAGCGAACAGACTCTTGAACCGCTCTTACCTGCGTGATTCACGCGTCACCTTCAGCAGGTGAGATCTCGCTCTCTTTATGCACCACTACTTTAGTGACGGACATGTCTGGGTGCTGCTCTTTGGCCTCTTTAATAGCCTGAGCCAGAGCCTGACCCACAATGCACCAGCAGAGAGAAACAGAGACGCGCAGAAGGATTATCAGTCAATCAATGTGTGTTTATAATGATTCCATCAACAAAACAATTACATATCATAAATCAACCATGATTGTAATTCAATCAATGCATGCATCGTTAAGAGTATTAGATATATAAAGATCTCGTGAATTATTACAAGATTTGATTCATTTATAGTCAGAAAAAAAGTCATCATCCTATAATATATTTAATTTCAACCAAACATTAATATTCATATAAATCAGAGAAAATAAGTGTCAATCTAAATGTGATTTTATGCTTGACAAACCTTAATACAGTTTTTTTAAGAAATATTTTAAATAAAATACATTTATAATTAAATCATAAATTAAAAAAATTAAAAATAAAATGATTGCTATCTATCCATCATTATATTTTATTATATATTTTTTTATATGTTATATGTATATCAGTGTTATTTTAGTATCGAGATACTATTATAGTTTTTAATCAATATTTTGATTGAATTTTTATTCATATATTTTCTGCTTTCATTTTAATTAGTTTCAGTAATTTTGTTGTTTTTGTCATTTTTGTCCGTTTTTGTTTTTTAAAATGTCTATATAGCTTTTTATTTTTTTATTTCAGTTTTAGTTATTTCAGTACATCAAGTTAAACTAAATGAAAATGAGAAATAGATGAAATAATTTTAATTAGCCTGATTAATAATAATAATAATAATAATAGTAATAATACAAATTTAATTTTAAAATTCATGAGATTTTTGTGTTTTGCGTCTGTTCAATCTGTCAGTGAGACACACTGATGTTTGTCTATGCAGCGGGTTATTTTCCGCGGGTCTGTTAGTTAACCCATCGCTGTACCTGGTCGTGGTCGATGTCTGTGTCTCCTGTGATCACGATCATCTTTTCGATGTGAGTCTCTGAGATGCCGTCCTTCACCGTCTGACAAAACACAATCACGCATTTGACATCAGAATCACTCCTGGATTCTGTGATGCATTTAAAACTCAAACGAAAGGCTTCTGTGTCCGAGCCTGTGAGCGTCTCCACTGACCTTAGTGATGTGTGTGGTGGTGGTGGTGCTGTTGCTCTCTGATGTGATCGTCTGAGCGCTCATCAGGACGCCTGGATCCGAGTCGCCATTGGCATCAACCTTCAAACACACACAGAGACGTGTGACGAAGATGCAGGACTGAATTATAAACCCTCTTCAGAAGGAGGAGAGCGCGTTACCTCTGAAGACTCGTACGTGATGGTCTTGGTCTCGGTCTGAACCACAGGAACGTCTTTAACCGGTTCCTCCGACTGCTGATTCAGAAACACAGAAATCACTCTAAACACTCGACTCTATAAAGTGCATCTGCATTGCAAAACCACCTGGAATAATTATAGACAATACTCATTTTAAGTGATGAGGGACAGCTGCAGCAAACACAACTGTTTTTATAATTCAACATGAAGTCAATTTCTGTAATGTGACACATTTCAGGATATTCAACAGGAAAAAGATGGTTTTTTGCATGCAACATCATGCATTCATATTTACATACGACAAATATACATTGAACTGAATGTGAGCTGATTATAGCTGAAACTGAATTTCTTTCATAACTGATCAACATTTATTGAACTAAATCGTTATCTTCTAAAGCTGCTCAAGTTGTTTGATAATTGATGTATTTTGCAACTTTAACGCTGTTATTTTCTGATTCGAAGCAGTCCGTGTTGTATAAAGCGCTATAGAAATAAAGCGAACTCGACATCACAATCGGTTTCTCATTCAACCGTTCGTTGAAGACAAAATCAGCAGTTTGAGTGGCGAAACATCTTCAGCGAGTGGAAAAGTAAAGCAGCTCATGCACGTGTCGTGTTGTGTGTAGGAGAGTGTGTTATCAGAACATCTGTGATCATGCAGCGTTGTGTGTTTAATGAGATCAATCACATTCATCTTCCAACGGTAAAGCAAGATGAACGAGACGAGAGGACTTCCATCGTTAGTCAGTGCCGGTGTCAGCGCAGAAACACACGGTGACCCTGATGCACACTGGGACTGGTTACCTCTACTGTATGTTCATGCACTTCCTGCTTTATTTCCTGTAAAGCCACTTCCGGTTCTTCATGTGGTCCAGAAACCAGCTCATTCTCTTCATCCTCCTCATTTTGACAGGACGACACTTTTGTTTTCATAAGAACTTGAAATGTTGACTGCTCGTGTACTCGTGAACATGAAGGATCATCTTCATCTTCAACGTTGATCGTCTTCTCTTGAGGTTGGTCTTCTATCTGGTTTTGCTCAGTTGATGAATCAGACGTCATATAAAGTGGGAATTCTCCATAGTATTGAGTCTCCAAGTTGATGGCCTCATCCTCTTCATTACAAAACAAGAGCTGAGAACGATTAAACGTGTCTCCAAATGCTTCGTCAAAGCGTTCTTTATCAAAACTCTCGATGCTGCTGTGGAACAACACCGACATCTCATTCTCCAACATCAGGTTCTCCTCCTCTTGGGTTTCTGAGATGATTTCTTCTCCTCCAGATGGAGTTTCCATTGCAGTTTCCTTGTTTTTGTCTTCAACTTCAATACTTTGGTGTTTCTGATCCCACATTTGTTGCAAATCTTCATCTTCTTCATGACAAATGACTTCTTGGTTTCCAGCAATAATCTCTTGGGTTTCTGAACTGGTTTCTTCTCCTCCAGATGGAGTTTCCATTACATTTTCTCTGTTTTCATCTTCAACCTCAATAATTTGGCGTTTTGGATCCCAGATTTGGAGCAAATCTTCATCTTCTTCATGGAAAATGACCTCTTGGTTTCCAGAAGGAATCTCTTGGGTTTCTGAAGAACTGTTTATTTCTCCTCCAGATGGAGTGTCCATCGCAGTTTCCTTGATTTCATCTTCAACCTCAATACTTTGGTGTTTCTGATCCCACATTTGTTGCAAATCTTCATCTTCTTCATGGCAAATGACTTCTTGGTTTCCAGCAATAATCTCTTGGGTTTCTGAACTGGTTTCTTCTCCTCTAGATGGAGTTTCCATTACATTTTCTCCGTTAATAATTTGGCGTTTCGGATCCCAGATTTGGAGCAAATCTTCATTTTCTTCATGGACAATTACTTCTTGGTTTCCAGCAGAAATATCTTGGGTTTCTGAGGTGGTTTCTTCCATTGCAGTTTCCTTTATTTCATCTTCAACCTTAATACTTTGGCGTTTCGGATCCCAGATTTGTAGCAAATCTTCATCTTCTTCATGGAAAATGAGTTCTTGGTTTCCAGAAGGAATCTCTTGGGTTTCTGAACTGTTTTTTTCTCCTCCAGATGGAGTTTCCATCACAATTTCCTTGATTTCATCTTCAACCTTAATACTTTGGCATTTTGGATCCCAGATTTGGAGCAAGTCTTCATCCTCTTCAAGGCAAATGAATTCTTGGTTTCCAGCAGGAATCTCTTGGGCTTTTGTGGTGGTTTCTTCCATTGAAGTTTCCTTGTTTTCATCTTCAACTTCAATACATTGGTGTTTGGGATCCCAGATTTGCAGAAAGTCTTCATGACAGCTGTCCAATGCTTCACCTTCCAGAACAGCACCTTCTTCTTCTCTATTTGAAGCCCATGAAGAGCATCTCCCCATTGCAATGGCCTCATTCAGGGCCTTCATGTACTTCTCTTTTTCACCAGCAGAGGGAGTTTGTACCTGCGTCTCACAGCACACCTCCACCTGTGGAGCAACTGAACTCTGGGACAAAAACGGCACACTTTATGTCACTGTCAGTGTTTATTACAGAGAAAAAACACTTGTCTGCGTCAACAGCATCAACGTTTAAGTGAGCTCTGCCACAACTGTGATTACCATCAATAAATATTTCTTCAGTTCAGAAACAAAAGTGACCCCAAAGATAACAACAAAGTTTGTGTTTGCAGCATAAAAGCAGATTCGAGGCCTTTGGTCACAATTCTTCCTCTCAAACTAGTAGGAAACATGCAATATTACCGTGATGTGAACGTGAACTTTCTCTTACACGTTAATCCGCCTATTGACCCGTGAGATTTACAATACCTGCATGTGAATCTAAGCCACCGTATCTGATGGACAACTGCTCCATGTTTCTCTGGCTTGTCTTGACAAGATTCCTATAATCCCTTTTATTTTGATTCTGATCCGATCTGAATGTCTGTCCTTCACTAAAGCCAGCGGCCATCAGTGTTTTTGTTTCATAACTCAGTGTCTCGAAGCTTCTATTTCAAGGTTCTTGAAACAACATACGTTTGTAGGTTTACCTAAGAGCTTAAAAGAAGAGACAGCCCCTAATGGATCATTTATAAAAACATCATAAATACTGAAGATCATAAACCAGCGGCAGCAGATGTTCAAGAATAGAGTTATGTGTGGATTTAAAGCAATGCAGCCGATCCGACAGATGTCGAGTGGAAAAGAGGACCAAAGACACTGCAAAGTTCACCTGTGAAACACACAACGGTTTAGCAGATCCAATTAATCTCCAAGACAGTTTCCCAGACAGATTAAACAAATCCCAAATGGCATCTCACAGTCAGACGGATTCTCCTCTGAAAATCCCTTGGAGTCTGAAGACTGCGATAAAAGACCAACACGGCGAGGGTTTCATAAAGCACACGGTAGGAAACACGTTTACTGTGAAGGAAGGTTTCCAGATTATGGCAAAAGTTGGATTTTTGCAGAAGTTCCCACGATTGTCTGGCACTGCGGTAAATAAGCTTCACAACACCATGTTCGTCTGAACCGTTTCCAAAGAGAAACAAAGTGTGACTCTCACTCTGTAAAAAACTAATTTCTTATTTAGTAACTTTGTCTTGTTTTTCATTACAAACAAAAAAAAAAGAAGAAAAATGACTTGAAAAGTAGTTTTCTGAAAAATCAATCAAAATTAAAGTGAGTTTGTGCTTAAAACAAGAACAAATATCTGCCAATAGTGTCAGAAACAAACTTTTTTTTAGATAAAAGCTTTCTTTGACCTCATTGGCAGATATTTGTTCTTGTTTTAAGCACAAACTCACTTCATTTTAATCAATTTTTCATTAAAAAAGACTTACTACAATACAAAGATTGCTTTAAAACTCACAATGAGAAACATCTTGAATACACTGAATCAGATAAACAGCCTTTAATGCGAGCAGTGAATACATGCGTGTATGATGCAGTAAACAGTGATGTCTAACCTCAACACCGTGATCCGGCTTTACTGCAACATCTTCAGGTTCGGCTTTATCCTCCTCGGACATCTACAGACACAGAGACAGAGCCGATAAACATCAGAGAGGATAGTTAAATGAGTTAGGAGGAGGTCGGTGGAGTGAAACTGTCTCTTATAAAGCACAGAATGAGAGATCATGCAGGAATGATCATCAGTGACGTTAAACCAAAAAACAAAAACACACACAGGATGGATGACTGAATTCCAAAAACTAACAAACGCCTCTAATCCGACGGTCAGGAATGATGTTTATGGGTTAAACCACTAAACACTCCTTTATGAGTCAATATAAGCTGAACGCATGACCAGGTTGAGTCGAGTTAGTCCTCAAAACACACTGTGAAATAAAGAGCTCAGTTATTCTAGTAGAAATAGTAGTAGTAGAAATGTTAATGCAAGTTATACGAGAGTTGCATAAATACAATAAAACAAACTAACAGAAAAAATATATCAGCAATTAAGGGCTCAAGAACCACAGAGGCAGAATGAGGAGCTAAAAATCAAGGCAATCACTTGTAATGTGACATATAGACCAATAGGTGGCGCTGACACCAAATTTATCTGGTGTTGTCAATGTTGGGTGACAATTTTTTGAGGTTTTTTTTGTGAGAGGTTTTTGGTCAAATTATTCAGATAACCTCAATGTTTTTAGAAGAAAAAAAAAAAATCATATTTTGCACATATATTCACTAGGTGGCACTGTGCCGAAACTACAGATATCCTCAGGTCATGGTTGTCATAACACACACCAAGTTTTGTCTGAATACGCTGAAGTGTTTCGGACATATAGCCTCACGTTCATTTTGGCCTTTTATTTATAGAATTTGTTCTCACGTTAAATGAGAACATTTTGACGAATTGACTTCAAAAAAAATTTTTTTTTTTTTTGCAAGGTCTGGGAATGATCTGATTCAATCTTGGCGAAAAAGTAGGTTTTTAAAGAAAATCAAAATGGGGGACAGGAAGTTCTGCAGACTACGGCAAAATTGGTTTGTTCTTAGCATGACCTAATGGATCTATTAAAAACTATTAGCATTTCTTGAAAATAAACGATACGCCAATGCGTTTTTAATATATAGCATTTTACGACAAAATTTTAAATGGCCGACGCCCAAAATGGCCAATATGAGAAAACTGGTTATCCTTTGACTTGGCATGCTATACCAAATCTAAAGACAAATTTTGTGATTTTTGGCCAAATTGTTCAGAAGTTATAAGCAAAAATAGCCAATTTCCATATCTCCTGACCACTAGGTGTCACTGTGCTGAAACTGTGCAGGTACCATCAGGTCATGGATGTCATAACACACACCAGGTTTGGTTAGAATACACGAAAGCATTGCGGAGATATAGGCTTACGTCCATTTTGACGAGCTCTTTGAAAATCAGACGAACTGTCAAGAACGAGTTAAAAAAAAAGTTTTTTTTTAAAAATTCAAAATGGTGCAAAAATTTTCATGATGGAAAATGACAATTGAATAGTCTTTAATTTAGTTTCTAGCCCTTACGGTTCTAAAGTTATTAGCATAAATGTAAGTAAAACTGGGACAGTTGGTGGCGCTAGAGGGATTGAGTTAGAGACTCCAAAATTCCTGTGTTTATTGTTCAGACTGTCCTCTATCCGTATGCCAAATTTCGCAACTTTTTACCATACATTTCTGGGTTTCTATCTAATATAATATTTTACAAAATTATTTTGGCAATAAAATCACTATAAAATCAAAGCCATACGTTTAACCAAGCTGTGTTCCAAATTTGAAGTTGATATCACAAAAATTGAGCCGCTAAAAGGTTTTAAAGTACCATTTCAATGGAAACGCAATGTACAATTTCAAACCATTTTTTGAGAGTTTAAGTTTTCAAATTAAACCTAATTTTGACGATTATTAAAATATGAGATATGGAAAAAACGCGCACACCAAGCGTCCCAAAGTGTTAAAGTGCAGATTTGCCCAGACTTTCTGTCTGTTGTTAAATGAACATTAGTGTCACACACCGCACACGTCTTACTTCCTGTGACCACACGAGGGGTTTAACCGATGAAGGCTCGTCCAGTCGAGGACAGAGACGAGGAGACGAGGACAGTCTCCTGTCCCACTCATTCACACCACACGCTTCACAGCGCATCTCCAAAAACGACCTCTTCATCTCACTGACGTTCAGCTGATGCTGCATTAGTTCTGTGGGCGTGTCTGTCTCCTGACCCACCAATCACATCACAGGGAAAGATCATATGGGGCGGGGCATTACAAAGATTTCAAACAAATGTCATTCGCTGTGTCCGAAATCGAATACTTCTCTGCTGTATAGTTTGCGAAAAACTGTACGCCAAAAGAATTGTCCGAATTCATAGTATAAGAATCTACTACTTACGGCGAGATTCTGAAGTATGCATTCAATGGACACTTTACTATCCCCATGGGAGAGGATTTATGAATGCCAGTGAAGCGACGCAACTGATGACGTGGGGGATATCGTACATCCGAATTTCATTCATCCAACCCATATTCATACTATATACAGCATACTTTTGAAACGTTCGCAAAGTAAATTCAAATTGAAATGTAGTACCTACTCAGACAGTACGTGATTTTGGACACAGCGACTGACTTTTCTATGGAAGCTTGTTTCTGCCACGGAATTTTAAAAAGAAGGTAATTGCAACTTTTTATCTAACAATTCTGATCTATTTTTATAAGTTATAAACTCAATAATTCTGAGTCTACATCTCGCAATTTTTTTTTCTGCCACGGAATAAAAGAATAGAAAAGGCAACTGCAACTGTTTCTCTAACAAGTCTGAGTTTATATAAAAGTCTGTTTATAAAAAAGTAAGAATTGTGACAAAGTCGAAATTACCATGTTTATTTTTTTATTCTGTGGTGGAAACAAGCTTTCATACTTTTCATTGCTCAAAGTTGAATTAAGCCCAAAGTACGCTTCGGTTTTTACGCGTACGCGCGGGTCCGTGTACAGTGCACGTTATTCAAATGTTGTCACCAGAATAGTATGCATGTACTATTACACACGCTGCCCAATTTCTGTAACCATTCTTTGTATGCGCAAGTCGCACATGCGCATTGAATTTGTTTTATCAGTTGTTCCACAAGGTGGCAGCACTGGACCAAGCCGTTGTTTCACAGTAGAAAACTAAATTAAAGAGACGGAACAACAACAACAGACGCCTTGAGTGATGGGGTAAAGAGACAGACGCAACTTTAGTTTAAAAGAGTACAAAAACATTTTTATCCATCATAACTTCTGGAGAGAAATAGCACAGAAACTGGACAAGGATGAAACTCTATAGAGCGCATGCGTCGACGCTAGAGTATACTTTGGGCTTTAGTGTTTTATTGACATTTATTTGGGAATTTCAAATGGTTTAATTCATGCAAGGGCTTGAAACACCTTTTTAAATCTAAAACAAGAACAACCGAGTGCTGTTAGGATTGACTGCAGTTATATTTCACAGTTATTAACCGGCTCATACGATCATATGAGCAGCTAAATCCAAACACACGTCAACTCATGCTTCACAAACCTCCAACATGAGATTACTGTGCTTGACAAACACATTCTCTCCTTTAATCCGTTTTATGAAACTATACTAGAGAAAGAGGAAAAAAGAAAAAGCTTTCAGCTACGAAATCCACATCAGAGCCGTTTCTGATACGTTTTACTAGTAAAAAAAAAATCAAAAACAGAAGCAAACACATGGTGATGACAAAGACTGTGAGAGCTGATGGATGTTCCTGTTGAAATGGCTTAAACCAGCCTGAGGAGGTTTGCTGGTCTTTGCTGGTTTAGTTGGATTCTCAGCCCTGACCAGCTCAAAATAAGACCAACAAACCTTCTTAAACTGGTTTCTGGATCTCAGTACCTGTGTCCTCACATCAGTGTTGTCCTCAAAGTCAGACTATAATGAGTTTGGGTGAAAGAGAGGACGTGAGACACGTTACACATTCATTTCACAAGCATATTAAGAAGAAAACTGCACTGAAGACCAACGCAGACACACCTCAGTCGCCGTCGAGTCGTCATCACAAGCGAAGTCGGTTTGCTCGCTGTCGGTCTGTGTAATCAAAGAACAGATCGCAGCAATGAAGGAAAATTCACTGAAGGAGATGATTCCTCATGAAGATCATACGGGGATGCGACTCAAAATGAAGGAAAAATGTGACGTACAACACAGATGAACCTGACGCTGATGTGCATGAGAAGATTCTTCATATGTTCAGAAACATGCTTCAGACAAGCAAAATACTCTTTATCCAGAGGATGATGTTTAGATGAGCTGAACGCTGAACGTTTCGTCCACAGATGGAAGTTTATACAAGCTGAAACATGCATCGAGCACAATGTCATCCAGACACAAGGTGAAAATGAGGTGCACATGTAGGTTTTCAAACTACAACATCATGACATGTTTGTTTTCTGCATTAGATGTGGATGAACAACTATTAGATGAACTGTAACACAATATGCATTAACGGTAACAATGAGCAATACATTTGTTACAGTATTCATTCATCTTTGTTAATGTTAGTTAATAAAAATATAACTGTTAGTTCATGTCCATTAAGTAATATTAAAAGGGTCATGATTTGAGAAATCAAATTTGCCTTGATCTTTTGACATATAAGAGGTGTTTGTATCATTAAAACATCCTGCAAGTTTCAGAGCAAATTTTCTATTGTTTTTCAATGCAAACATGCGCTAGACGGACGTCTTTAACCGTTGCGCTCGCGTCTCTTGCAGTGTCTCATTTGCCTACACTGGATATGAGCGTCACGTCAAAAGCAAATAAAACCCATTATAATGACTGATGCTGTCTACACTGATACAGTATACAGTTTCTGACACAAGCATTCACAAAATCACACAGTCTGTCCAAATCCAAACATTTGCCTATCATTCATCGACCTCAATTACGGCTTATCAGTTGAAACATGTAAGTAGTAGCAACTTTCCAAGTCCGCTCGCTCTAACATTAACCCATATAAATGTGCACTATTATTTTCCGAATATCCAAGTGTTTGTGTGCGTTTACTGCGTGACATACAGGCGGCGGTGCAATCACATTTATGCATTTATAGACCTGCATATAGACACATCCACTGCTGCGGAGATGACGAGTCAGTATCGTCGACTTTATCTCTGGAGCCGAAAACACACAAAATACTCATCAATAAATTATTAAAATGTTCAGTCTCCTTTTGTTTTTTCACGCCACATTCATGATCATAACGTTTGCCGATGCGCTGCTATAAGCTTCATGTGTGAGTTTGAGCGCTGATTACGCTATGTATTATATACAGGTGATTAATAATTATGATTTATATGGTTTATTAATATAAATGCTTAATTAATTGACTAAAATCGCTTAAATGAGTCATTACTAGTCGACTAGAAAAATCTTTAGTCGAGGGAAGCCCTAGTTTATTTGAATGCCATCCCAGATCATGTCGGAGGATTATATGTTTGTTCGGAGCATTTGACTGAGACACAACTCCAGTTGACAGATGAAGCAGCGACTATTAAATCTGACAGCAGCTGAGTAAATGATTTCATAATGCTTTGTCTGTAAATGACGGTTTTATATGGATAATGTTTTCAAAACTCTCGTGCAACAGCGAGTGGCGTTAATACTGTTTCCTGTGCAGTGACGTTAGCCAATCATATCAGTGACCGTTTACTGACGCCTTAAAAACGGATCATTTCAGACAGAGGCTCAGAATGAAGGTTGAAAATATTTTTTTTCTCCATATATATTTGTTTTTTTGTGCAAAAAAGTTTAACATTATAAGTGAACATTTTAAAATAATAAAAAAAAATCATGTCAAGATGTCATGACCCCTTTAACAGATACAACTTTGGATTTTAATAATGTATTTGTTTACATTAACTAAAATTAATAAATGCTTTAGAAGTATTGTTCATTGTTAGTTCATGAGGGTGGATATAATGGTGTCTGAATTTTCCTATATTTTATATATATATATATATATATATATATATATATATATATATATATATATATATATGTGGAAGGTTCCAGGGGAAGTGAGCAGTCTGGAGGTTTTCTCCAAACAGTAACGAAGACAATAATCCCACGGAATGAATGAGAAGGAACAGATGAAACACACACTTTAAGCTCATTAGACTGACTCTGACCTCGTCATCCGAACTGTCCTGGAAGCCCTGCGCGAGCGTCGTGCCGAGAGACGCCGCCTTGGGCTCCAGGTAGCACAGACACAGCGCCAGCGGGAAGGAGAGCGTGAGGGCGTACGGCACAGAGAAAGATGTGGAAAGCAGGAAGAAGAAAATGAAGAGGAAGCAGGGGATGAGCGAGGGAGACTTGATGGGCATGAAGTGATGCAGACTCTCGGGCAGGAAGCGCAGCTCGGTGAGGTCGGGGAAGGTCAGGTAACCGTCGTCGTCCAGGAGCGAGGACAGGTCGGGCAGGTGGAGGGAGAAGGAGAACAGCGTGCCGCCGCTCCGCTTCTGATCCAGCCTCTGTTTGCGGGCGGACAGGAGGAGCGCCTGTTCTTCCAGCAGCGCGGCTTTACGGTCGGCTTGTGCCTGACGCCGCCGGCAGCCCGCTGTGGTTTTGGCGGGACTGACGGACGCGGCGCGCTTGCGGCTGCTTTCCCTGCGTCTTCTGCAGACTTTAGTGGATGAGACAGGAGAGGAAGGGAGGGAGAGCTCAGATCCTAACGGATCGGATGAATACGGACAGGACTAATGACACACGCGTCAACAACAGATGCCAAGGGAAACATGTATGTCGTATGAACGTACGCAGGGAAAAGAGAAGCAGGAAAAGAAAAGCTAGTTAGTAAAAGGACAGAAAAAGAGCAGTTTGATTGACTGACCTCTACTGAACTCTAATTCTACACATTTATACTTCACTTCATTAATAGAATCCAGTCATGAAAGGGAATTTAGGAATCGGCAACATTTGGACGAATAAATCAAAGGTGGAGGTGTGTGATTAATAATGTATGTCATAGGGTACTATTATTGTATAGATTTTAATAAATTATTTAATTGTTAAAGTGTTATGAATTGATTAAACATTCTTTTTGATTATTAAAATTTAATGAAACTACTAAAACGGAGTCCAAAAAAATTAAAATGGAAAACAGAATTTGAGAAAAAATAAAACCGAATTTGGAAAAAATTACATTTCAATATTTAAGTTTTATGAATTGAATTGATTAAACATTCTTTTTGATTATTAAAATTTAATGAAACCACTAAAACCGAGTCCAAAAAAAAACATAAAACCAAATTTGGAAAAAATGTAATTTCAATATTTAAGTTATATGAATTGAATTGATTAAACATTCTTTATTACAATTAAACTATTAAAACATAATCCAAACAAATATGAATGAGAAAAAATAAAACCGAATTTGGGAAAAAGTAATTTCAAACAGCACTTTATATAATAAAATTTTAATAACTTATTAAATTGTTAAAGCTTTATGAATTAAATTGATTAAACATCAATTTAGAAAACAGAATTTGAGGAAAAATAAAAGATTTCATAGGGCACTATTAATGGTAAAATTTTAATAAATGATTAAATTGTTAAAGCTTTATGAATTAAATTTTTGATTATTAAACTTTAATTAAAATTAAATGAATTAACCCATTAAAACAAAACAGAATTTAGGAAAAAAAAATTTCATAGTATTTCTAACTGCAGTTCAGAAGAGTGACGCTGGAACAAACTTTATCAGAGAACATTAAACCATAATTTCTGAAACACTTTAATTCTCAGATCAGGGATTGGTTTGACGTTACCTTGGTGACGGAGGTGGGCGGGGCTTGTTCTGATTCATCACTGTTGGTCTTATTCTCCTCCTCCACAGAGTTCATCTCCTCGGCCTTCTTCTCCGGTGTTGCCGTGTCGATGAGGTCGTCCGTAGCAACAGCAGGTTTGGAGTTCTTCACGTCATCATGGTTGACCGACGCTGGTGCTGATCACAAACACATCCATTAAACATCTTTAATATATACACACAGAACGTGTGTGTGTGTGTGTGATGCGTACTGCTGTCCATGCTGGCTGTGACGGTGTGTCGTCTGCTGGCCGTGCGCTGGAACTGAGGTGCGGCCCGTGCGATCTGAGCGCTCGCTCTGCGCGTCTGTGCTTGCGTTCGGCCGCTGTAGCGGAACTTTGAGCCCAATGACAGGAAGCGTTTGGGCGGAGCCTCAGGAGACACCAGCCTATCAGGACACCAGAATCACACCGCTGGTTAGAGATCGTTAACACTCTGATCCACTCATAGAGATAGATAGATAGATAGATAGATAGACAGAACGATACACAGATAGAACGATAGAATGATAGATAGAACGATAGAAACATAGAACGATAGACACATAGAACGATAGACAGAACGATAGATAGACAGATAGAACAATAGAATGATAGATAGAATGATAGACAGATAGAACGATAGATAGAACGATAGATAGAACGATATATAGAACGATAGATAGATAGAACGATAGATAGAATGATAGATAGAACGATAGATAGATAGAACATAGATAGAACAATAGATAGAACGATATATAGAACGATAGATAGATAGAACAATAGAATGATAGATAGAACGATAGAACAATAGATAGAACGATAGATAGATAGATAGATAGATAGATAGACAGATAGATACAGATAGATACAGATAGATAGACAGATAGATAGAGCGATGGACAGATAGACAGAACGATAGATAGAGAGAGCAATACAGATAGATAGATAGAGCGATAGACAGATAGACAGAACGATAGATAGATAGAACGATAGATAGAACGATAGATAGATAGAGCAATAGACAGATAGATAGACAGATAGATAGAGCGATGGACAGATAGACAGAACGATAGATAGATAGAGTGATAGATAGACAGAACGATCGATAGATAGAACGATAGACAGAACGATAGATAGATAGACAGAACGATAGATAGATAGATAGATAGAGCGATAGACAGATAGACAGAACGATAGATAGAACGATAGATAGAACGATAGATAGATAGATAGATAGATAGATAGATAGAGCAATAGACAGATAGATAGATAGATAGACAGATAGATAGAGCGATGGACAGATATACAGAACGATAGATAGATAGAGTGATAGATAGACAGAACGATCGATAGATAGAACGATAGATAGAACGATAGATAGAACGATAGATAGATAGATAGATAGATAGATAGATAGATAGATAGAGCAATAGACAGATAGATAGATAGATAGAGCGATGGACAGATAGACAGAACGATAGATAGAGAGAGCAATAGACAGATAGATAGATAGAGCGATAGACAGATAGACAGAACGATAGATAGATAGAACGATAGATAGAACGATAGATAGAGCAATAGACAGATAGATAGAGCGATGGACAGATAGACAGAACGATCGATAGATAGAGTGATAGATAGACAGAACGATCGATAGATAGAACGATAGACAGAACGATAGATAGATAGATAGAGTGATAGATAGACAGAACGATCGATAGATAGAACGATAGATAGATAGACAGAACGATAGATAGATGATAGATAGATAGATAGATAGATAGAACGATAGATAGATAGAACGATAGATAGATAGATAGATAGATAGAACGATAGATAGAACGATAGATAGATAGATAGATAGATAGATAGATAGAGCAATAGACAGATAGACAGATAGATAGAACGATAGATAGAACGATAGATAGAACGATAGATAGATAGATAGATAGATAGAGCAATAGACAGATAGATAGATAGATAGATAGACAGATAGATAGAGCGATGGACAGATAGACAGAACGATAGATAGATAGAGTGATAGATAGACAGAACGATCGATAGATAGAACGATAGATAGATAGAACGATAGATAGAACGATAGATAGATAGATAGATAGATAGAGCAATAGACAGATAGACAGATAGATAGAGCGATGGACAGATAGACAGAACGATAGATAGATAGAGTGATAGATAGACAGAACGATCGATAGATAGAACGATAGACAGAACGATCGATAGATAGAACGAGATAGATAGACAGAACGATAGATAGATAGATAGATAGATAGAGATAGATAGAGCGATAGACAGATAGACAGAACGATAGATAGATAGAACGATAGATAGAACGATAGATAGATAGATAGATAGATAGAGCAATAGACAGATAGATAGATAGATAGATAGACAGATAGATAGAGCGATGGACAGATAGACAGAACGATCGATAGATAGAACGATAGATAGATAGAACGATAGATAGAACGATAGATAGAACGATAGATAGATAGATAGATAGATAGATAGAGCAATAGACAGATAGATAGATAGATAGAGCGATGGACAGATAGACAGAACGATAGATAGATAGAGTGATAGATAGACAGAACGATCGATATATAGAACGATAGACAGAACGATCGATAGATAGAACGATAGATAGATAGACAGAACGATAGATAGATAGATAGAGATAGATAGAGCGATAGACAGATAGACAGAACAATAGATAGATAGAACGATAGATAGAACGATAGATAGATAGATAGATAGAGCAATAGACAGATAGATAGATAGATAGACAGATAGATAGAGCGATGGACAGATAGACAGAACGATCGATAGATAGAACGATAGATAGATAGAACGATAGATAGAACGATAGATAGAACGATAGATAGAACGATAGATAGATAGAGCAATAGACAGATAGATAGATAGATAGAGCGATGGACAGATAGACAGAACGATAGATAGATAGAGTGATAGATAGACAGAACGATCGATAGATAGAACGATAGACAGAACGATAGATAGATAGATAGAGTGATAGATAGACAGAACGATCGATAGATAGAACGATAGATAGATAGACAGAACGATAGATAGATAAATAGATAGAGCGATAGACAGATAGACAGAACGATAGATAGATAGAACGATAGATAGAACGATAGATAGATAGATAGATAGATAGAGCAATAGACAGATAGATAGATAGATAGACAGATAGATAGAGCGATGGACAGATAGACAGAACGATAGATAGATAGAACGATAGATAGATAGATAGATAGAGCAATAGACAGATAGATAGATAGATAGACAGATAGATAGAGCGATGGATAGATAGACAGAATGATAGATAGATAGAGTGATAGATAGACAGAACGATCGATAGATAGAACGATAGATAGATAGAACGATAGATAGAACGATAGATAGAACGATAGATAGATAGATAGATAGATAGATAGATAGATAGATAGATAGATAGATAGAGCAATAGACAGATAGACAGATAGATAGAGCGATGGACAGATAGACAGAACGATAGATAGATAGAGTGATAGATAGACAGAACGATCGATAGATAGAACGATAGATAGATAGAACGATAGATAGAACGATAGATAGATAGATAGATAGATAGAGCAATAGACAGATAGACAGATAGATAGAGCGATGGACAGATAGACAGAATGATAGATAGATAGAGTGATAGATAGACAGAACGATCGATAGATAGAACGATAGATAGATAGAACGATAGATAGAACGATAGATAGAACGATAGATAGATAGATAGATAGATAGATAGATAGATAGATAGAGCAATAGACAGATAGACAGATAGATAGAGCGATGGACAGATAGACAGAACGATAGATAGATAGAGTGATAGATAGACAGAACGATCGATAGATAGAACGATAGATAGATAGAACGATAGATAGAACGATAGATAGATAGATAGATAGATAGAGCAATAGACAGATAGACAGATAGATAGAGCGATGGACAGATAGACAGAACGATAGATAGATAGAGTGATAGATAGACAGAACGATCGATAGATAGAGTGATAGATAGACAGAACGATCGATAGATAGAACGATAGACAGAACGATCGATAGATAGAACGATAGATAGATAGACAGAACGATAGATAGATAGATAGAGATAGATAGAGCGATAGACAGATAGACAGAACGATAGATAGATAGAACGATAGATAGAATGATAGATAGATAGATAGACAGAACGATAGATAGATAGAACGATAGATAGAGATAGATAGATAGATAGATAGAGCAATAGACAGATAGATAGATAGATAGATAGATAGATAGACAGATAGACAGATAGATAGAGCGATGGACAGATAGACAGAACGATAGATAGATAGAGTGATAGATAGACAGAATGATCGATAGATAGAACGATAGATAGATAGAACGATAGATAGAACGATAGATAGAACGATAGATAGATAGATAGAGCAACAGACAGATAGATAGATAGATAGAGCGATGGACAGATAGACAGAACGATAGATAGATAGAGTGATAGATAGACAGAACGATCGATAGATAGATAGATAGAGTGATAGATAGACAGAACGATCGATATAGAACGATAGATAGATAGATAGAGCAATAGACAGATAGATAGATAGATAGACAGATAGATAGAACGATGGATAGATAGACAGAATGATAGATAGATAGAGTGATAGATAGACAGAACGATCGATAGATAGAACGATAGATAGAACGATAGATAGAACGATAGATAGATAGATAGATAGATAGAGCAATAGACAGATAGACAGATAGATAGAGCGATGGACAGATAGACAGAACGATAGATAGATAGAGTGATAGATAGACAGAACGATCGATAGATAGAACGATAGACAGAACGATCGATAGATAGAACGATAGATAGATAGACAGAACGATAGATAGATAGATAGATAGATAGAGATAGATAGAGCGATAGACAGATAGACAGATAGATAGAACGATAGATAGAATGATAGATAGATAGATAGACAGAACGATAGATAGATAGAACGATAGATAGAGATAGATAGATAGATAGATAGATAGATAGATAGAGCGATGGACAGATAGACAGAACGATAGATACAGGGTTTCTACAGGTTTCATCAAATCTAATTTAATGCTTTTTAATGCCTTTTTAATGCCAATTTTAAATTTTTTAATGCCATATATATGCCGCTAAATGTCAATAGATGACGACATACGGCAATTAGAATATTCATCATGTCATTGTTGCATTCGCATTCTGCCAAGTGTCAGCCCTTTACATTTGTTTGCTTCTCTGCTGCTACACTTTTGCTCACATAATATATTTTATCACAGCCAAATTCCCAGTAAAATTGTTTTATATTTTTTCTGTTTTTGTTGTCAGACAATATGAAATGGTGACTGAAACGCAGCACATTAAGATTACACAGGGCTCGACATTAAGCCTCGTCATGTGGACAAGAGTAAATCAGTCACTTGTACGAGTAAAACATTAGCTTGTCTGGAATTTTTTTTTTTTTTTGTGTGGTAGAAATATAAATTTGTTCTGAAGCAATATCCTTTCAGAATATTGCAGCTTTGACATATGTAAATCTGCATATTTTTGATTGATTACAACTGCATTAATTAATGTTATGGGATTGTTTTAAATACTTTTTGAAAATACAAATATGAAATGTTGGAGTGGAAATTATATTTTAAAAATTAAACTAAACCACCAGTAGGCGGCGTCAAGTAACCGTCTTATTGAGTGGGTCATTGATTGAATCATTCAAACGATTAATTCCAAAGGCTGATTCATTCAAGAATGTAGCAGTTGTTTATGAATGGGTCATTTAATCTTTGACTCCACCGATTCATTCAAAACGCTGAATGATTCAGTAATGAAAACAAGGCTGAGTGTTGTGCTTTGCTGTGATCTTTGTTTGAAACTATTTTTGCTGATAAAATAGAACAAAAACAGTCGATGTTCCTTCTAAAATGTAAGTGGCTTAATATTAACTACTTGTTAATTGAACAGTTGTATGAAATCAGTGTCACGTTTTTAATCGTGATGGTAGCCTGTAAACAGCATTCTTTGTTGTGTGGTTTTGCTTACCAGTATCAAGTTATAAAAACTCCACATTTTGAATTTTTACCGCAGTATGTTTAACTGAGTTTCTTTTTGTGTGTGCTTCATTCCATTTCTCCTCGAGATGCTGCGCGAGCCTCAACAGCGCAACATTGTTATCGTCACTACATTATACAGCCTATTATGATCCACTATCGATCGCCACTAACACTAAATGTAATAAAATCAGTCACTCGCGTTTTGGTGATTCCCAAGTTGCTGTTTTTTTGTTTGTTTGTTTGTTTGTTTGGTTTTTTTGGTATTTACGTTTTAATCAGGTCCTTGTGCGGTCGGGAAAGTTCGAGCCCTGACTTAATCGAGACGTTGTCTGACAAAATCACCATACACATAAGATAGACATTTGCTGTGATTTTGGCTATATGTACACGTAAAATGATCACTCAAGTTAGAAGCAATAGTATCTATTTTATTTGTTCTCCAAGCGCACATCCTCAACGCTGAACCAGAGAGGCTGAACGGCTGCGGCAGGAAAGCAATATCTTGCGCTCGTGCGGCAGTACCGGGGAGTCTCGGAAGCTGGATCAGGTTAACAAGTCGCTATATTCGTCACAACAAGCTTTCTTAGAAAAAAGTCGCAAAAGGGGCCTGAAAAGTTGCTAAGTTGGCAACAATGATGCAGCCTTCTGTCTACAGGTCCCAGCCCGCGGCTGTCCAAACCGGCGTTACGGCAATTTTGCACCGGCCGGAGACAATGACCAAACTGGTTCCGTGTGCGTATCACACCAATGTATATATTTTGCGACAGCAAATCAAAGTTATTAATTATTTAGGCTTTATTCAAAATAAACTGGTAGTATTCTTTTTCTTCAAAACTATCTAAAAATTGAATGCCTCCAGAAATGAAATTTAATGCTTTTCAATGCCATTTAAGGCCTTAATTTTCGCAAAATCCATTTAATGACTTTTAATGCTTTTCAATGCCCCGCGGATACCCTGCAGATAGATAGAACGATAGATAGAACGATAGATAGAACGATAGACAGATAGATAGATAGATAGATAGATAGATAGATAGATAGATAGATAGATAGATAGATAGATAGATAGATAGATAGATAGATAGATAGAGCGATGGACAGATAGATAGATAGAGCGATGGACAGATAGACAGAACGATAGATAGATAGATAGATAGATAGATAGATAGATAGATAGATAAATAGATAGAGTGATAGATAGACAGAACGATCGATAGATAGAACGATAGACAGAATGATAGATAGATAGATAGAGTGATAGATAGACAGAACGATCGATAGATAGAACGATAGATAGATAGATAGATAGAGCAATAGACAGATAGATAGAACGATAGATAGAACGATAGATAGAACGATAGACAGATAGATAGATAGATAGATAGATAGATAGATAGATAGATAGATAGAGCGATGGACAGATAGATAGATAGAGCGATGGACAGATAGACAGAACGATAGATAGATAGATAGATAGATAGATAGATAGATAGATAGATAAATAGATAGAGTGATAGATAGACAGAACGATCGATAGATAGAACGATAGAACGATAGATAGAGCAATAGACAGATAGATAGATAGAACGATAGATAGATAGATAGAACGATAGAACGATAGATAGATAGATAGATAGATAGAAAGTCTCTCTGACCTGAAGAAGGTGTGATGTTCCACACAAACTTTCCACAGCCTCTTCGCTGCTTTGTGATTTGGGAGTTTAAACCCGATTGTGCTCTCGAACTGCTCCAGCTGAGTGAAAACAGAAAGCGAAGCGTTTCAAACACGTTCAGACAGACAGCGGATCTGACGAAGAGCAACGAGACGTCTTCTCACCTCTCCCGGCCGGACCTTGATGTAGAAGTTGTTCCTCTTGTAGGAGATCTTGAGTATTTTGGGCCAGGCGAAGCGATTGATGCGGAGTTTATCTCTGTAGACGAGGAGGCCGCTGGAACAAACTCCCAGCATGATCTCCACACCCTCCGAATCCTGAGAGACACACGGCAGAGAGAACATCTCACAGGAACCATTTCAACACTCAGTTCAGTGTCAAAATGAGATGAGGTTAGAGCTGCGTTCACACAGGACTATTATAGCTAACTAACACTAAAACTAAAGCCATAAAAAATACAAACTGCAGGTTCATCGTCTTCTGATTCTGATCAGACTCAAACATGTACAGATGAATATTGGAAGTGTTCAAAACAATTCCACTCGTGTGATGGCACGATCTGCAACCAAACTCAATCCACTTCACTATCCCATGAGGCCGTTCACACTGAATGTGAATCAGCCGTTAAACGCTGCATCTGTACCGACTGATGATCACAGTAATGAAATCAGGACAGACACCATCACGTCACAGACACCAAATGGATTGGATGGAGGATAATATGAGCGACAAAAAGGATATTTTTCATAGTCATATGGACCAGTGTTGTATTAGTATCTGATATACCATTATAGTTTTAATATTCTGAATTAAAATTGATTCTGTTTTCATTTTATTTTTAGTTAAAGGTGCAATATGTAAGATTTCTGTCCATTAGAGGCCTATTCAGAGCAGGAGTGAGCTGAACGAGGAGCTGGAGCGATTGATCAACACACGCCTCACGAGCAGCGGGACTTTTATTATGACACAGTCGCCGGCGCCGCTGCCGCTTTTCCGGTCATGAGTATGAGGAAACACAGCTCTGTTTATCATATTAGATACATTTGAGAGTGTTGAAAATGATGTTATAACGTTACTCTGTGCGTTCGCTCGGCAGCTGCTGTGAGACACTGTTACACACTGCAGTAAGATAGATCGATTTTACAATATCATAATAAATGCTGGATGATTGTGTTGATAAATGGCATGCAATTAATTTTAAAACGTATTGTATGATGGAGAAAATGCTGTATTACTGTTACTAAAAATAAAGCTGCATCTGATTATGCTATGTTAGCTACTTCACAAAATAGTGTTTTTCTCTGAGGCATGGTAAAGCATGGTACTCGCAAAAAATCAAGAAAATTAGATTTAAACAATAAGACTAAACGTGTTGAGCTATATAACAACAACGAGTTTTCTGTCTATAAACGTAACCAAACAGTTGTTCCCTTGTCTATTAAAACATGTAAATATTAAAGCGTCTTTGGTGTTTCCATGGTTTCTACAAAATAAAACCGGAAACCGAGGGTAACGCGGGTATGATGCGATTAAAATGGTTAAAATTGCAATTTTCTCACGATTTACAAATAGTTGCAAACATTTGGGATATTGTAAGTACTCAAGTGAACAAATATATAACACTGGCCTAGTGGATTTTGGATATTTTACTGCAAAAAACTTACATATTGCACATATTGCAGTTTTAGTAATTTTGTTGTGTTTTTGTTATTGTGATCAGTTTGAGTTTTTTTTATATAAAGTAGTTTTTATTAAGTTTTACTTTATTTAGCTTAGTTTATTTTAGTACTTCAACTCAAACTAGACAAAAACAAGAAATATAGCTGAAATAAAATAAGTAGCTTTTTTTAGTTAACGTTTATTTTACTTCAAATAAAGATTTTTGTTTTTAGATAACTATAATAACCCTGGTTACGTATCAATTTATGATATAAACTGAAAAATCAATTTTCTCTCAGAAATTGAGTCATCTCAATTCTAGTTTTATTTGATTTCAGTGCTGCGTTCGACACTATAGATCACGACATACTCTTAGATCGATTACACAATTACACTGGTATTCAGAGACAGGCATTGAGGTGATTTAGATCGTACCTATCAGACCGTTAACATTTTGTTTATTTAAACGGGGAATTATCCAAGTTAACGTCAATAAATGATGGCGTGCCCCAAGGGTCGGTTTTAGGTCCTCTGCTATTTTCAATACACATGCTGCTTCTTGATAATATCGTTAGAAATCATGGAATTAGTTTCCACTGCTATGCTGACGATACTGCCAGATGAAATCTAGCCAAATATTGAAGTTCAAGATATAAAATATTGGATGACTAGTAATTTTCTTCTATTAAATTCAGATAAGACTGAGGTATTATTTATTGGAACAAAACCCTGTACACATACAATCTGCATTTAGACTTCATCCTCTACAGTGAAAGACCTGAGTGTTATATTACTTCGAAAATCACATTTCATATGTTACAAAAACAGCTTCTTCCTCCTCAGAAACATCACTAATCTACGGAACATGTTATCTGATGCAGAAAAGTTAGTACATGCATTCATGACGTCTAGACTAGATTACTGTAATGCATTACGAGCTGGTTGTCCTGAATCCTCAATAAACAAGCTACAGGAGCTTGATGTGGTCATTCTCAACAGATTTTGTACTGAAAAGAGTAAAATTTCTCCTTTTATGTCGGACAGAAATAAAATCAGGTTTAGAATGAGAAACTTACACCAGAATAAACCAACAGACAATCGATAAACAGATACGACACAACGTGAGCGTGCATCAGCATCCGCGTGACTCAGCCAGAAAATCATCAGAGCGCATCGCTCTTTATATGACATCATATACACGAAGAGCCGCATCCTACAAGAGCACGTCCGCGGCAGGACGAATAATGACTACGGCAGCACAATGACACACTGCAGGCGCACACGCACACACACTGCGGTCGCATTAGCAATAATAAATCCTCACAGGCTGACGAGACCTTCACAATGATATTCAAGCACACATGCATCTACAAACACACACACACACACACAGACGGCCGCAGACGCAGCGCAGCATCTTACCTCCTCCTGCGCCGGTGCAATGCACTCAAACAGCCGTCCGACCAGCTGAGTCAGTGGAGGAGGGGCGAGAGAGAGAGAGAGAGAGAGAGAGAGACTGCGATGGGCTGCACGAGCCAATCAGAAGAGCAGCATGAACATGCATTAACAGCAGAAGAGAGGTCGAGTCTTTATGATCGTGTGAGCAGCTGCGCAGAACCGTTTAAACAGATCCGGCGTTCATTAAGGCGAGACGCTACATGCAAAAACATTGTTTATCATGCATTTTTGAGGTCTGTTTTGCTTCAGTATCATGTGACTAGTGGAAAGAAAACATCCAAAATACACTTCAGTGTTTATTTTATTGCACTTGATCTGTTTGCGTCTGTAGATTTCAATCTTTAAAGGCGGGGAGTTTGAGTCAGAAATCTCTTTACGCACACCAATCTTTATTCATTTCTATATTCATATGTCATTCGCCTGATTTACAGACATTTTATTCCTGAAAATTATATATTTATTAGAAAATGTCTGTTCCATTCTGGAAAAATCCAAATCAAACAGGAATTTTGAATCTGGGTTTATCCAATGCTCAAGTTTCTGTTCTGGAAATGTATGCAAATTAGCACATATTTAATTAGATGCCTCATTTGCATATTTAACATTTTGATATTTCTGAAAAATTGTGATGCAAAACAATGTGCTGTGATTAATCAACCGGGGAAAGTGTTGAGAGAACTAGAAGTTCATTTTTTAGAGGAGCTTGAGATGAGCAGAACTGCAGCGGGTTAATGAGAGGAGCGTTAGTACACACACACACACACACACACACACACACACGCACACACACACATACACACACACACACTCACACACACACACACACTCACACACACACACACACACACACACACACACACACACACACACACACACACACACATACACACTATTTTCCTCATGGAGACCAAAAATGTCCCCACAAGGACAAGGATTATTGATGATATTGCCATCTTTGTGGAGACATTTTGTCCCCATAACGTAGTGTTTACCTGAACCACACACCACACGCACAAACACACTTCTTACCTTGGCACGGTGCAGGTCGACTCCGTACATGGAGAGTTTCTTTGCGTTTTCCAAGAACAGCATGTCAGCTTCAGCAGGAGTCATTCCTCTATAAACACACACACACACACACACACACACACACACACACACTGATTATTGCTAAATGACCTGTTAACACACACTGACAGATGCTGCATGATTACAGTTGGACTTCATAGGAATATGAAGCAGATCTTCACACTCATTTTTGTTAATTATGCAACATTTACTTAATTATTCATGACAGATGACTTCAGCTTCTAAAGTGTTGAGATGTTTATAGACACACACACACACACACAGCGCTCAGTCAGTATACACACACCACTGTGTTTTGCTGCTGTTTCTGTCTGTACATCAGTAAACAGAGCAGGGCATTGTGGGTGGAGACAGACGCTCAGTGAGTCTCCGTGTGATCAGACATTGACTGACACTGATCTATTCATCATTAATGAGCACAATAATCACAGCAGCTCATTGTGATCACTGAATTAAACATCTGTGTGTCTAACAATGACTGACCTTCAGTGACTTCAGTTAACTGAAACTATTAAAAACATGTTTGTTCATTTAAATAACGTGGAAATAAAATAAAAGGTATTCATATGCTGCCATTTCACACTGTACATTCCTAACCTGGGTTAACGTCCTTATTTGCATATTGGCAGTGTCACTGATTTGCACAACATGTTTACATAAACGCTATATCACATTCTTCACCATCAAGTTTAACCTGAATGGATTTTAAAGGTAATGAAATTAAGGTAATGCATTTCCTGTCAGTATTTGACATTTTTCCTCGCAAAGCTGCATTTATGGAAACACTTTAGTATGAGGAACAATTCTCACTTTTAACTAGCTGCATATCGGCTGTTTATTAGTATTTATGAAGCAGATATTAATGCCTTATTCTGCATGATCATATTCTACATCCCATTAACAATTAATAAGCAGTAAATAAAGAGTTTATTGATGCAAAAGTTGTAGTTTATACCAAAGCTGTCGGGGAGTTTCTCTGGAGTAAAGCGTGTGTAACTCACTTGTAACTGCGGTGCAGCTCCAGCACTTTCTCCTCCAGATCTTTGGTCTGGTTTGGAGCCAGACGCACGTCGCTGATGTATCCCTGCGTGTCGGCGTCGCTGTCGCCCAGCTCGGACTGAAGCGTGTACGAGCCCAACACGGCCTGAGTGGCGAAAGAACACGGCAAACGGCCGGACAACACGTCGTCTCTGAGCTGCAGACACAGGTAATACCTGACAGAGAGACGCTGAGGTCAGGGAATGTTTACTATCACTGATATATTCATTACACGTGCATGTCGATTCAAAGCTGTTTCACAGAAAACGCTTCAATGTTAGAGTTCAGTAAGTGTTCAGTCAGCTATAATATAACACACGTTATCTTAGTTAACGGCAGTGATTATAGTTTGTGCATGTTATTATTACAATATTAGGATAATATTTGTTAGTTTTGGCGATCCAAAGTCGGCTGCAAAGGCTGGATCGAAAAACAAAAATAGACAGTTCTAGTTTACTACATCAAGTTAAACCAAATAAAAATGAGAAACTTTTTATAAAATGTTTTATATTTTGTTACAGATTTGTGGAGTGTCAGTATGTCATTTTTATGAGTTATTGTTTATTTGGTAACACTTATCAATAAGGTTTCTTTATTTAACAACATTAAATAACATGAACTTACAATGAACATTTAATTTCAATGAAATTAAATTAACAATGAATGTTAATTTCAGCATTTATTAATACAAAAATAAGTTTAAATTAAATTGTATTTGTTATTATTAGTTAATTCGCTGCGAACTAACATGTATTTTTATTAACTAACATTGACAAATTACTAAATGTTGTAAAAAATAAAATATGTTAGTTATTACATTAATTAATGTTAAAAATGAGACATTGTAAAGTGTTTTTAGATATGTCTATGTAGTTTTTATTACTTTTTATTTCTGTTTTACCTACTTTAGTACATCAAGTTAAACTAAATGAAAATAAGAAAAGCTGCTTTGGCAAAAATAAAATAAGTTTGTTTTTTTAATATTCATTTTACTACAGATTAGTGGCGTTCAGAGCAGTGTTATTTTTCTTTATTATTTCTTTATTCATTTTTTATTATTAATATTTTGAATTAGTTTTTATTACTGTGTTTTCCATTTGAATTTTTTTTAAAGTTTTAGTAATTTTGTTGTGTTTTTGTCATTTTTATTAGTTAGTTTTTTATGTTTTTTAAATATGTATGTAGTTTCTATTAATTTTATTTCAGTTTTAGCTATTTCAGTACATCAAGTTAAACTAAATGAAAACGCCTGTTAACTAGCTGAAATAAGTTTTTTTATATCATTTATTTCAGTTCAGCGTTCCTGTATTTTCCTGGTTTAGTTCGAGGAAACTCTATATGAACACCTGGTGATGTCCTCAGACAGCTGCGCCGGATCCGGAGGATAAAACTTCACGCTGAAGGCAAAGTTGCAGGGACCAGCTGAAAAACATCAAAAACAACTTCCTGTAAGAGCTGGAGGACGTTTGGATGGAGACAATGAACGTGTCTGTTAGGAAAAGACGTACTACTGATCTGCTTCTTAATCTCCTTGGAAGAGTCCAGCCAGTTCTGTGGGGAAAAACAGGAGGTTCGTCACTGAAAGGAATGACTGAGACGTGAACGCAGAGGAAGAAGAGCAAACAAACACCTTCTGGCCTTCAGCGTCCCGGTACGTAATGCCGAAATAGTCCTTCTCCAGAAGATTCAGGTGGTCACAAACCTTCTCAAACAGCGCCTGACCTTTCGCTCGTTTCTGCTGACCACAAACAGACACACAGATTCATTAATGAGGGTTAACGAGGGAACTGTAGCGAGTTGATGAAAAGATAATAAAGATAAAATATTAAAAATAATTAAGTCAAATTAAAACACTTTATACATTTTTAGTGCCTTCAAATCAATTAATTTAGATTTAGATTTAGATGCATTAACATAAAAGTTTGTAAATATAATATATGTATGTGTGTGTGTGTATATATAAACATATATATATATTCTGTGAACTAATCAGTACTTATTATTACACTATAAAAATCATCTTTTCTTCACATTGTTTTCATGCATGTGCGTCTGTTTGTGACTGAACGCCCAGTAAAACAGACGGAGACCATTTCAGAAAACACGCCGTGTCACGCCCGTTTCACACGTCCTGTATACGCCTCACACTTCAGTGTGTTTAAGCCAGGCGTGTCCAGTCCTGCTCCCGGAGGGTCAGTGTCCTGCAGCGTTCAGCCCAACCCCAGTGAAACACACCTGAACCAGCTGATCCAGATCTCACCAGCTTACTACAAACATCCAAACCAGATTTAAGATCTCCTGATATTATAATTAAGAGTTTCTCATGACATTCATGATAGTTAAGACTTTATGACCTTAAATTTGAACTTTTTAAGGACCTGTAGGGCTGAATGATTAATCGTGATTATCAAATTTTAAAGGCATTAAAAATGAAGAAATTAACAATAATAATAAATAAAATGATAAATTATATTTTTCA
This sequence comes from Ancherythroculter nigrocauda, assembly GCA_036281575.1. Taxonomy (NCBI): domain Eukaryota; kingdom Metazoa; phylum Chordata; class Actinopteri; order Cypriniformes; family Xenocyprididae; genus Ancherythroculter; species Ancherythroculter nigrocauda. The sequence continues at coordinate 48,231,948 of VTFQ01000008.1, read as the reverse complement.
ATTTTACTGTACAATAGTACTATATTTATTGTTTTATTTCTTAATTTGTTTAATATTTGTATTTAATAACAATAAACATTGATATTGATATTTTATTGATATTATATCATAATATATCATATTGATCAGTTGATGAATCACATGATTTTTGGGAGGCAAACTGTGGATCCCTACAAACCCGAGTTATTTTAGTATCATTCAGAAACTATTATAGTTTTTCATCAATATTTTGAATATGAAATTTATTTAGTTTTCATTTTAAATTTAAAGCTTTTTTTTTAAATGTCTATATAGCTTTTAACAATTTTTATTTCAGTTTTAGTTATTTTAGTACATAAAGTTAAACTGTTTTTATTTTGATACTTTTTATATATATATATATATATATATATATATATATATATATATATATATATATATATATATATATATATGAAATAATAATATGGATGATAAAATAAATGATATATTTATTTATTTATTTTTTCAAACAACAAAATAATGTTGTTTATGGTTTTATTTTCAGTTTAACTACAATAACTCCACTACAAACAAAATGGATTTATTCCATTTGTTCAGCCTGAAACTACATTCATTTTTTGAGATTTCTGGACTCCACTTGCTCAACACAGTCATGTGACAGCAGTTTAATTAGTCCTGACCTCACGTGTCATTGACTCACAGTACGGGTAACGCTATCTGGTACCTCCACCGTGCAGGTGTAGTCCGTGCCGTCCAGCAGCGTGACCTTACACTCCATGACCTTCAGTCTGTGGCTCCTGCGCAACGCTGACCAGGACACTCTGCTGCTCAGAGACTTCTGGGAAATGTAGTGATCCTCGTGCTGCTGCTGGAGTTCTGATGAACTGCCTTCTGATTGGCCCTCTGTGCAATACTGCAGAAACAGCCAATGAGCTCATTAATCTCTAAATCATTGATATTTTATATACTATTATAGTTTTTATTAATTCAGACATGTTCCTGAATAATTTCATAACGACCCTCTCGACGGCGGTCTCGTGTCACGGCTTCGTCTCAGAGGCTGACGCTGCCATCTTCATCATGCAGGTTCATTTCAGCACTTTTCCATGAATAGATTTTCATCATTAAATCACGTTACATAATCTCTGTTACCTACTTTCTAGTCAGATCCTGAAACTCTCTCTGGGATTATATCTGCAAATCCACAGAGAATGTTGATGACGCCTCATATACGTGACATAAAGCTTCTTATATACGCCGTATATCATCAACATGAACAGAGACGCAGCAGTGACAGTCAGAGATGCACAGGTTTATGCTAAATTCAGCTTATAAGACTCATGCCTTTATAAAATGAGCACTTTTGAGGAAGAACGAGTCATTTGACAGGTTCATAGCAAGTGTGAAAGTTTAGTTTGAAGCGCTTAGCAGCAAGTAAACAATAAAGATTAAACTAAACATAACACACACTTTACATGTCAGATGGGTTCGATCATTTGGTGACTAACCTATAAAGCGGACCAAACTACTGACCTGACAGAAACACTAAAGCCGGGGCAATTCCTGTTTTTACCGTCCTCAAGTTTAAGAACTTTTTAAAATTATAATTAAGACTTTTCTCATACAATTTTAACATATTTAATAGAGATGCACCAGTTGACCGGCCATCAATCAAAACACACGATCGGCAACCAGGCGGTTTTTCATATTATTTTGGCCGATCTCTGTTCTGCACTTACACACAAACTGCATTCCCAAACTGGCTTTTGTGTGGAAAAAGAACATTAAGACAGGCCGGAGACGGACGCAAAGAGGAGGGCAGAAAAAAATAATGTATTTCATTTACTTTTCCTCTTACCTTTATAAGTGCAGCGCTGCTTTGTTCACAGCAGTAACCAAGTAAACATTCTATATCGCTGCCGTTCCATAAGCGCCACCTACTGTCAGAGAGTGAATCTGCATTGTCATTCAGTCCGTCTGCTGTTTTTGATTTGTGCAGGTGTGTTTTATGAAGAATAATTTCACAAAGCTAAAGTCAGAACATTCTGTTTTTGCTTTAAAGGGTTAGTTCACCCACCGTCATTAATTACTCACCACCCGTAAGACCTTCGTTCATCTTTCGGAACGCAAATTAAGATATTTTTGATGGCCTTACAGGTTGGAACGACATGAGAGCGAGTAATTAATAACAGAATTATCATTATTGAATGAACTTTTTTAAAATCCCTTTAAGTACTGAAATTTAGTGATTAAAATGCAGTGGTTGCTTCTAATTTTAAATGGCTACAGACATTATTTTTGTTTAAGGTGAGTTTGGCCTGTAATAGAGCAAATAAATAAATAAATAAATATCGGCAATCGTAATCGGCCATGAAAAATCGTGATCGATGCATCCCTAATATTTAAGGCTTTTTTCAAACTGAATTGAATCCTCATGCTGTGTTCCGCTTATTCTGGTTTTCTTTTTTTCTCGAAAATTCTAGTTATTGTTAACATGTTGGACTAAAACCTACCCAATAAATGGCTTTTTCCCCAACTTGTTACACCTGTGGTGTTCTCTGGTCAGAAATGAACATCTACAAAAAATTGCATATAAATCTCTTGCTATGCTGCCATTGCCAAATATTGTATTGAATCTCATCAACTTTCAATAATCACAGGTTTTGTGTTTCTGTTTGAGACTGATTGATCATAGGCCTCATTGATCCGAGTTTATGAACCTGAGTTTGTTTTTTTACTCAAACACTGAGGTGATGAGCTCAGATCAATGACGTCTACGATCAATCAGATCCAAAAATGAAACACAAAACCTGTGCTTATTGAAAGTAAACAAGTTGATAAAAAGATTGAATCCAATATTTGGCGATAACATAGCATTATGAGGGATTTTTGAAAGGCGGGTTTAATTTCTGACCCGGAACACCAAATCAGGTAATGGTTTTTTTTAGCACAGCATAAGTGTTGAGAAATTTTAAGGACCCTGTAACACACCAGAGACTGGACTGAGAGTCATGTTTACCTGGAGTACATGAGGAAAGCTCACGCTGACCCGACTCACCTGGTGCCGTGTGTCCGGGCTGCCGTGTCCTGATGCTGGGAAGTGCTGCGGGGGGGACGGTTGGGCTTCTGTCTTCTGGACGTCCGATTCTGAGCCTGCGTCCGTCGTCATGGCCGGTTACACTGAAATGTCACAGGGATATATTCAGGCTGGGCATTTCACAATCTGACTGGACTGAATTCTTCAGTGGAATGAACAGTGTGGGTCTCTGACCACATACACGTTTATATTTAGCCTGATGTTTACTCGGCACTGTATTTTTAAAAGCAGCGGATCTGCTGTAGTACACAAGCTTTTAATGTCCTGAAACACATTTAGACTGCGGCCGTGGTCCCTTGAAAGTGTGTTACGGTAGACAGACATTCCTTCCAATAGCTGTTTCAACTTGTTTATCTGTGACAATCCAACCAGTCGCTGAAGATTCAACAACAAATAGCAAAACTCAAGCTATTTGACTGAATGATAAAAAAAAAACTGTTTGGAAACAACAATGTGCTGAAACCGATTATGTTAATAAAAGACAATGTTTTTTTTTTAATACATCTGAAAAAACAGGGTCTGGACTTTTACATGACAATAATACACCCGCAATAATAGGTGGCGCCAAATACGCGTAAAACGAGTGTGCCAAGAAATACGATGCGTCAGAGTGTAATGTTAAAAAAAAAGACGCTACAGTCAAAGAAAAGCTTGCCGTCTAAGAGCCACGTGACTGTCACGTTTGCGTGCCTCGCTGACGGGACGTGATTTTAAAAAGTAAGACGGTACCCAGATTTCAAAACTACAATAATATTTCACTCCTACTCTTAATTGCGTTCTGGAGAGCATCAAAGGTTTCTATTTACAGCATGTTTTTTGCAGAATTGAGCAATGTAGCCAATCACAGACATAACTGTTGATTTCTTGAACGCAATGGCCAATCAGAGGCGTTTAAGTTAGTCCGAATCCACTCGTCGCTCAAAACGCAGGAGTTTTTGTTCAGTGCCGAATTCTGCACGATCCTCACATTATAACAAACAAAACTGATCCATTCATGAAGACAGTCACTGAACGAATCAGCCGTTTAAAACAAATGATTCTGTGACATGCTGCCACCTACTGGCGGTTTTAGTTTAATTTTCAAAGAATCATTTCAGTTATTTTAAAGGTGCCCTAGAACCAGTTTTTACAAGATGTAATATAAGTCTAAGGTGTACCCTGAATGTGTCCATTAAGTTTCAGCTCAAAATACCCCATAGATTTTTTTTTATTAATTTTTTTAACTGCCTATTTTGGGGCATCATTAACTATGCACCGATTAAGGCTGCGGCCCCTTTAAATCTTGCGCTCCCTGCCCCCCGAGCTCTCGACTATAATACAGTACATTTACAAAGTTCACACAGCTAATATAACCCTCAAATGGATCTTTACAAGATGTTCGTCATGCATACTGCATGCATGTGTCGGATCATGTGAGTATAGTATTTATTTGGATGTTTACATTTGATTCTGAATGAATTTGATAGTGCTCTGTGGCTAACGGGCTAATATTATACACTGTTGGAGAGATTTATAAAGAATGAAGTTGTGTTTGTGCATTATACAGACTGCAAGTGAATACAAATGAAAATAGCGATGACTCTCTTGTCTCCGTGAATACATTTAGAAAGACAATTTACAAATATCACTAAAAATATCATGTAATCATGGATCATGTCAGTTATTATCGCTCCATCTGCCATTTTTCACTGTTGTTATTGCTTGCTTACCTAGTCTGATGATTCAGCTGTGCACAGATCCAGACGTTAATACTGGCTGCCCTTGTGTAATGCCTTGAACATGGGCTGGCATATGCAAATATTGGGGTCATACATATTAATGATCCCGACTGTTGCGTAACAGTCTGTGTTATGTTGAGATTCGCCTGTTCTTCGGAGGTCTTTTAAACAAATGAGATTTATATAAGAAGGAGGAAACAATGGAGTTTGAGACTCACTGTATGTCATTTCCATGTACTGAACTCTTGTTATTCAACTATGCCGAGGTAAGTTCAATTTTTGATTCTAGGGCACCTTTAATCATTTATTTTTTCTATATTTAAAACTTTATATTTAAAACATTAATCTCATAACATTGTTATCACAAGTGCTCCTAAAAAGAAATGTAAGTGTAGAGCCCTGCCTAGCAAATGTTTAGCACAATATCTTCTGCTTCATAACGGACTGATGTGTGTTTGTTTGTAGTCTCTGACAGCCCTGGTATCTTCAGAGGCGTGACAGTGATGTAAACCATCAGCGGATTCTGTTGGTGTTTCTGGAGAGCCGCAGTGGAAAACTGCAGGAATTGTGCGACTGCATTCTGTCAGACTGATTCTGTGAACTTTAATGGCCTGGTGCAGAAATGTAGGTCAAACTGAAGCGAGCGAACGGCCCTCCAGATCTGCTCGACATCAGCGAAGAGATGCTTATTCCTCTATCCTATTCTCTGAGAGGCAGATAAAACACATCTTCATGAATAATAACGAGGATGTACAGTAGCTGTGCTGCGATTATGACAGCAATTATAATGAACATCACTCTGGAACTCCAGTTCTTGAGCATTTGTGGCTAAAAATAGCTGCACAGCTGAAGAAAAACATTAATGAGCCCCATACAGACGAATGCTGACTTAAAAATGAATGGATTTCACTAACTAAAGGAGCTGACTGAATTAAAGGGTCGAAAATAAACAGAAACACTAACATAATTAGAAAGTTCTTATTCATCTTGACTTATTTGGTTCACATTCTGTTGTGTATTTTCACGCACTCCTTGTTTCTTCATTGCTCTCACATCTAATTGAGAGATGTATCAGCTGATAAAGCAATTATTTTCAGTCATCAGTCAAACAGCCAATGATCAGAGCCGATTATATCCTGTCAATCAAAAGGGGGCGGAAAAACATGTCAGACTGCAACTCGTACTGTGTGTGTTGAATTTAACCAGAACACTTCATCAGTGTTTGTGATGCAGGAAACATCAATAAAACAGTGTGAACAATGTCACTTAACCTTTCATTATCCTCAGGAAAGTTATCCAATGTTCACAGTTCGTTATTTAGCTATAATAAACACTAGAGAGGAGCTTATTTATGGTTAGATATATATGCATGTTTGAATAAATTTGCCATGAAGACAAGTGTTTATGAAAACTACCTTTTCACAAACATTTCAGTTTTTATTTGAGTGTAATTATTATATCTGAAAATAAATAACAGTTGAATATAATAGTTTGGGCTCTGTTGTAAATTTTAACCTATAAATATCAAACTATTTGTAGATATCGTTTTGAATAATTGGCTATCGGAATATCAGCAAAGAAATTAGTATCGGTGCATCTCTAGTCTAAACAATATAAGACCATTCTAATATAACTGATAACCGCTTTCTCTCTTCCTATTTAAAAGGGAACTACATTCATAACGGCTCATACATTAAGTCAGACATTGCAATTGACATCAATTATTTAACAATTACTGCATTTAAAAAAAACAACAACATTGTGTTCAAACAATTTTGACTCAGAAATTGCTTGTAAAATTCACAAATAATTGAAAAAGCATTTTCTTGTAAAACTTACTCCAACAATCTTTGTTACATTTTACAGTGCACTATTGCTCTTGTAATAAAACCCCATCAGTGTTCACTTTCTGGAATATTTCAGGAATTTCCCTTCAGGGATCAATAAACTACGTCCATCTATCCAATGACAGAATCTCATGCTGCATGTGCATCAGAAACACCTTCGGCTTTATACCCAATCCTGTCGCTCTTAACAAGTCTGAGTAAAACAAGCACCTGGAGACATACGAGCCGTCCTGACCTGACAATCGGTCCATTAACTCCAGCACAGATGGGTTAAACCCTCTTAAAGGCTTAAACATCCTCCCCATCAAAAACGCAATGGAGACGCAGTCTGAGCCGTCTGTGACCAGATAATGCCAAGTTCATCAAGGTTAAGTTTGTATTAATCCCTTTATTATTCAATTTCACATACAGCTTCATAAGAAAAAAACCAACTATATGCACTCAGTCACAGACAATTAATCGCTTTATATCACTTAAAATAAACGCATAATCATTCTAACCTACAGAAACTATCCTATATGAGGTTACCATGGCCTAGTAGTTAAAGGTCAGTGCTGGTAATTAAAAGGTCAATTTATGAATTATCATCGTTAAGTGGGACATAAACCAATGTTACTGAAATAAATGTACTGAAAATCAACAAACTTCTTGTCCACATTCACACACACATTCCAGTCGAGGACAATGTTTCTCGATCAATACAGAATATTGATTTACAATCAGCTACATTCTACAAGTGACTCTTGGAATGTAAGAAACACGGTTCTTCTAAACATTGTAACGTCAAATCAACAAAGCCATCTGAGAATCAGCGGAACAGTGTGATAAATTTGTTCAATGTTTTGAGTTTGCGATGTTTCGTATAACGCACTTTGAATGAACAAAACGCTATTGTTAGTTGGTGTGGATGCTAATATAGTTATCATTTTAGCGATTTTAGTATTAAGATGTCTCAAAACTGATGCATTCATTGACCAATGAGATTTCAGAAGGGGCGGGTCAAATATTTTTATATATACTATTTTTACATATAAGCATAACTAAAAGTGGCAGTGTCAATTCGAATTCAGTGCAAGTTTGCTTCATTTCAATCCGACCCGCCTTGTTCTACATCAAAACGGATCATACGCGTTCCGAGTATGTAAACGCAAAAACGCGTGAAAAATGCACGCAGAAATGACTGACGCGTCAAAAAATAATAACAATAATCAAACATATACATAAAAGCTCAGGTTTGCAGCAGTTTTTGGGTAAATTACTAGTGTTTTGAAAGCGCAGAAATCAGGATATAATATGAGTAAGTGTCCTCATACAACATCCATAATATAAAACGATCGCTATGTTAATATAACGTTAACGAATGTATTTTATATTTAACACGCAGATGTTTCGCTGCTGTATTCTTCTAAACATAAACGCCAATGAAGCACAAACACAGATTTATTTCATCCAGAACGTTCTTACTCCTGCATCTGTAGGAAAACATGTCAATCAAACGCGTTTGTAAACAACACAAGCGCAGGAACGTTACCGTAGGTGCCGCGGCGTTCCTCTCCTCGGGATTTGCGCTCCTCTCTAGCCGCCAGCGGAGCGTCTGACAGCGGTCAAGGCAGGCTGGAGTCTCCGCTCTCATCAGCGGGAATAGCGGGACTGGAACCGGGAGGAGCGCGGGGCGGGACGCGCAGTGAACGGGGAATTCAAATTCACGTCACTGTACGTACGCAACTGCTGAGAGCGCGAGATCAGATGAACAGCTATGACGCAGGAGGAATGTTGTGGAAGTGTAAACTATCAGTGTACAGTAACAGTAATAACAATTTTATATTAAACAATTTTTTTCTACTGACTGTTGTACTGTAGCCTACTGATAGATGGAAGTTAGATGTGTTTTATTTATTTAAATCAATATGCATTTATTTATTTATTTATTTATTTTAATTTGCTTAGTATATATTTTTAAATTTAAATAAAATGTTTTTATGTAGTTTTTTATTTAAATTTACTTATTTACTGTTTAAATTGTATTTATTTTAAATAGTTTATTTTAATGTAATATGTTAATTTATTATTTAATAATTTAAATTATTTTTTTATTTTAATCAAATGTATTTTATTTATTTTGTATTTAGATTATTAAACTAAACCAAATAAACTTGATTAAAATAAAAATAATTAAACAAATAAAATAAAAAATAAACAATTTTATTTAAATAAATAATAAATTAACAGTTTAAAATAAATGGCATGATATAAATAAAATTTAAATATTTTAGTCCTACATTTAAATTATTTAATCCTATATTATTTGCATTTTTTCTAAACTTTTCTACAGACCCCCTCGTGGCCCCTGAGGGTCGCGGGACCCCAGTTTGAAAACCCCAGCACACACCAATGTCTATATCTGTGTGTTTTTACACACCCTGTGGTCTCTGTATACATGCAACAACACTAATTTCAGATCTATAACTTTTAACGCACATGCAGACTCTCTCTCTCTCTCACACACACACACACACACATAAAGTGGCTGTTTTAAAGTGGTGGTCGATGCGAGGTCTGCAGGCTTTAAGCTTCTTCTGTAAGCGTGCACACAAACCCCAGCTGGTGTTCGGCCCCTGTAGAGACAGACGCGTGTGCCGTAATGACAGAGTGCCTGTGGTCCGCTTCTTCAACAGATGGAGGAACTCTGGGTGGAGCTGCTTCAACATGCTTTACAAGGCATTAAACTAAATCTACTAAAGATTTTGGCAAGTATTAAAATGCTAAACTTGAAGACGCCAACGCATTTGCAACTGTAGTCTTCTCACAAGTACAGTATGAACAATACTTAAGAAAAACAGTTTAAAAGAAATAAATGATGTTTTTGTTAACATTAGTAAATTACATTATTAACAAACTAACAATAAACAACACTTCTACAGCATTTAATAATCTCAGTTCATGTTTATTTCTATATTTATTTAAGTAATTTAAAAATAAAATTGCATTTGTTAACATTAGTTAATGCAACGAACATGAACAAACATAATTAATATATGCTGTAAAAACATATTGCTCATAGTTAATGTTAACTAATGAATTAACAAATGTTAACAAATGGACATTATTGTAAAGTTGTAATTTTGGGATAAAAAAAAGGTAATTGCAACTTTTTTTATCTCACAATTCTAAGTTTATACCTAAACACGCAATTGCTAAAAAAAGATTTGAGAATTTATACTTTTATTTATTTATTTAATTAATTAATTAAAATTGTATTTATTCATTTTATTCATTTTAATTTTAATCAAATTTATTTAGTTAAAATATACAATTCAATTTAAAGTAAATAAATAAAAAAATATTAAACTTATTTATTTTTACTTTTTTACACTGCTAAGTTTATATCTAAACTCACAATTACAAGGTCAGAATTGCAAGTTTATATTTTTATTTATTTAAATCAAATTGTATTATTTTCATTAATTTATTTTAATCATTTAATTTATTATTTATTTATTTATTTAAATCAAATTGCATTTATTTAAATTTTTATTTTAAATCAAATTTAGTTAGTTCAATCATATTTTATTTATTTTATTTTTATAAATTGTATTTATTTTATCCAATTTATTTTAATCTAATATGTTACTTTATTATTTATTTAATTAAAATTGTTTTATTTTAATTAAATTGATTTATTTAGTTAAATTTGAATTTTTTTAAGTTTTATATCTCTCAATGACTTTATACTTTTTATATTTTTTTCAGAATTAAGAAATATAAACTTTTATATAAACAATTCTGAGGGGAAAAAAAGGGTCAGAATAGTGAGATATAAATCAGAAACGCTTCCATGATAAACCGCTGGATGTGTGTTTCTCCTGCAGCGAGTTATTACTGTAGTTCAGGGGCAGTTCTAGGATTTGATCTTCAGCGAGTTATTACTGTAGTTCCTGAATGTCTCAAACACCAGGAGGCTTTTAAATAGTGTCTGAAAGCAGAAGATCCCAAAGCTGCTTCAGATCGCTCACCCTTTAAAAAACTGTGTTAATATCTGCATGAAATCAGAGCGACATGCTCCTGCTCTTACTGTGAATGATTCATCCATCTGTGTTCAACCTGAAGCACCTCCTATAGCGACACTGTCACTGTCCAATCACGTCCGCTCACATTGTGTTTCTTGGAAAACCAGAAGTAAAAATGGGTTGTGAAAAATGTTTCATAAACACAAAGATCGCCATAAACTAGATTATAATCCAGACAAATCTGTGCTTTCTGTTTAAATTTATGTTTAAAATCTGTTTACTTTTAAGTAAACATACTTTATCACTAGAAAAAATAAAGTAAGCAATGCAAACATTTAAGAGTTTTCTCCTTATATAGAACCTTTTTGGCATAAAACATTCTTTAAAATAGAGTGAAGAACTCTAGATTTCTATACTGAACCTTTTCTTCTAGTGTAGATTATAATCCAAACTAATCTGTGCTGCTCTTCTATGAATATCCACACAATACTGCTGAATGAAGAAGAGAAGTACAGAACAGAAGTTTAACTGCAGAAGAGTTAGAAAATAGAAGAACGCTATTTATAAACGGCCAAAAATCTTTCAGTAGCAGAAAATATCCTCCAGTAAATCTGACAACAGCTCAGAAACTACTGAATAATGACTCATAAAAGAGAAACAGAGAGAGAGAGGACTTCCACCAGAACATCTGCTGCTGACCTCCAGTGATTTACTGTCAGTGAGAGAGACTGAAAGCTTGTTTTAGTTGAATGACACACACACACACACACACACACACACACACACACACACACACACACACACACACACAGTAGGGAAATCAGTCTCTGTAACACAACATGCGGACGGCAGCGTGACACTAACAGAGAAAAGACAAGTTTCCACTGGCTGGAAAGCAGTTCCTCCCTCGCCCGGAGCCACACGACTGTCACTGCAGACTCTGTTTCTCTCTTTCATTTCTCTGGAAGTCAGCATGAAAGCCAAAACTGAGTGTTTACTTCATTACTTCACATTCCTGTGAGTGATTCCTCAGTGCACGTTATTCTTTATAACCAACATGTCGTTAGCCTCATAGCATAATTGCCCAGATCATATTTCAAAGGCAGATATCACAATTTGGCCAAAAAATGACTTAGGCAATCATGCTATGAGGCTAACGATGTAATAATTGATATTACAACACAAAAGCCCAATCCATTCAGATGAAACATTCATTCAGAGCATTCATGCAAATTAACCAATTAAAGAGAACCTCTTTTGTCTTCAGTGTGTAATGTTGATGTTTGAGCATGAAAAAGCTTATTCTTCTCTATATCAGTGTCAGTGTTTCTGAACTCTTGAGTTTTCTTCACAATATTCCTCATTTAAATAATTCATGCGCAGAATAAAGGGGCGGGACCTGGTTGAGTTAGTCAGTAGTGTGTTGAAACTGGCGGTTATGGTAAGGGGCGGGACATTTCCCAAACACCAATCACAACACACTGCTCCAGCCGACCAATCAGAGCACATTGTGCTTTTCAGAAGGAGGGGCTTCATAGAGACAGGAACTAAACAGAGCGTTACTGACAGACTGGGAAGAGAGGAGCTGCAACAATGGAGAATATGAGGAGAATAATCAACCTGTTCTAGTAGAGCCCAAAAACAACATCAAGACTTTGAAAAAATGACGTCCCAGGGACTTTTTTGCCGTAGCTCCAATTAAATTAAAATAAATGATATGATCTAATTAAAGTTTTAAAAATATCCCGACTGCTTCAGTGTGATTTTGTCCGTCAGCAGCTTGTAAAGGCAAACGAGATTCAAAGCAGCGTCTCGAACACTGATGTATGAATGTGCTCCGTTCAATCTCCACACTAAAGCATGACATTAACATTAAGACTGGTGAATCTGCATAACGAGCACACGTCACATGACGCATTATATCTGCTGACATTGACCTGTAGTGCTGTAGAGACGGCCGTACGTCATGAGTTTGAGTTATCTTTAAACCAGTTTTCAGCAGCTTTCTCTCACTCTACCAGCAATATGACCGCATGTGACCTTTGGATAGCAGAAATATCTGTGACGGCAAATTCTTCATATTGCATGACAAGGACAAAGGGGAAAAACACATACTGTACATAGTCCGACATGTAAAAATATCAAAAGGGAAATGCACAAATTTCAAATATTACATTAATGAGAATTTGGGAGATAAATGTGACATTTTGATAAATTAAACAATGCAAAAAAAAAAAAAAATAATAATAATCCCAAAGCTCTGTTTATTTATGCAAATATATTTTGAATTAGCCTTTATTTTTATATTTTTAGATATTTTATAATTTCTAATTTTCATTAAGTTTAAGTTCAGATAATATTTATATTTTATTTCAGCTTTATTTCAATTAACAACATTTTTTTTTTAGTTTTAGTTTTAAATGATAATAATACTGACTAATATTCCTTGCAGTCAAAAATGACAACAATAGAAATGAACAGGAATTTTAAAATAAATAAATTAATTTAAAATAAAGAGATTTTTTTGGGGTGTACAATCTACAAATCAGCCACAAACAATGAAGGGATTTGCTGAAAAATAATTTTAAAAATTAGAGAGAAAAAAAATATTGCATAAAAAATGCATAAATATTACGTAGTACCATAAAATTCACTCAAAAAAACTAAATATTAAATAAAAAATATATTATTTAACAAATACATATATATTATTTTTAAGATATATTTTTGATCAATAATATTTTTATTTAATATTTTGTACAGTATTTTGAGGGAATTTTATGGTACTATGTAGTATTTATGCAATAATTATGATCCACTTTATGAAGTCTGACACTTAAATGTTATATAACACTGATTTTACTAAAAGAAAAAAAGTTACATTTGAGGTGTTCGGCCACTTCTGACAGGGGAATGTGGAGCAGCAGAGGGTTAAAGTGTTTTTAAGACGCATCATTTCGGTTCCTCAAACATCCCCACTATAAATACCCGCCGACAGGCTCTCGCCCACTGCGACGGCATGTCTTTATATGGGCAAAAGAAGCGTCATCCACACGGGTGACAGGCCAATCTGAGGCGTCTTATCAGACCTTTGACTGAAGACAAGGTCTGAGCTGTTATCTGGACTTCTGCTGAGCTTCACATAACGCTCACGTGGAGCAGGACTCAGGAACTTGGAAAGAAAAAGTGCAAAATGAGCATGAATAAGTGCGAGCAAAGTCTATGAGGCCAGGCGGTGCCAACTCAGCTGAACGGTGAGGAAAACAGCCCCGAACGAGGGCATCTCCATACTATGAATGACTTGGACCTTTGAGCGGCTCCTTATCACCCGATAAACAGGCAGAAATGCGCCCACGTGACCTTTGACCCCGATGAACTTCATCATCCTGCAGTGGACTTACATGAGTTAGAAGAAGGCTGAAGAATGCTCTGTTTCCACCAAAGTTTTTACTGTTTTAGGAGGTCAATGTCAAGATCTCATTAGGGTCAAAGGTAAAAGTTCAACCCTCCTGTTGTGTTAAACTGTGTTGCGGGTTATTATTGTTAACTAAAGCTAAACTATTAAAAACATCTTTGATAACTGAAATAAAGTAGTTAAATATTAGTTGAAAAAATTGCACTGGTTTTATTGAGTTTGAGAGTAAAACCCTAGGACTAATTCACAAAAGTAGTTTTTTTAAAAATATTATCAAATATTTAACGAATCATTTGATTGACAGCAGTGGTTCTTGAATCAGTGTTGTTCAGAATATGGAGATCAAACATATGAATATTGTGTGTATGTGCAAAATGTTGCATGATATTTAATATTTAAGGCGCCCCGTAACAACGGTGAATCGAAAATTCTACTTTTTTTGTTAATTATCGATATTCACTCTCCAGAGCATCTTTCTGTACTGGTTTGGTTCCGATCGGGCGAAAAAACTCGGACTAGTTTGCAAAAGTAGGTTTTGGACAAAATTCAATATGGTGAACATTTTTTACCCTTTTGAATTTTTGACTGTGAAACTCAAATACTCAAAAATTATTTTCCAAAGTTGTGAATTAAAAAAAAAAATACTATTGGAGTACGTTTTACAAGAAACTTTCAGTCTTTCTACTTCAAATTTCACATTTAATTCAATGCATTCTTTGCAATTATTTGTAAAAATTTACTAGCAATTTCTGAGTGAAACTGTTTCATAAAACAATTAAACGAGTAAACTTTGAGTCTTAAATTTCAGTGGCCGATTTCTTTCAAATTTAGCACAGACCTCTAGAGCCGCGAGTCAAACAGGCCCAGCGAATTTCATTCCGATTGGCCTCCGTTAACCTTGTCTGATATGTGCTCAAACTTCATTGGCCGATGGCGGCCATGTGTTTTAAGATATGCAAATGTCCTCATAAACAGTCATGGCACCTTGGACAAAGACACTGCATGCCAATTCTTACGTCAATCAGACTAACGGTTGCGTAATTATTAGCCGTTTTTAAGGTTTTTTTCCTGTTATAGCGCCACCAAGAGGCCAATCGCTGCTGTTATTTCACATGACCACAGAAACATTTTGGCGCCCCGTAACAACGGTGAATCGAAAATTCTACTTTTTTTGTTAATTATCGATATTCACTCTCCAGAGCATCTTTCTGTACTGGTTTGGTTCCGATCGGGCGAAAAAAACTCGGACTAGTTTGCAAAAGTAGGTTTTGGACAAAATTCAATATGGTGAAATTTTTTTACCCTTTTGAATTTTTGACTGTGAAACTCAAATACTCAAATTATTTTCCAAAGTTGTGAATTTAAAAAAAAAAATACTACTGGAGTACGTTTTACAAGAAACTTTCAGTCTTTCTACTTCAAATTTCACATTTAATTCAATGCATTCTTTGCAATTATTTGTAAAAATTTACTAGCAATTTCTGAGTGAAACTGTTTCATAAAACAATTAAACTTTGAATCTTAAATTTCAGTGGCCGAATTCTTTTAAATTTAGCACAGACATCTAGAGCCGTGAGTCAAACAGGCCCAGCGAATTTCATTCCGATTGGCCTTCGTTAACCTTGTCTGATACGTGCTCAAACTTCATTGGCCGATGACAGCCATGTTTTTCAAGATATGCAAATGTCCTCATAAACATTCATGACACCTTGGACAAAGACAATGCATGCCAATTTTCAAGTCAGTCAGACTAATGGTTGTGTAGTTAAAGCAATTTTTTTCATGTTATAGCGCCACCAAGTGGCCAATCACAGCGATTTTTTTCACATGACCACAGAATGAGTCCATACATGCGTGTACCAAATTTGGTGAAAATCTCTCATTCCGTTCAAGATTTATAACCATTTTAGTAAAAGCGGCCCCGCCCACTTCGAACATTATGGCGCCCCGTAACGACGGTGAATCAAAAATTCTACTGATATTATAATATACTGATTATTGATATTCCCTCTCCAGAATCTTTCTGCTTTGGTTTGGGTTTTGGGTTTAGTCTCTGACATGCTAAAATAAAGGTCTTCTTTTGTTTTTTGTCTTTTGTCAAAGAGTTGATTTCTGGTGAATTGCATGGAAATCAGCGGTGGGTCAATTTGAGCATCAATGCATCCAAAACTCATACAGCCTTTCCAAAACACACCTGTGTGTCAAAACTTTGCACACACATTCATGAGCCTAAATGAGAAAACTGCAAGAAGGAATAAATGGGTTAAGCAGTGTTTAAAAACCCAAATATCTGAAACGCACCGATCTCAAGTGTAACTGCTCCAAAAGCAAGTTCACAACTAGAAACTCACGGTAATTACCGGTTCGACTTCCCACCGAGATTCTTTGCATCTTTCCCATTGCCGACTATCTGCACGTTTATCCGATGTGTGACAAAAACCTCCAACACAAACCTGCAGACAACTGAAATCAATATCCTCATCCAGACTTAAAGATCAGGTACAGAAAAGCAACAGGTAAACAAACGCTATCAGAGTCAGACAGTCACTATCAAGCACAGAACAGGATGAGAATGAGCTGTGGAGCAACTCTACAGTATTTAACCAGTCTGGAATGTTTTCTTATAGATTTCTCTGTCATGCGTTTCACGTAGGAAACCAAAAATCCAAATGCACATCAGCAAAAAACGGCGGGAGGAAATGAAAACAAGCAAAGCAACAATCGTTTCCTCTTTCCAAAGCAATCTTCACTTAGTCTGCAGTCACACAGAAATGACTCAAACACACAACGTAAAAAAGACACCGTCAGCACACAGAACAGGATCGGCCAATATATGCAAATGATCCTCAGTGACGGCATCTTTTGCTGAACGTGACAGATGAGCAGTCTGGCTGATGAACTGACAGATTTAAAGACCATTCAATGCGAAATAAATCATGTTCCTCCTCAGTGTTTCTGTCTTGATATCTAAATATTCTTAAATCAAGATACATTTACTGGAGAAGAGAAATGACTGAAGATATTATGTAAAAATGTATAAAAATAAAGTGAGTTTGTGTTTCAAACAAGAACAAATATCTGCCAATGGAGTCAGAAAAATAAACTTCATTCAAAGAGAAAACAAGATGATTTTTCTGACCTCACTGGCAGATATTTGTTCTTGTTTTAAACACAAACTCACTTCTTTTTTATACATTTTTACTTAATATCTTCAGTCTTTTCTCTTCTCCAGTAAATGTATCTTGATTTAAGAATGTTTAGATATTTGTGCTGGAAAACAAGACAGAAACACTGAGGAAGAACAGAGTTTTTGCAGTATTTCAGCTTTGCTTGTACATTTGCTTCATTTCAATAATATTGCTTAATAACATAATCATGAGCCATCGGTCACTCTGTGGTCTACTGGTGAAAAATTATTATTATTATTAAATAAAAATACTGATATGTTATTATTGGTCGAGCACTAAAGTCATTCATAGCTGTGCTTTTCATGTTGAAGTGAATCTGAAAGGGTTCTCGCCGTGTTCCTGGAGTATAATTTAGCAATTTTGGGGGGTTTCCTGTTCTAGAAATACATCAAAGAAGGCTTTTTTGGGAAAACCCCCAAATGTCAAAGATATCCGCTGACCGCAGGATGGAAAAGTGTGTTTCTTTTGGAAAGTGACTCACCGGACAGACAGAATCCAGATGCACACATCCACGGCACCAGGAGCCCATAATCCAGGGAAAAGAGGAAAGAGAAACATTCAACATCCATACTGAGTGATCAAGATCTCAAACAGATGAAGAATCAGATATCTGATGTGCAGAGATGACTTTTAAACTAGTGTATTCACGGGTAGTTGATATGAAATACTTTTGGAAAGTGTGGCATGATACATTATATATATATATATATATATATATATATATATATATATATATATATATATAAAATTTATTATTAATTATTAATTATTATATATATATATATATATATATATAATACTGATTTAAACAACTTTTTGATGATTCTTTCATAACTTATGCACATAGCTTTTATGAGCTTATGTTAATTGAGGCTACATGAAAAAGAAATAATATACTATTAAAATTCATTTGTCACACAACATGACCATATAAAATGAACTACTTAAGTCATGCATATTAATAATGTGTGTGTGTGTGTGTATTTAGATGCGATTAATCGATCTGACAGCACTAATTTTTACGTCTAAAACACTCCACTAGATTTGAAGAATCTAATAATCTAAAACAATCAATATTTTCAATGTTGAACAGCAAAAATGCACTTTTTTTGGATCAGCTACTGAGTTTCCAAAGTCACTTTGAACAGAAACTCACTCACTGACACATTCAAAGCAGAACTATATGGTTTCATATACCAAATTATTTATAAAATGCACACGTAAACATGTTACTAATCTTATCTGAACTAAAGAAACAACGTATCACGCGCTTAAAAACATTGAAAGTTAGTACACAAACACGTTAAACCTCACCTGACACAGAGTCGCTCTCAGAGGATCCTTTAAGAAATGTCAGTGAAGATCCAAACACTCACTGTCAGGACTCGAGCAGAAAGACTGTCTCACCTGACGAGCTTCCACTTCAATCACACGCGCGCGTTCACAAGTTTCCTTGGGCGGAGGCTGGTACGGGAAGGCCACGCCCCTGCGTCTGTGATTGGCTCGCTGCCGTCTTAACCACGCCCTAAATGCAATCCCCTCCTTCCTGGAGTCTTATCTGGGAAGGGTGACTCCTCAGACACTCAGAGATTATGGGTTTATTTGATAAACTTTGATATGTGACTGTAATGCTTAGGTAATTTGATTCAGATGTCATTGGTTAATATTTTGTGTATTTTATGTAAATAAATCACTCAGAAGGTTTTCATTTTTAAGTTTGCAGCCTTTTAAATAATAAAAAAGCCAAAGGTACAACAATCATAGGTGTGTTTCCCTATGGATATTAATTTTTATTATATTCTGTAGTAAAATGGATGTGCAATTCTAGATAAAGGGATGATAGATAAAGAGATAATCTCAGATCTTCGTGTTGTTCACCTGATGTGACCTGAAGAATATCAGGAATAGTGAAGGTCAAACTCCATAAACTAAAGCCTTTAGAGCAGAAAAAACAACCTGTCAGTGTCAAACTCAATTATGAATTTATGTGTATTTGAATAACACGGTTCTCCCTCTAAAAGTGCATTTTCATTTAAATATATTTAACTAAAATTAATAAATGTTGTAGAAGAACTCTAACTAATTCTCCACTAGGTGTCAGTATAAACCTGTTTATAACATCATAGAGAGGTTTGAGACAGCAGAAGATCAAAACAGGACAGAATCAACTCAAAGAACTTTATTTTGATGTAGCAGCTAAAACTATTGAACAGCTACAATCTCAACAAACTCCCGAAAATCACCAACAGTGTCTAAAAGACCTGAGTCCTCGACTAAATCAGTTATTGCCCTTGTGTATACAATATCTGCTCACTAAAAATGAGTGAAAATACAAAAACAACAAGTGCAAAGTTGCATAATATGAGCTGTGTGTGTCTATAACATCTGAAACATGAACACTGATGTTAGTGCTGCTGTCCCACATGGACACAATATTTTCAGTGATTACGCTATTTTATAATAAACATATAAAACTGTGACAGATATACAGTGAAGTCTAAATATAACAACAGATACGAGTCGATCGAAGCTACACAAAACATCCTGTAACAGTTCGTCAAAAGGCACGACGCTTTTCTACATCAGAATCATGTTAATGACTCAAAACAACTTCATGTTCTTTTCTTACACTCATTTCTATCTGATACTGACACACAATACAGTACAAATAGAAAGTAAAAACACTGGAATGTCTTTAAAAGAACACAATATACGCTCTCATTAAGTTATGAAAACGTTATTTCTGAATGTTCTCTGAACGTCCAGTTTTTATATTGTTTATGGTTATACGAATGTTAGGAAACATTCCATTTCATTGTTTATGAGAATGTTACTTTTAAATGTTCTCTGAACAATTAGTAACATTTAAAAATGTAACGTTCTATTAACGTCACTGTTCATAACATTGAGAGAACCTTGCCAGAACGTTCTGTTAGCTGGGAAAGAAAGAAATGGTGAAACATTTTAAGGTTGAACATCTTGATTTGCTACAGTAAATAAAGCTAAAAACTGCATAAAAACTTTTAGTTTAATTATAAACTAGTTGATTAGCGGCAGCGCCTACACCTGCTGTCAAATGACTCATCTGTGAGTAAATATAGACATATTCTTAAGCTTAATTACTTTTAATTTCATACAGAATCAGATGAGTTAATGTGCTCGCATCAGATGAATTATGAATGTTATGATGCTTTTTGTTCCTTGTGAGTCAAAACAATATTATCATCTTTCAAGATGTATTTTTATAAAAGCGAATTTTGTTCTTTGTCTGGTTAAATGAAGGTTTTGGAGTGACATGATGGTGAAATGATGACATAAGTTTTCATTTTTAACTACAACAACAACGAACAATTTTTAAAAAATTCCAGAAATGCTGAATAAGAATGTAGAGCAAAATCTAGAATTCATAAAGAGAATTCATATAGAAACATCATTAGACTGAACACGGATCTTTGCTACTAATATATAAAATGATGAACATCAACATATGATATTAAGGTCTTACACATTTACTAAATGGTTTTCATTTTTCATCCTGCTTTAAATGTTTGAGAATTTTTAATATTTTTGAGAGTCACCAAGGCTGCGTTTATTTGATCACAAATACAGTAAAAAATGTGAAATATTATTCTAATGTAAATCAGCTGTTTTCTATGTGAATATATAGTTAAGTGTAATTTATTCCTGTGATCAAAGCTGAATTTTCAGCATCATTACTCCAGTCTTCAGTGTCACATGATCCTTCAGAAATCATTCTAATATGATGATTTGATGATCAAGGAACTGCTCTGTCACTTTTGATAAATTTAATGTGTCCATAATGAATAAAAGTATTAATTTTAAACTGCAAACTTTTGAACAGTAGCGTACAGTGACCACAAAAAGTACACGGACACATAAAAATGTCTGAATGTCATTAGATACAAAATATCACTTTACAAACATTTGACATTTGATTTCTGTCTTGTTTTCCAGCACAAATATCTAAATATACTTAAATCAAGATACATTTACTGGAGAAGAGAAATGACTGAAGATATTAAGTCTTGTTATTATGATTTGACTTTTTTAGCTTTAGTTAGTGTGTAATGTTGCTGTTTGATCATAAACAACATCTGCAAAGTTACGACACTCAAAGTTCAATGCAAAGGGACAGAAAATCGAAATCGCTTTTTAAGGACTACAACAAACAGCTGGTAGGAACTACAATGAGCTTCTTCCTGGGTTGGTGACATCACTAACCCTAAAATTTACATAAACCCCGCCCCGAGAACACACAACAAAGGGGGCGGGGCCATGTTGGGCTGCTTTAGAGAAGAGGAAGAGTTGTTGTAGTAGAGTGTTGTTGTCATGCCGTCATTTTACGCCGGACTGCTTCACAAACGAGGGTCAATTCAACACAAAAGATGAACATGACGGCACATGCTAGTGGATGAGTTGAATCAACTCCACAGCAACTACATCAATTTATCCACTAACCATTCAGAAACGTCTAAAAGTTGTAACTTCTTCCTGAGTCTCTCCATCAGTGTCGACTCCGGTTTGAACAATGTAAGGCTGAACACTTTCCTCATTTTGGCTGCGTGAGATTCTCCAGCTTTGTTGTTGTTGAGCTGTTAAAGCTCCGCCCTCTTCTGGAAAGGGGGCGGGAGCAGCAGCTCATTTGCATTTAAAGGGACACACACAAAAACGGCGTGTTTTTGCTCACACCCAAATAGGGGCAAATTTGACAAGCTATAATAAATGATCTGTGGGGGATTTTGAGCTGAAACTTCACACACACATTCTGGAGACACCAGAGACTGATATTACATCTTGTGAAAGGGGCGTTATAGGTCCGCTTTAAAACAAGAACGAATATCTGCCAATGGAGTCAGTAAAATGAAACACATTGTTTCTTTGAAATAAGTGTATTTTTCTGACCCAATTCTAGTTTTTAAAAAAGTAATTTTGCTTCTCCAGTAAATGTATCTGGATTCAAGAATGTTTAGATATTTGTACTGTATCATTTTTTGCAGTGAATCTGTTCAGTCACACTTATAAATGTATGAATGTGATGTTTTTAGAGTCTTTATACTGTCGAGAAAGATGCACAAACACATGTTTGTTTAATCTGAACTGATAAACCAGCAGATGAAGACAGTCAGTATTGTGTGTGTGTGTTTGTTTGTGGTTTGTTAGTTATGATGCATCATCATCAGACACAAGCATCATCCGCAGTGACATTCAGACATTTAAAGGTGTTTTTAGGGGCTGCAGTTTGGAAGTGTGTGTCTCTTTATCCTCACTTCCTCCGACACCTGCGAGCGAATCTCCCAGTTTAATGTAGCCCTTACTGCCCGAGCGCTCCAGTCTGGGACAGCTGAACCTCCGCGAGCGTTCATCCCGAGAGCCGGGATCCGACAGCGCGTTCAGGGACAGGCGCGACCCCGTGACCCGCCTCCCCGCCGCAGCCACGTCGAGCTTGGAATCCTGGGAAAGCGACATGCGCGTCCTTGACACCTGCGCTCGGGTTTCCAGCGCGGCGGAGCAGCTCCTGCGGCGCGAGATGTCGTGCTCCTGCATGTCGCAGTTGTTGAGTTTGATGACGGGTAAGGTGAACGCGTTAACGGACGACGTGACGATGGAGCCCGTCTCCCACTGCGTTTCCTCGGATCCTCGGGATATACTATAAATCGACGACTTGCGCTTTGCGCACTTTCTCACGCACGAAGGACGCCTGTGGTTTCCCGCTTTTCCCTCGACGCTCCTGGACTGCATGTAACTGATGAGGCCGTTGAACGGGACGCAGTCTTTGGCGCGCAAACCATGAATGTCTATGACTGTGGAGTAAATATCCCTCAGATTTATGATTTTAGTTTTCTTGTCACGATCCTCATGCAGAACGGCATTTGCGCAGATGAAGAGGAAAATCCCGATGCCCATCACTAGAGGCCCGAAGACTTTGAGATTATCCGAGTATAAGTAACCCGCAAACAGACTGTGGAAGAAGCCGAGTGAACGTGACGAAGAGTTTCTGTCGGCCGCCACCATCATGTTATTGCTCGTGAGGTTAGCCTGTTTCGCTCGCCGCGCCGCCGCATCCGCGCGATCCGTGGGATCTCTAGGCCAGTATCCCAGTACGGCCATGGCAATGCCGACTAGTAGGATCAAAACGCCGAGCGCCGCCACCAGCCCCGAGACGGAGCACAGCTTCACCTTTCCTTTCACCACAACAACGTCGTTCTTTCGTTTTTTCTTGGCTTTCCTCTTCTTCTTGTTCTCCGCACGGTTCTTGGATCGCAGCGAATCCTGGCGCCGCGAAATTCTCAGCAGCCCACCTGTAGCGATCATCGTGCCTATTGGGTCGTGGGCCTGTCAATCATCCTGTGGGTGGGAAGGAAAGAAGAACAGGAAATTGAGAAACAAAATTACTTCAAATATTAAGTCTATTTAGTGTATATAACACAATTTTTTAATATTTCAGTAGTTTCCCCAAGACAACAATGAAATTAAATGGAGAGGAAAATGTGTGTCTCTTCTCAACAGCATCTCAAACTTTTGCTAAGATACTTTGCAATCAATCCTTAGCCGGCTTCAATCCAGCCATTGCTACTAAATCTACTCTCAATATCTTGGGCTTGACTGAGACCTGGATTCGTCCAGAGGACTCTGCAACTCGCGCTGCTCTCTCTCACAACTTCTCTTTCTCTCATACCCCTGGACAGTTCACAGGTCTTCTCATTTCTCATACTCAACTCACCCTTCTCTATGCAATTGCAATTCGTTTGAGTTTCATGCTATTACAATTATAACCCCAGTCAAAATTCATATTATAGTAATTTATCGCCCAACAGGCCAACTGGGTACTTCTGTAGAGGAACTGGACATGCTGCTGTCCTCATTCCCTGAGGATTGGAGTCCACTTGTACTCTTTGGTGATTTCAGTATCCATCTAGAGAAGCCATATGCTTCAGACTTCCTCTCTCTTCTAGCCTCGTTCAGTTTCATACGCCTCGTCACCACAAGTACCCACAAATCTGGCAACCAACTTGACCTCATTTACACACGCAACTGCATCACTGACAACATTTTGGTAAAACCTCTGCACATATCCGATCATTTCTTCAATACTTTTAATCTTCAACTCCCCATTTGTCCACCACCAACACCGCTACCAGTTACCTTCAGACGAAACCTGCACTCTTGTTTCATCCTCTCTTCCCTCACCCACACCTCTCATCTCTGGATGTAAATACAGCAACTTAACTTCTTCTCTAGACAGTATCTGTCCTCTGTCATCCAGACCAGCACGTGCTGCTCCACCTAACCCGTGGCTATCTGATGTTCTTCGTGAACACCGGACCAAACTCAGGTCTGCAGAGAGAAAATGGTGCAAATCCAAAGACCCATCTGACCTAGGCAGGCATCGGTCTCTGCTCTCATCCGATGAAGTTCTTGCCGCTAAATCTTCATATTTCCACGCTTCAAACACACGCACAAAACATTCAACTCTCTTCCACCACCACCTCCTTAACTGCTAATGATTTTGCTAATTTCTTCACTGACAAAACATCCATCAGCAGTCAGTTCTCAGCTCCACACACACAGGAACTCAACCAACCACATCCACAGTCACACACCTCCTCTCTTCATTCTCTCCCCTCAATGAGGCAGAAGTATCTAAACTTCTACTCCCAATACCACCTGCCCTTTAGATCCCGTTCCGTCACACCTTCTACAAGCAGAAACACACATTATCAACACATCTCTCCACACTGGCATTTTCCCTACTGCATTCAAGCAGGCTCGGGTAACCCCACTGCTTAAAAAACCCACAATAAACACATCACTTGTAGACAGCTACAGACCGGTCTCTCTTCATAGCAACGAGTTGTTTTCAATCAAGTATCATCTTTCCTCTCACAGAATAACCAGTTGGACGTCAACCAATCTGGTTTCAAGAGCGGCCATTCAACCGAGACTGCACTGCTGTCGGTCACTGAATCCCTATGGATTGCGAAGACTGATTCCAAATCATGCTGGCTCTATCTGCTGCCTTTGACTCCGTGAATCATCAGATCCTTCTGTCCACCCTCTCCTCACTGGGCATCACAGGAACTCCACTTCTCTGGTTTGAATCCTATCTCACAGGAAGGTCTTTCAGGGTTGCCTGGAGAGGGGAGGTATCCAAAGCTCATCAACTGATCAAGGGGGATCCTCAGGGTTCAGTGCTTGGACCCCTCCTCTTCTCCATATACACTACATCACTTGGTCCCATCATACAGGCACCTGGTTTCTCCTACCATTGCTATGCTGATGATACGCAGCTCTTCCTTTCATTCCATCCAGATGATCCCACAGTAGCTGCATGTATCTCAAACTGTCTAGAAGACATCTCGTCATGGATGAAAGAACATCACCTGCAGCTCAACCTGGCAAAAACTGAGCTTCTTGTCTTCCCTGCCAATCCGACTCTACAGCTTGATTTCACCACCAGAAATCTTGGAGTAATCT
>VTFQ01000008.1:48151199-48205698 GCA_036281575.1 Ancherythroculter nigrocauda | reverse complement strand
ACAAAGTTGAACTTGAAAACTGAACTGAAACTCTGCAACCTCTGAGAAATAACATTTTCTTCTGAAGCAAAGCTGAGGTACTTTTGTTGCTTTTTTAGTTATGATCTTTTATTAATAATTATGCAGTTATTCACTTCTGTTTGTCATATTCACACGATTCCAGTCAATGATCATCAATGACGGAAGCAGATGCTTCATGCAGAAATGGGTATGAAAAACACTCAACATCTGAAATTACAGATATAACAGTGAGTTCCTGACAGCCTGATCCTGTTTCTCTCTAATGTCCCGGCTGATAGCATTACCAGCAGCTCCCATTAATCCGCCCCATTTCAATTAAACATCATCTGTAAATTCGCTGATTTCACATGCGCCCCCTCACGAACCCGATTATACATTCCAATCAGATAATCAATTACAGAAGCAGATGACATTGCTTAATTGCACTGACTAATGTATAATTCACCTTTGCCAGCAGGTTTTCAATTTGCCTAATCCCTCAGAATTATGTGTGGCGTACAGTGATGTTTGTATGAATAATTCATGGAGTGAAAAGACTTCAGTAAACCCATCATGACACACGGCCGGTGGAAATGTCAGCGTCTACGAGTGACAGACGTGAGTCAGACCCCCTTCAGAGAACGTCAATGAGGGCAGAGGGGGTCATGACACTTCACAGACGCTTTCAACATCTCCACACTGAGTTTCACTGAAGGACCATTACAAAACACAACCTGAGGGAAATGAACCCAAATCAGTTACAATAAACAAAAAGAGCTACATGATAAAAATGCAAAATTCATGTTAAACAGACTTGAGGGGGGACTCTTTTCATGTGAGACAGAAAAAAAAAAATACACAGAAACCCTAGCAACTGCATAGCAATGCCCTGGCAACATCCTAGAGCATCCCAGCAACCAAATTCAGTAGCAACACTCAGAAAACTTTAGTAACTGCATAACAATGCCCTGGGAACCAATCAGAGCATCCCAGCAACCAAATACATGAGAAACACTCAAGAACACCCTTGCAACTGCATAGCAACGCCCTAGCAACCACCCGTAGCATCCCAGAAACCATATACAGAAGCAATACTCATAATACCTTAGCAACTGCATAGCAACACCATAGTAAGCACCATAACAATCCCAGCACCCATATACAGTGGTAACACTCAGTCAGAACCCTTTAGCAACAACATGGCAACGCCCTGGCAACCACCCTGAACATCCCATCAACCAAACAGCAACACTCAAACACTTTAGCAACCACATAACAATGCCCTGGCAACCACCCAGAGCATCCCAGAAACCATATACAGAAGTAATACTCATAATATCTTAACAACTGCATAGCAACACCACAGCAACCACCATAACAATCCCAGCACCCATATAAAGTGGTAACACTGAGTCACAACACCTTAGCAACAGCATAGCAACGCCCTGGCAACCACCCAGAACATCACAGCAACCATACAGCAACACTCAAACACTATAGCAACCACATGGCAACGCCCTGGCAACCACTCAGAACATCCCAGCAACCATACAGCAACACTCAAACACTATAGCAACCACATAGCAATGCCCTGGCAACCACTCAGAACATCCCAGAAACCATATACAGAAGCAATACTCATAATACCTTAGCAACTGCATAGCAACGCCATAGCAACCACCATAACAATCCCAACACCCATATACAGTAGTAACACTGAGTCACAACACCTTAGAAACAGCATAGCAATGCCCTGGCAACCACCCAGAACATCCCAGCAACCATACAGCAACACTTAAACACTTTAGCATCCACATAGCAACGCCCTGGCAACCACTCAGAAATCATATACAGAAGTAATACTCATAATACTTTAGCAACTGCATAGCAACCACCCAGAACATCCCAGCAACCACATACAGTAGCAACACTCAGAAAACCCTAGCAACACCCTTACAACCACCCAAAACTTCACAGCAACAGCACAGCAACATGCCTAAAAGCACTCAGAAACCATAGCAACCACCCAGGACATCTTAGCACCCACACAGCAACACCCTTGAGTTTTACAAGGACAAGCAGCACATGAATCACAAACTCTCTGCAGGTGAAGCAACAAACTCACACTCCAGTGTCCGCTGGCATCGGATGTTCAGTGGATATCTGTGCATTTACACCTGTAAGTCCTTATAAGTCTTAAAATAATAAGAAGGTTGAATATATTGATCAACAAACACTTGTAAAGACTGGCAGCGGATCTGTGTCTTTCCTGGTCTCTGCAGCATCATCTCACTCTGTGTTCAGAGGTGGTAGAACAATAAGCACACACTCCCACACGCTGATCCATACGGCTTTAATGTCAGCGCCAAACAAACCAAACAATCCCGCATTTATAGATGCTACTTCGGTCCGCGCTCAAAGAAAATGTCAAGCTTCTCCTCAGACTTCAACACATGTACAGATATAGTTCACAAAACCTTATTATTCTTCATGCTTTAAACCTGATGAGGGAGAGTAAATAAAGACAGGATTTACATTTTTGTCTCAGGGTTTCTTAATCTAGATTCCATGCGGCACCAAAAACCAGAGTATTAACAGACAAATAATTGACTGATGATGTCTTGATTTGATTTTTTGTTTTTTTGTTTTTTTTGCATATGGCAAGCTGGACACAGCATTAAACAGATACCTGTTAATCTAGTATGAGCTGACCTGTGTTAACTCCCAACTTTAAGGTCACCTTGACAGACTTCCCTTTCATTTTGCTGTTGTTTGTTAGTTAAACACATTATAATAAACTTCACAACGTCATTCATTATTCAAAGAGGATTTAAGTCTTGTTTTGGACCAATTAATAGGTCTGAAATGTTCATATTGTAAAACTACTGAACTGATATTGCACTATACTGTATTTCACTCACAGAGTGTGTTTTAGTGATTTGCACTGACTTTCTATTGTGTTCGAAGAGTAAAACATGCACGCGCACAACATGAAAAATGAAAAGCAACATGTGCATAACAATAAAACACATCAATAAAACATGCATCCAAATGATTAGATCTGACAGGGCGAGTTTACAATGAAATGTCAGTAATTATGTCACAATAACAATCACAGTCAGCGTTAAACCGACAGTCACTTTAGACACGATCACATCATTTCTTCTGTGTTTTGCGTTAAACTGACGTTTGTTTCTCATTGATTTTCACACAAAAGCCTCTAAACGCGATTATTCCCTCAGACAGCGACAGAAGAATGATGATTTAACAAGTGTTTAAGTGAAGTCAGAGACATGCATGTGTGTGGAAGGTCTGGATGTTCTCACCGAACCTGTGTCAGTCCATCACTCCGGATCTCCGTCATCTTCAGCAATGATTGTCATCCTGATGTTGCTGAAACAGGGATATGAGGAGGAGAGCAGCAGCTCCTGTTCACTGTGAGGCCCCGCCCATCGCCTCCAAACACTCGACCTGAGCAACATGGGTCGGATCAGAGTGGAGGACTCGCGCACTGCGTACTGCATACTGGAGACCGTCAGACCTCACTACAGTGTACTTATCATCTCAGAAAATAATATACAATATTTCAGTTCAGTTTAAAAATATGGAAACCCAAACACGTTTTAGCAAATCTTAATTATGGCATTAAAAGTCATATCACATATCACAGGCATATTTATGAGATGCAAAATCCAAATTTTGACATACTAAGGCATATTTATAAAATGAAAAGTTCAAATTATTGCATACTAAGGCATATTTATAAAATGAAAAGTTCAAATTATGGCATACTAAAGCATATTTATGAGATGAAAAATTAAAATTATGACATAGTAAGGCATATTTATAAAATGAAAAGTTCAAATTATTGCATACTAAGGCATATTTATAAAATGAAAAGTTCAAATTATGGCATACTAAGGCATATTTATGAGACGAAAAGTTCAAATTATGGCATACTAAAGCATATTTATAAAATGAAAAATGCAAATTATGGCATACTAAAGCATATTTATAAATTGAAAAGTTCAAATTATTGCATACTAAGGCATATTTATAAAATGAAAAGTTTAAATTATGGCATACTAAGGCATATTTATGAGACGAAAAGTTCAAATTATGGCATACTAAAGCATATTTATAAAATGAAAAATGCAAATTATGGCATACTAAAGCATATTTATAAAATGAAAAATTCAAATTATTGCATACTACGGCATATTTATAAAATGAAAAGTTCAAATTATTGCATACTACGGCATATTTATAAAATGAAAAGTTCGAATTATTGCATACTAAGGCATATTTATAAAATGAAAAGTTCAAATTATTGCATACTAAGGCATATTTATAAAACGAAAAATTTAAATTATTGCATACTACGGCATATTTATAAAATGAAAAGTTCAAATTATGGCATACTAAGGCATATTTATGAGACGAAAAGTTCAAATTATGGCATACTAAAGCATATTTATGAGATGAAAAATGCAAATTATGGCATACTGAGGCATATTTATGAGATGAAAAGTTCAAATTATGGCATACTAAGGCATATTTATAAAACGAAAAATTCAAATTATTGCATACTACGGCATATTTATAAAATGAAAAGTTCAAATTATTGCATACTACGGCATATTTATAAAATGAAAATGTCAAATTATTGCATACTACAGCATATTTATAAAATTAAAAGTTCAAATTATTGCTTAAGGCATATTTATAAAACGAAAAATTCAAATTATTGCATACTACGGCATATTTATAAAATGAAAAGTTCAAATTATTGCATACTAAGGCATATTTATGAGACGAAAAATTCAAATTATGGCATACTAAAGCATATTTATGAGATGAAAAATGCAAATTATGGCATACTGAGGCATATTTATGAGATGAAAAGTTCAAATTATGGCATACTAAGGCATATTTATAAAACGAAAAATTCAAATTATTGCATACTACGGCATATTTATAAAATGAAAAGTTCAAATTATTGCATACTACGGCATATTTATAAAATGAAAATTTCTAATTATTGCATACTACAGCATATTTATAAAATGAAAAGTTCAAATTATTGCTTAAGGCATATTTATAAAACGAAAAATTCTAATTATTGCATACTACGGCATATTTATAAAATGAAAAGTTCAAATTATTGCATACTAAGGCATATTTATAAAATGAAAAATTCAAGTTATTGCATACTACGGCATATTTATAAAATGAAAAGTTCAAATTATGGCATACTAAGGCATATTTATGAGACGAAAAGTTCAAATTATGGCATACTAAAGCATATTTATGAGATGAAAAATGCAAATTATGGCATACTGAGGCATATTTATGAGATGAAAAGTTCAAATTATGGCATACTAAGGCATATTTATAAAATGAAAAATTCAAATTATTGCATACTACGGCATATTTATGAGATGAAAAGTTCAAATTATGGCATACTAAGGCATATTTATAAAACGAAAAATTCAAATTATTGCATACTACGGCATATTTATAAAATGAAAAGTTCAAATTATTGCATACTAAGGCATATTTATAAAATGAAAAATTCAAGTTATTGCATACTACGGTATATTTATAAAATGAAAAGTTCAAATTATGGCATACTAAGGCATATTTATAAAACGAAAAATTCAAATTATTGCATACTACGGCATATTTATAAAATGAAAAGTTCAAATTATTGCATACTACGGTATATTTATAAAATGAAAAGTTCAAATTATGGCATACTAAGGCATATTTATGAGACGAAAAGTTCAAATTATGGCATACTAAGGCATATTTATGAGACGAAAAATGCAAATTATGGCATACTAAGGCATATTTATGAGATGAAAAATGCAAATTATGGCATACTAAGGCATATTTATGAGATGAAAAATGCAAATTATGGCATACTGAGGCATATTTATAAAATGAAAAGTTCAAATTATTGCATACTACGGCATATTTATAAAGTGAAAAGTTCAAATTATGGCATACTAAGGCATATTTATGAGACGAAAAGTACAAATTATGGCATACTAAAGCATATTTATGAGATGAAAAATGCAAATTATGGCATACTGAGGCATATTTATAAAATGAAAAGTTCAAATTATTGCATACTACGGCATATTTATAAAGTGAAAAGTTCAAATTATGGCATACTAAGGCATATTTATGAGACGAAAAGTACAAATTATGGCATACTAAAGCATATTTATGAGATGAAAAATGCAAATTATGGCATACTGAGGCATATTTATGAGATGAAAAGTTCAAATTATGGCATACTAAGGCATATTTATAAAACGAAAAATTCAAATTATTGCATACTACGGCATATTTATGAGATGAAAAGTTCAAATTATGGCATACTAAGGCATATTTATAAAACAAAAAATTCAAATTATTGCATACTACGGCATATTTATAAAATGAAAAGTTCAAATTATTGCATACTAAGGCATATTTATAAAATGAAAAATTCAAGTTATTGCATACTACGGTATATTTATAAAATGAAAAGTTCAAATTATGGCATACTAAGGCATATTTATGAGACGAAAAGTTCAAATTATGGCATACTAAAGCATATTTATGAGATGAAAAATGCAAATTATGGCATACTAAAGCATATTTATGAGATGAAAAATGCAAATTATGGCATACTGAGGCATATTTATGAGATGAAAAGTTCAAATTATGGCATACTAAGGCATATTTATAAAATGAAAAGTTCAAATTATTGCATACTACGGCATATTTTTAAAATGAAAAGTTTAAATTATGGCATACTAAGGCATATTTATAAAATGAAAAGTTCAAATTATTGCATACTACGGCATATTTATAAAATGAAAAGTTCAAATTATGGCATACTAAGGCATATTTATGAGATGAAAAATGCAAATTATGGCATACCAAGGCATATTTATGAGACGAAAAGTTCAAATTATGGCATACTAAAGCATATTTATGAGATGAAAAGTGTAAATTATGGCATACTAAGGCATATTTATGAGATACAAAATCCAGATTTTGACATACTAAGGTATATTTATAAAATGAAAAGTTCAAATTATGACATACTAAAGCATATTTATGAGACTAAAAATTCAAATTATGGCATACTAAAGCATATTTATGAGATGAAAAGTGCAAATGATGGCATACTAAGGCATATTTATGAGATGAAAAGTGCAAATGATGGCATACTAAGGCATATTTATGAGATGAAAAGTGCAAATGATGGCATACTAAGGCATATTTATGAGACGAAAAGTTCAAATTATGGCATACTAAAGCATATTTATGAGATGAAAAATGCAAATTATGGCATACTAAGGCATATCTATGAGATGCAAAATCCAAATTTTGACATACTACGGCATATTTATGAGACTAAAAATTCAAATTATGGCATACTAAGGCATATTTATAAAATGAAATGTTCAAATTAGGCATACTAAGGCATATTTATGAGATACAAAATCCAGATTTTGACATACTAAGGTATATTTATAAAATGAAAAGTTCAAATTATGACATACTAAAGCATATTTATGAGACTAAAAATTCAAATTATGGCATACTAAAGCATATTTATGAGATGAAAAGTGCAAATGATGGCATACTAAGGCATATTTATGAGATGAAAAGTGCAAATGATGGCATACTAAGGCATATTTATGAGATGAAAAGTGCAAATGATGGCATACTAAGGCATATTTATGAGATGAAAAGTGCAAATGATGGCATACTAAGGCATATTTATGAGACGAAAAGTTCAAATTATGGCATACTAAAGCATATTTATGAGATGAAAAATGCAAATTATGGCATACTAAAGCATATTTATAAAATGAAAAATTCAAATTATTGCATACTACGGCATATTTATAAAATGAAATGTTCAAATTATTGCATACTAAGGCATATTTATAAAATGAAAAATTCAAGTTATTGCATACTACGGCATATTTATAAAATGAAAAGTTCAAATTATGGCATACTAAGGCATATTTATGAGACGAAAAGTTCAAATTATGGCATACTAAAGCATATTTATGAGATGAAAAATGCAAATTATGGCATACTGAGGCATATTTATGAGATGAAAAGTTCAAATTATGGCATACTAAGGCATATTTATAAAATGAAAAGTTCAAATTATGACATACTAAAGCATATTTATGAGACTAAAAATTCAAATTATGGCATACTAAAGCATATTTATGAGATGAAAAATGCAAATTATGGCATACTGAGGCATATTTATGAGATGAAAAGTTCAAATTATGGCATACTAAGGCATATTTATAAAACGAAAAATTCAAATTATTGCATACTACGGCATATTTATAAAATGAAAAGTTCAAATTATTGCATACTACGGCATATTTATAAAATGAAAATTTCTAATTATTGTATACTACAGCATATTTATAAAATGAAAAGTTCAAATTATTGCTTAAGGCATATTTATAAAACGAAAAATTCTAATTATTGCATACTACGGCATATTTATAAAATGAAAAGTTCAAATTATTGCATACTAAGGCATATTTATAAAATGAAAAATTCAAGTTATTGCATACTACGGCATATTTATAAAATGAAAAGTTCAAATTATGGCATACTAAGGCATATTTATGAGACGAAAAGTTCAAATTATGGCATACTAAAGCATATTTATGAGATGAAAAATGCAAATTATGGCATACTGAGGCATATTTATGAGATGAAAAGTTCAAATTATGGCATACTAAGGCATATTTATAAAATGAAAAATTCAAATTATTGCATACTACGGCATATTTATGAGATGAAAAGTTCAAATTATGGCATACTAAGGCATATTTATAAAACGAAAAATTCAAATTATTGCATACTACGGCATATTTATAAAATGAAAAGTTCAAATTATTGCATACTAAGGCATATTTATAAAATGAAAAATTCAAGTTATTGCATACTACGGTATATTTATAAAATGAAAAGTTCAAATTATGGCATACTAAGGCATATTTATAAAACGAAAAATTCAAATTATTGCATACTACGGCATATTTATAAAATGAAAAGTTCAAATTATTGCATACTAAGGCATATTTATAAAATGAAAAATTCAAGTTATTGCATACTACGGTATATTTATAAAATGAAAAGTTCAAATTATTGCATACTAAGGCATATTTATAAAATGAAAAATTCAAGTTATTGCATACTACGGTATATTTATAAAATGAAAAGTTCAAATTATGGCATACTAAGGCATATTTATGAGACGAAAAGTTCAAATTATGGCATACTAAGGCATATTTATGAGACGAAAAATGCAAATTATGGCATACTAAGGCATATTTATGAGATGAAAAATGCAAATTATGGCATACTAAGGCATATTTATGAGATGAAAAATGCAAATTATGGCATACTGAGGCATATTTATAAAATGAAAAGTTCAAATTATTGCATACTACGGCATATTTATAAAGTGAAAAGTTCAAATTATGGCATACTAAGGCATATTTATGAGACGAAAAGTACAAATTATGGCATACTAAAGCATATTTATGAGATGAAAAATGCAAATTATGGCATACTGAGGCATATTTATAAAATGAAAAGTTCAAATTATTGCATACTACGGCATATTTATAAAGTGAAAAGTTCAAATTATGGCATACTAAGGCATATTTATGAGACGAAAAGTACAAATTATGGCATACTAAAGCATATTTATGAGATGAAAAATGCAAATTATGGCATACTGAGGCATATTTATGAGATGAAAAGTTCAAATTATGGCATACTAAGGCATATTTATAAAACGAAAAATTCAAATTATTGCATACTACGGCATATTTATGAGATGAAAAGTTCAAATTATGGCATACTAAGGCATATTTATAAAACAAAAAATTCAAATTATTGCATACTACGGCATATTTATAAAATGAAAAGTTCAAATTATTGCATACTAAGGCATATTTATAAAATGAAAAATTCAAGTTATTGCATACTACGGTATATTTATAAAATGAAAAGTTCAAATTATGGCATACTAAGGCATATTTATGAGACGAAAAGTTCAAATTATGGCATACTAAAGCATATTTATGAGATGAAAAATGCAAATTATGGCATACTAAAGCATATTTATGAGATGAAAAATGCAAATTATGGCATACTGAGGCATATTTATGAGATGAAAAGTTCAAATTATGGCATACTAAGGCATATTTATAAAATGAAAAGTTCAAATTATTGCATACTACGGCATATTTTTAAAATGAAAAGTTTAAATTATGGCATACTAAGGCATATTTATAAAATGAAAAGTTCAAATTATTGCATACTACGGCATATTTATAAAATGAAAAGTTCAAATTATGGCATACTAAGGCATATTTATGAGATGAAAAATGCAAATTATGGCATACCAAGGCATATTTATGAGACGAAAAGTTCAAATTATGGCATACTAAAGCATATTTATGAGATGAAAAGTGTAAATTATGGCATACTAAGGCATATTTATGAGATACAAAATCCAGATTTTGACATACTAAGGTATATTTATAAAATGAAAAGTTCAAATTATGACATACTAAAGCATATTTATGAGACTAAAAATTCAAATTATGGCATACTAAAGCATATTTATGAGATGAAAAGTGCAAATGATGGCATACTAAGGCATATTTATGAGATGAAAAGTGCAAATGATGGCATACTAAGGCATATTTATGAGATGAAAAGTGCAAATGATGGCATACTAAGGCATATTTATGAGACGAAAAGTTCAAATTATGGCATACTAAAGCATATTTATGAGATGAAAAATGCAAATTATGGCATACTAAGGCATATCTATGAGATGCAAAATCCAAATTTTGACATACTACGGCATATTTATGAGACTAAAAATTCAAATTATGGCATACTAAGGCATATTTATAAAATGAAATGTTCAAATTAGGCATACTAAGGCATATTTATGAGATACAAAATCCAGATTTTGACATACTAAGGTATATTTATAAAATGAAAAGTTCAAATTATGACATACTAAAGCATATTTATGAGACTAAAAATTCAAATTATGGCATACTAAAGCATATTTATGAGATGAAAAGTGCAAATGATGGCATACTAAGGCATATTTATGAGATGAAAAGTGCAAATGATGGCATACTAAGGCATATTTATGAGATGAAAAGTGCAAATGATGGCATACTAAGGCATATTTATGAGATGAAAAGTGCAAATGATGGCATACTAAGGCATATTTATGAGACGAAAAGTTCAAATTATGGCATACTAAAGCATATTTATGAGATGAAAAATGCAAATTATGGCATACTAAAGCATATTTATAAAATGAAAAATTCAAATTATTGCATACTACGGCATATTTATAAAATGAAATGTTCAAATTATTGCATACTAAGGCATATTTATAAAATGAAAAATTCAAGTTATTGCATACTACGGCATATTTATAAAATGAAAAGTTCAAATTATGGCATACTAAGGCATATTTATGAGACGAAAAGTTCAAATTATGGCATACTAAAGCATATTTATGAGATGAAAAATGCAAATTATGGCATACTGAGGCATATTTATGAGATGAAAAGTTCAAATTATGGCATACTAAGGCATATTTATAAAATGAAAAGTTCAAATTATGACATACTAAAGCATATTTATGAGACTAAAAATTCAAATTATTGCATACTAAAGCATATTTATGAGATGAAAAGTGCAAATGATGGCATACTAAGGCATATTTATGAGATGAAAAGTGCAAATGATGGCATACTAAGGCATATTTATGAGATGAAAAGTGCAAATGATGGCATACTAAGGCATATTTATGAGATGAAAAGTGCAAATTATGGCATATTAAGGCATATTTATGAGACGAAAAGTTCAAATTATGACATACTAAAGCATATTTATGAGATGAAAAGTGTAAATTATGGCATACTAAGGCATATCTATGAGATGCAAAATCCAAATTTTGACATACTATGGCATATTTATGAGACTAAAAATTCAAATTATGGCATACTAAGGCATATTTATAAAATGAAATGTTCAAATTATGGCATACTAAGGCATATTTATGAGATACAAAATCCAGATTTTGACATACTAAGGTATATTTATAAAATGAAAAGTTCAAATTATGACATACTAAAGCATATTTATGAGACTAAAAATTCAAATTATGGCATACTAAAGCATATTTATGAGATGAAAAGTGCAAATGATGGCATACTAAGGCATATTTATGAGATGAAAAGTGCAAATGATGGCATACTAAGGCATATTTATGAGATGAAAAGTGCAAATTATGGCATACTAAGGCATATTTATGAGACGAAAAGTTCAAATTATGACATACTAAAGCATATTTATGAGATGAAAAGTGTAAATTATGGCATACTAAGGCATATCTATGAGATGCAAAATCCAAATTTTGACATACTACGGCATATTTATGAGACTAAAAATTCAAATGATGGCATACTAAGGCATATTTATAAAATGAAATGTTCAAATTATGGCATACTAAGGCATATTTATGAGATACAAAATCCAGATTTTGACATACTAAGGTATATTTATAAAATGAAAAGTTCAAATTATGACATACTAAAGCATATTTATGAGACTAAAAATTCAAATTATGGCATACTAAAGCATATTTATGAGATGAAAAGTCCAAATTATGGCATACTAAAGCATATTTATGAGACTAAAAATTCAAATTATGGCATACTAAAGCATATTTATGAGACTAAAATTTCAAATTATGGCATACTAAGGCATATTTATGAGATGAAAAATTAAAATTATGGCATACTAAAGTATATTTATGAGACAAAAAAATTAAAATTATGGCATACTAAAGCATATTTATGAGATGAAAAATTCAAATTATGACATACTACGGCATATTTATAAAATGAAAAGTTCAAATTATGACATACTAAGGCATATTTATGAGATGAAAAGTGCAAATTATGACATACTAAGGCATATTTATGAGATGAAAAGTGCAAATTATGGCATACTAAGGCATATTTATGAGACTAAAAATTCAAATTATGGCATACTAAAGCATATTTATGAGATGAAAAGTGCAAATTATGACATACTACGGCATATTTATAAAACAAAAAGTTCAAATTATGACATACTAAGGCATATTTATGAGATGAAAAGTGCAAATTATGGCGTACTAAGGCATATTTATGAGATGAAAAATTAAAATTATGGCATACTAAAGCATATTTATGAGATGAAAAGTGCAAATTATGACATACTACGGCATATTTATAAAATGAAAAGTTCAAATTATGACATACTAAGGCATATTTATGAGATGAAAAGTGCAAATTATGACATACTAAGGCATATTTATGAGATGAAAAGTGCAAATTATGGCATACTAAGGCATATTTATGAGATGAAAAATTCAAATTATGGCATACTAAAGCATATTTATGAGACTAAAAATTCAAATTATGGCATACTAAAGCATATTTATGAGACTAAAAATTCAAATTATGGCATACTAAGGCATATTTATGAGATGAAAAATTCAAATTATGGCATACTAAAGTATATTTATGAGACTAAAAATTCAAATTATGGCATACTAAAGCATATTTATGAGATGAAAAATTCAAATTATGACATACTACGGCATATTTATAAAATGAAAAGTTCAAATTATGACATACTAAGGCATATTTATGAGATGAAAAGTTCAAATTATGGCATACTAAGGCATATTTATGAGACTAAAAATTCAAATTATGGCATACTAAAGCATATTTATGAGATGAAAAGTGCAAATTATGACATACTACGGCATATTTATAAAATGAAAAGTTCAAATTATGACATACTAAGGCATATTTATGAGATGAAAAGTTCAAATTATGGCATACTAAGGCATATTTATGAGACTAAAAATTCAAATTATGGCATACTAAGGCATATTTATGAGATGAAAAATTCAAATTATGGCATACTAAAGTATATTTATGAGATGAAAAATTCAAATTATGACATACTACGGCATATTTACAAAATGAAAAGTTCAAATTATGACATACTAAGGCATATTTATGAGATGAAAAGTGCAAATTATGGCGTACTAAGGCATATTTATGAGATGAAAAATTCAAATTATGACATACTACGGCATATTTATAAAATGAAAAGTTCAAATTATGACATACTAAGGCATATTTATAAAATGAAAAGTTCAAATTATGACATACTAAGGCATATTTATGAGACCAAAAGTCCAAATTATGGCATACTAAAGCATATTTATGAGATGAAAAGTGCAAATGATGACATACTAAAGTATATTTATGAGATGAAAAATCTAAATTATGACTGTCTTATTCATGAAATGAAAAGTCAAAATTATGACATAAATAAGTTGATATTATGCAATACATAAAATTGACTTTTTAACCACATAATTAGCCCCTATCATATAAAAATTCGAAATTATGAGATAAAAGTCATAATTATGACAGATGAAAAGTCAAAATTATGATATAAATTGAAAAATTATGACATACAAAGTTGAAATGATGACATACTATAATTTTGACTTCTTGTCATAGTGAACTAATTACGAAGGTAACAAAAAAAAAGAGAAAAAAAATGACAGACCATTTAATACAGGTGCAAAATTCTGGATAAATTGAGAATCACGTTTATTTTTTTACTGAATAGCGAACATGATTTTGAAAACGATGTTTATTTCAATGATTTACAAAATCTGGATATTAGACAGCTAAAACAAAATAACGACTAGGAGTTTATACTTGAGGTTCTGTCAATCTTTGCTGTACCTTCACAAGTATTTTTTTAATGCAAGAGGTATGTGAATCAAAATATGTAAAAGTGTATGGAAATAGCCCACATAAGTCAAGATATAAATGAAAAGTTGACATAAAATGATTAGCTTATACAACTTTAAGTTTCCTAATATGCATCACATGAAAAGACGATTGAAACATTATTCACAGATATAAATTAGTTCTTACTGGTTCGTTTCTGAATAAATGAGCATTTTTGAACAAATCGGTTGAAAGTCTCAACAACAACAAAAACAACAACGTAACTTTCGCCACCTACTGACATAACAATGAAATCAATACATCTTTATTTGAAGTGTCAACCCAGATAACAACAATATGTTCTAAGAATGTTTTGTTAATGTGCCCATTTAGTTATGAAACCGTTATTTCTAAAATTTCTCTGAAAGTTCAAAACGTCCATCTTTTTAAATGTATTAAATAGTTTTTTTCTTGTTCATACAAACGTTAATGGAACACTCCATTTTGCAAACATTATGGGAACGTTACATTTGAATGTTCTCTGAACGTTCTGAAACAAATAGTAACATTTAAAAAACATTAGATACAAATGAATGATACAAATGCTAATGTTTTTAGAACATTATTAAAGACCAGATAACTTTGAACAAACTTTTTATTAATGTTTCTGGAAGAACTTTTGTTCACCACTTTGCCAGAATGTTT
The DNA here is from genome assembly GCA_036281575.1 of Ancherythroculter nigrocauda. Lineage (NCBI taxonomy): Eukaryota > Metazoa > Chordata > Actinopteri > Cypriniformes > Xenocyprididae > Ancherythroculter > Ancherythroculter nigrocauda. Next base: position 48,190,093 of record VTFQ01000008.1, on the reverse strand, counting down.
GACAATGCTGCTTTATCTTGACTGACAGAATCCAGACTCTCTAATGTTCCTATAGGAGTTGAGTCGAATCAGCTAAATGTCTTCAGTTCATGAAAACCAGGCCTGTTGGTTTTGAATAAATATTTAAATAACTTTTACAACGACTAGATGACTGAAAACTGAGCAGAGAGAAAGACAGCATGAGAATGAACGCCTAGATGTGCCGTGTCTCTGCTGGACGTCCCTCTTCTCATTTCAGGTTTTCCGCTCACTGGACGTGTCTCTGCTCATTAGCATAATCATATCCGTGTCTCCGTGACCTCCATCAGACGCAGAGATGCTGCCGCTGCCAAGACAATTAACAAAGCTGTAACGAGCCAAGAGAAGGAAAACTCAACTGAGCTGAAAACAAGCCCTCTTCATTTTCATGGAAAGAGAATGTAAAAACGCTACAGAAAAATCATATATTGGTATATTAACATTATATCAGTTACAGATATACAGTTACATTACATTTTAGTTTACATTTTAAGTTAAACTAACTTGAAATGTGAAGTTATATTTAGTGACAACTTGAATCTTTGAGTTATCTCAACAAACTCAATCAGGTGAGTTATTCTAACTGTTCAAAAGTAACATTCCCATAATGTTTGCAAAATGGAATATTCCCGTAACGTTAGAATAACCAAGAAAAAAACTTTTTCAAAACTGGACTATTTGAACTTTCAGAGAACATAAAGAAATAACATTTAGCAAAATGTTCTTAGTATATTTTTGTCAGCTGTACTTCTGATCGTGTATGGGCACATAAAGCACCGTAAAGATCTGTGTGTTTTAAGGACACTACATGAATCTCGGCGGTTTCCTCTCAGACTCCAGGAAAGTCTAGACTCCGGTGGAAATGAGGTCTGGGACTCCAGCAGTGCTCCCACGCGTCCCTCACATGACATTTTGCAAATGCTTTTGGTGGGTACGAGAGCTCCACACCTGTTCCTCCTAATTAAGTTCACATATTGAAGCAGGCAGAAAAGTTAGATTTCATTATTCTTCGGTATCTGGGGCGATGTAGGATCAGCTGGTGATCTTGTACCACATTATGAAAGGTTCTGTGTGCTTTATCTGCTCAGACTCTGAGGCAAGACTTGAATAATTTACCTGCTTCTATATCAAACCGATTCTCCTTTACCCAAAGAATGATCACACAGCAAGAAATGACAGTGTTTCTGTCTTGTTTTCCAGCACAAATATCTAAACATTCTTTAATCAAGGTACATTTAGATATTTAGTCTTGTTTTCTGAAAAAAAAAAAGTATAAAAATATCTGCCAATGGTGTCGAAAAAACAAGATCTTTTTTCTGACCCCATTGGCAGATATTACATAAACTTACTCTATTTTGATACTTTTTTCAGAAAACAAGACTTAAATGGGACCTATTATGCAAAATTCACTTTCACATGGTGTTTGAACATAAATGTGTGTTGGCAGTGTGTGTACACAACCACCTCACTCCTTTTTTTATATTTCCCATAAATCATAAACAGAATATGTCGTTCCCTTTCGAGTCGGTCTCTCGACATTGTGAGCTACACAATGGGGTGTATCCCCTCTCCTTCCCTTAATACTGAAGCCTAATCGCACTGCACCAGTAAACTTTACTGGCCAATAGCGTTTGAGAGTGAGCAAGGGGCGGAGCCATCCGCTATACAGCTCAGCACTCACAGCCATTGCCTCAGAATCTTTCAGTGGCGACGCCTTATAAGGACGACGCTTCTACCGTTCCCTTCTGAGATGATGTCCATCAAGGAGTGTTGCACGTGTGGTGGACCTATCGAGCTCCTCGACGTGCATGATGGGCTTTTCCCAGCACTGGATAGGCCTGAGTGTCCTTTCTGTGAAGAAATGACAGTCAGGACAGTCTGTACCAGGATTTGCACTGTCCTGAACAGCGCTCCACCTTTACCTCCAGCCGTTGTTGAGCCGCGGAAGGAAAGCCACATGCTGTAGGCCCTTCTGACGACGACACGCCGGCGCAGCTCCGGCATGATCGTTGCTCAATGGGGCCTCCTGTGTCTTATTCCGAGAGCAGTTTCCGTCCTTTGGATGAAGCCTGTGAACTGGTCACTTTTGGCACCGCCAAAGAGGACGGCATTGACGACGACGTGTACAGCGGCCTCTGGATCAGGCAACTGGTCCTGTCAGGAGTCCGAGGCTCCCAGCGGCAAAGTGTGCAAGCCTCCGACGGCTTTTGAAGAGGAGCTGTTGAACATCCTCACGGAGGCTGTTAAGGATCTGGGCCTCGACTGGTCTCCGTCTCAGCAGCGGGTGAAGAACAGAATGGACATGTGGTTTCTGCAGTCGGGCTGCCATGTTGTCGCCCCCAGAGACCTGCTCCGTTCTTCCCAGAGGTCTACGATGAGATCTTGCGGTCTTGGCACTCCCCCTATTTGGCCCGAGCCCAAGCAATGGGATCTCTTCTGCTTTCCTCTGTCGTTGGTGCCGACCACTTGGGATACTCCAAACCTCTGCCCGTCGAAGAGGCCGTTGCAGCCCACCTCTGCCCAGTTGCACATGGATGGAAAACTACGCCATCGCTTCCCTCAAAGCCGTGCTGTACTACCGCCCATATCGCTGACAAAGCATATATTGCAGCCGGCCAGGCAGCATCGGCCATTCCCACAAAGGTAGTGCTCCAGGTTTTTCAAGCCAAGATGCTGCAGGTCTTGGATGAACAGGGTTCGGATCCTGAGTCCTTCAGGAAGTTGCATTCAGCCACAGAACTGGCGCTCAGGGCGACTAAGAAAGCAGCTCAAGGTATTGGATGCAGCATGAGCAGTCTTGCTCGTCACTTATGGCTTACACTGACAGACATGCGCGATTTGGAGAAAGCGCAGCTGTTGGATGCACCCATAAGCCTCTTTGGGGATGCTGTGGGATCTTTTTCAGCGAAGTTTTTGGAGGCGCAGAAGCAATCTAAGGCACTGAGCCACTTTCTGCCAAAACGGGCTGCAGCTCCTCCACCACGTTCCAGATCTTCCTCAGCACAGCGCTCGTCTCGGCGGCAAGCTGTATGCTGCCTCTTCTTTGGGCACGAAGAAGGACCCGGAGCCTGCCGTGAAGCCCAAGTCCAGGTTCTTCAAGCAGCAGAGGAGGCAGGAACCCCGTCAATCGAAACCTGCAACTGAGCCCCAACCTCGATCCTGATGGGAGTGTTCTGAGGAGGAACTGCTATCTCGTCTTGCTATGTTGCACCCATCTGTTCCCTCGCTGGTTGCAGGTGACAGGGGTGGGGGTTTGAATGTTGTTTTGCCAATAAAGTTTGCAATAATAATAAAAACAAACATGTCTCAGAAAAAGTTGTTTTGTATGTACAAAGAAATGCCAGCTGACTTTCTATTGGTTGTTTGTGCACCTGACCACACCCTTCACTCTGAACTGCATGGTTTCAACTAGGTCCGTTGCTGAGCTCTTGTAACGGAGGCCAGCTAGTAAGAGCTGTGCAGGTAAACCTCACTCCCCTGATCTCAAGAGGCGTGCTAGTGAGTGACACTAGAGGCTACAGTCTTTAGCGTCCTTGTTAGCACACCCTCCTCCCATGCCGGAGACTCCAGTTTGAATCTCGCTAGGAGCACGTTGAGTAGGACCGGTTACATTTGGTGCCGTGACCCGGTTGGGAGTGAGGTTTAGGGGATTGAGTGTAATGGAAGCAAGCTAGTAAGAGCTATGTGTGTAAACCTCACTCCCCTGGCTTCAAGAGGCACGTTAGAGGCTACAGTCTTTGGTGTCCTTGTTAGCATGCCCGAATCCCATGCAGGAGACTCTGGTTCGAATCCCACTTGGAGCGGGTCAAGTAGGACCGGTTACATTTGGTGCCGTGACCCGGATGGGAGTGAGGTTTAGGGGGTGAGTGTAATGGAAGCAAGCTAGTAAGAACTGTGCATGTAAACCTCTAGAGGCTACAGTCTTTAGAGTCCTTGTTAGCCCGCCTGCCTCCCATGTCAGAGACATTGGTTCGAGTCCTGGTCGGAGTGGGTCAAGTAGGACCGGTTACACTCGGCTGCTCCGATTGGAGCATTTATTCATTGCCTTAGGTAAGCGCTCGAGTTGTTCTCGACCATGGCATATGTTCACTGTTCTTTTAGCGGCAGGTATTATCTTATCAGTGATACTTGCACATGTTAATGCTTGCAATTTCTGGCGCAGTACGATTTGGCTTCAGTATTAAGGGAAGAAGGAGATACATACCATAGCGTAGCTCACAGTGTCTTGTTCCCTCTTCTCAGAAAAACCAAGGTTACAAAAGTAACCAGAGATGCTTTTCTTTACATTGTGACATCACAATGCAACTGTGACTTAGCTTAGCTCCTCCGAGTGAGCTGTACACAGTCCGCCATGTACTTACTGTAGAGTTAACGAAAGTTATTACGAGCATTGCAATGTTTGAAGTGGATGTCATGACAAATGTCAGCAGACTGGGAAGATTTAAAAACAAGCGGTTCATTCACAAATCCGCAAGATCTTACCTTCGTGCTGTGGAAATACAAACCAGAAGACAGAACACAAAGAGTGCAGTGCTGGAAAGGGGCGGGGCTTCATAAGGTATATAGTTCCGGTCCTTGTTTCTGATTGGTTGAGGTGAGTTTGAAGTCATTAAATTACTCTACAAACATACACCTGTGCCAGTGCATCTGTGTCTTGCTGCTTCTATTAAAATAAATATTTTCAGCTAAGGGGGCACTCTGTTCTAAATTCACTGTAAACCACAGCTTCTTGGGGCTTATTGCTTTAATAACTTTTTAAAAATGCATCTCAACACCTTGCGTTTTCCACCGCCCACGTCTAACGCAGATAAGCAGTGTAACGCGTTCTGTGGAAACAGCAACATACTGTTTCTACTGTTTTGTTGTTGCCGGAGTATCCAAGGCATGTGCTGTAAAGGCTCTGCCCTCTTCTGGAAAAGGGGGCGGGAGCAGCAGCTCATTAGCATTTAAAGACACACACATGAACATGTTTTTGCTTCCACCCAAAAGGGGGCATATTGGGCATGGTATAATGAATGATCTTTTGAGCTGAAACTTCACAGACACATTCTGGGGACCCCAGAGACTTATATTACATCTTGTTAAAGGGGTAATAATAGGTAGTTTCCTTCCATCACTGGAAGCGGCTGTGATATTCCCATCATTCTGGATCGGTCATGATTTGAGCAGGTGTATCTGGCAAATCTCAGTGCAGCTTCATCTCCATCCAGAGCCTGCGGGTCCATGGAGAAGCATCAATTAAACAGATTTAAATAGAGTTCAGCCGCTCTTAATTATTTACCTGTTCTGCATCTGTGTGAAGCCTATATTTAGAGTTTCTAGGACACAAGAATGAGCTAAATGAACACACACACAGACACACAGCTCCAAAATAATTATTGCATCTTCACAGGATTTGTCCAGACACATTATCTTACCCAGCAAAAATCAAACGAAGTTCAGAAATGAATAAACACTTTTCTGAAGATATACAAACTAATGGTTGTTTGGGTCCTTCCATTATTATGACATTTTCCCCCTTTTTTATGATCTGTCAGGTGAAGATCAGCATGTAAAGCAGCAGATGATTAATATCTGTGAGAATAATAAACCACATCTAGAAGACATTTGCACTCATTCACAGCAGGTGCTTTTATCCATAAATCAGTACATCACAAGAGCATCACCTTACAGTATGTCTGTTATTTTGTATAATGAGTATAATTCGAGTATAATTAGTCTTTCCACAAACCTAGAAGGCTGAATTCAGCTTTACTGGACATTCATAAACTAGCTGTAATGACAGTGTAACCCCAGTGTCAAATACGCAAGTGTGCTCCCAGCTGACAGGGAACGTTCTCAGAAGTATTATGTAATTGCTGAAGGTTTCCAGCGCCAGCGCTTTCAGCAATCCCACAGATTCCCCAGAGATCCGTGAACAAATGAGCAAGACTTCAGGTCAGACTAGAGACGCGCCAGAGCTCGAACAGACTCAGACTGTGTCCAGAACTAGAGCGGGAGGATGGATGAGACGAAGATGAGATACGGAGAGATGAATGGAGCATCACAGCGGGTGTTCTGGGTCACAAGCGTTTGTTCTGGCTTCAGTTCATGATGGTTTCAGAGGTTGAAGGTGATTAAATGAGCTGGAGTCTCCGTCTTACATCACTAATGAGAATTAATGAAAGACATGAAAAGGTTGAGTGCCTTACAAATCCTCCACGGCGTCACATGAGCGTGTCACACTGTGGTAATCTGTTATTATTGGCATCAGATTTACTGCTGCAGATTGTCATCAACTGAAACCATAAAAAAACAAAAAAAAAAAAAAACATTTTTAGCACTTGAAATAAAAAACAAGTACTAAAATAACTAAAACTAAATAAACTAAAAGTTAAAAACTATTTAAAAATGACAGAAACACAACAAAATTATTAAAACTTCTCTCCTGCAAAATTAAAAACAAAACTAAATGAAAAGTTATTGTTAACTGAAATAAATATAATCAGAAAACAAACTAAATTAAAATGCATTTTCATGACTGAAGTCTCTTCTGCTTGCCAAGACTGTGAACAGAAAAATACAGTAAAATAGTGAAATATTATTCCAATGTAAATCAGCTGTTTTCTATGTGAATATATAGTAAAGTGTAATTTATTCCTGTGAATTTTCAGCATCATTACTCCAGTCTTCAGTGTCACATGATCCTTCAGAAATCATTCTGATATGATGATTTGATGCATTTATGATTATTATCAGTCTTGAAAACAGTCATATTTTTGTGGAAACTGTGACAAATTTTATTTTTCAGGATTCTTTGATGAATAGAGAGTAAAAAAACAAAACATACACTTACGGCAGTTATATGATGCTTCCATTTCAATTTCTTTTTCCCTAAATTAAATTTGTCTAATATTTGCTATACTCTATTTTATTTCAGATGTGTGTGTGTGTGTGTGCGATCTGTCCTGAAGCATCACATCAAGACTTCAGATTCATTTCATCGTCGACATGGAGCGGATAAAGAGATGCATCTGATGAAAACCTGCATGAAGGTGTTTCATGATGCATTTATGAAGCGGTTGCCATGGAGACGTGGCGCTCTGAACAGCCAGTGAGCATTATGAACCAAATCTGAGATGACAGGCTCGATATTTGCTCGTGTTCCTCTGGGCCTGACGGATCCGCGGCTCCATTTGCCCTTGAGCACACAGAGTTTCACAGACCTGCTGAATCCTGCAGCAGAAGCAACTGCTTTTTTGAAGGGTTAGTAAATCTGTCATGCTTTATTCTCGTGTCATTTACACGCGTTTGACCCGCTTTGTCTCAAAAGATGATGTGGAGTTCCTGTTTTTTTACTGTCTGAAGTTGAAAAAGGGGTTTTAGCCTATAGTTCTGAATGAACCCATACATTTGGTTTACCAAAGTGTGACACTGATTGAGAAAATCCTTTAATTTAAATACACATTACTGGTCAAAAGTTTGGAACAATAATAAATTAAGAATAAAGTCTCTTCTGCTCATCAAGGCTGCATTTATTTGATCAAAAATACACTAAAAACAGTGAAATATTATTCCATTGTAAATCAGCTGTTTTCTATGTGAATATATAGTAAAGTGTAATTTATTCCTGTGAATTTTCAGCATCATTACTCCAGTCTTCAGTGTCACATGATCTTCACGTCACGTCAGAATGTTTCTTTCCACTCGATCGTCATGTAAAAGCCCAAAAAATCATGCTTTGGTAAATCTTAATTATGACATAAAAAGTCAAAGTTGTTACTTAAAAAGACATAATTATAACATAAAAAGTTGAAGTTATGATATACTAAATCTTAATTATGAGATTAAATGTCAAAATGATGAGATAAAAAAATTAGAATTATAACATAACTTTGACTTCTTATGTCATAATTTTGATTTAGTGCATCATAATTTCAACTTTTTGTCATAATTTTGACTTTTCATCTCACAAATATGACTTAGTATGCATAATAATTATATTTAATAAATAATAAATAAATAATAATTTTGACTTTTTATGACATAGTTTTTATTTTTTACATAACACCATTGACTTTAAGTCATAATTTCAACTTTTTGTCATAATTTTGACTTTTCATCTCACAAATATGACTTAGTATGCATAATAATTATATTTAATAAATAATAAATAAATAATAATTTTGACTTTTTATGACATAGTTTTTATTTTTTACATAACACCATTGACTTTAAGTCATGATTTTGACTTTTTGCAGTAACTGACTTTTTGTCATAATTTTTACTTTTTACTTCATAACTTTGACTTTTTGTGTAATTTCGACAGTATGTGATAATTTCAACTTTTTGTCCATTTCAACTTTTCATCTCATAAATATGACTTAGTCAAAATTATAACATAAGTTAAAACATACTAAGTCATTTTCCTTTTAACATCATAACATTTGCTTTTTTGTCATAATTTCAACTTTTTAATGTCATAATTGACATTTTTTCAATTTTGACTCAGTGCCATAGTTTAAACTTTTTGCCACAATTTCGACTTTTCATCTCATGTCTTAATTTTAACTTTTTATGTCATAATGTTTTACTTTTTAATGTCATAATTTCGACTTTTCATCCAGTAATTGACATAGAATGTCATAACTTTGACTTTTCAGCTCATAAATGTGACTTAAAATGTCATAATTTTGACTCTTTGTGTGATAACTAAGATTTACAAAAGCACGATATTTGTGGCAGAAATGGGTTTCATAAATGATGTAAAAAGGAGCAGTTTCCAGATCATCAGGTAACGTGGTTTCCACACGTTTCTGTTTCTACAGTCAGTCCTGCAGTGATGGAGATTCACGACATCTGAGAGAGAGGACGAGAGCGAGCAGCGGCTCATGATCACACTCATTCTGACTAAAGCACAATGTTCACATAAATGTAAATGATATATGTGAGCAATCACAGTTTCACTTCGGCTCAATCTCACACACTCAACATGAGTGAACACACACACTGCGCTCAAGTACATACTTCAGCAGCTAATATTACCCACAATCCCTTGCAGCGCAGGAGTTTTAGTGCATTCAAGTCATGTCGGACGGATCATATTTATGAGTTGAAAGCACACGGACGTCGTTATTATTAGTGGGGAACTCCCAGTTTCCGAGTTTCTGACGTGTCAGTGAGAAAACATGACGGACACAATAGATACAGATGATAAAATCATCTGAAACATCCGTTAGAATCCACATCAATCCTCAGAGCGACTGATGCGTCTTCACTAATGCTGCTGTAACTGCAGAAGAAATGAAGCCGAATTCAAGAGTTAACAAACATTAATGCACTTTGTGAAAGTAGGTTGCTATGACAACATAAAATTCAAGACAGTGCAAACAGAATCTGCATAATCAGGCAATCAAAGGACTGCCGTATGCCACTGTAAATGAATATAAAATCAATAATAAAAAGACTTTAGTCATTCTGACTTAGTATAATTTTGACTTTTTACAGCAAGTTACAACTTTTACTTTTTATGACATAATTTTGATTTAGTATGTCAATTTACATTTTTTTTTCATTTTCGACTTTTGTCATAATTTTGACTTTTTATGCCATAACTGACATAATTTAGTTTTTTTAATGTCATAATTATTTAGTTTTTAAGTCATAACTTTGACTTTTTTATGTCAAAACTATGGCTTTTTACAGTAAGTCATAACTGACTCTTTATCTCAAAATTATGGCTTTTTTACATTTTGTCAAAATTATGAATTTAATAAATTTGACTTTATGTCATAATTATGACACTTTACAGTGTAGTAACATTTACTTAGTGACTTTCCTACATAATTTCAACTTTACATCATAATTATGACTTTTTATGCCATAACTGACATCGTTTAGTTTTTTCTAATGTCTTAATTATGATTTTTCAAGTCATAATTTTGACTTTTTAATGTCATAATGTCATAATTTCGAATCAGTATGTCATAATTTCAACTTAAATATGAGTTAGTATGTCATAACTTTGACTTATTTTTAATGCAAACAGAATCTGCATAATCCGTCAATCAAATGACTACTTTATGCCACTGTAAATGTGATGTAACATAAAATCAATAAAAAGTATGAGACACAAAGAGAACACAAACTAGTTCAAAGGAATGAGTGTAGAATTGATAATTCTATTGTGGTTAAAGCACTGAGAGCAGAACTGGTTCATGAGCTCTTAAAATGATCGTACTATTTATATGCAAATGTGTTCATCATGTTCTCTGAACGAGTCGATGCACTGAGCTGCCAAACTCATTTACTTTATCTGCTGCTTCCCACCTCACAAACAAACCCGCCTGCTCTCAAACAGGTCCGCTTCTGCTCTATTTCCAGCACATTTATATCCGGTGAAGTCTGCAGTTTAAGACGATAAACGTGTGCCTGTGGAAACACTAAAATCCAATTAATTAAACTAAAATCAAATGTCTTTTGAACCAAGAGGAAAAATCATAATCCAGATGGAAATAACAACATTAATTCAACTGTAAAGTTCAGTTGCCACCTCAAATTTTTTAAGTATAATCGAATTGACTGTACAAGTCATTTTTTAAGTTGAATAAAAAAAGTGAATTGAAATTGGTTAAATTATTTTGAAGAATTAATAATGGAAAAACATACATTGTCAGGACTTTATCAACAATATTTTACAGTGAATATTATATTAAACCAAAATGTAACATTCCATTATTAAATACTACAATATTAAATATAAATATTAAATATAATATAATTCTCAATTAAATCCAAACCAACTTTATCGTAGTACCATCGATACGCTGTACTTTTTTGTTGTTGTTTGAACTTAATTTTGTTCATTTTAGTTAATGTTTAAGTAATTTTGTTGTATGTTTTTTTTCATTTATTATTATTTTAAAATATGTATATATAGTTTTAAGTTTTAGTTTTTAGTTAGTACAACTTAATTTTTAGTACAACTTAAACTAAACACAAATAAGAAATGTTGCCTAAGTTTTAGAGTTTTTCACACTAAAAAAAAAATGCTGTGTTGTTTTAACCCATGGTTGGGTTAAATATGCACAAATCCAACCCATATTTGACCCAACCATGGGTTAAACAACATTTTTTTAGAGTGTATATTTTATTTTATTCCAGTTGATCTTGTTTCAAGTAATGAAATTTAGTTTTAATTAGTGATAATAAACCTTCGACCCGCATGTTTTAATAGATATTTTTCTCTCAGATGAAATAGTTCACATTTAATCATTTTTACTTGTAAGTGCCATTAAAGTGCCAGACAGCGAGTTCCTTCCATGTTTTGCTCCTGACGCTCCGTTCTCCCGGAGTGCTGCAGATCTTTTAACCTGAAAAGCAGGTCAGAGCAGCGGATGATTCTGATGAGACGTGCAGAACGTTTCATGCTGAACGTATGACTGACAGATGAACAAAAGCCTTCATCGAGGTGTGACGCCGCTACACTCACGCTGGGCTCCATGGTAACAGATACAGACGAGCTCTCGCTGGGGTCGCCGGATGCTGAGCTCCTCGTGGCTGCTATGGCAACAGTCTGATGGGATGCAAAGAGGACTGTAGCTTCCAAGGCGACGTGAGGCCGAACCATCATCAGAGTCTCTGAAAATCAAACGGACTGTGATGAGAAGAAGAGCGTCTCTGAAACAACCGTCTTCCGTCAGCTGATGCACTGCAAAACATGAAGAGTTTCTGTCTCGTTTTCCAGCACAAATGTCTAAACGTTCTTAAATCAAGATACATTTACTGGAGAAGAGAAATGACTGAAGATATTATGAAAATGCATTAAAATAGAACTTAAAGGGTTAATGGATCTACTTCAGACCAATTTACATGCATTATCTAGTTCAGATTTAAATATGTAAAGCATGACATGTGAAATAATCATTTAAAATAAAAATTAACAGTTTATTGAACCTTAGACAAAATCTATTCTGTTTTATCATATTAATGCATCAGGTTATAGTGCGAATATGAAGCTCAATTTTATTCAGAGGCTCAAACTGAGCAGAAATATGGTGCACTTGTGATGTAAATAAATCTTTATAGCATAAAATGCATATAAATCATATCTGCCAATAATATCAAGTTTTAAAACATATAATTCAATGCAATAATGATGATTAAGAGATGAACAAAATGAACCTTCCTCAAACGCCTGATGATCATATCTGATGCTTCATAATAAATGATGTCCAGCTGAAATATTACTGAAAATATCAAAGTTATTCTTACGTTTACTTGATAAAAGAGTCTAAACGGTCAATCAGACGACAGAAGGACAGTATGTGACAGTTTTAATCATTTAGAGGTCTTTGTGTATATGACACATCAGGCTTTATAGGGTTAAAGAAAACTTGAAGTCAGAATAATGTGAGTTTGGCAGACATATTTCTGTCTGAACTCTCTCTAAACTCCAGCGCTGAGGTTTCCCAGAGTTCATGAAGTTATTCTGATCCCTGTGAACTTCAGACTCTCCAGACTGAAGGAAAATCACGTCGAGAGATGAAGCGCTGAATGATGAAGTCCAGAAACATGTGTTCAGACTCGACCGTCTACATGTTCATCATACACTGTTCAGCTCAGAGCTCAGTCCAGAGAACGTTCTCTCAAAGTTATGATCAGTGTGGGGGAAAGTCACTTTTAAAGGTAATGCATTACAATATTGTGTTACTCCCTAAAAAAGTAACTAATTGCATTACTTAGTTATTTTTTATGGAAAGTAATGCGTTACATTACTTTTGCATTACTTTTTCTCACCTGCGCTGGGCTTGCTTGTTTGTTTTTAATAACAACAAAAAAAATTATATTTTTGGCAAATGTTAAGGTCCGCAGAAGGAAATGCATATTTACACCTGTACAGTAGGGGGCGCCGCTCAAACAAACCTTTCAGCTGCTGCCATTCTGGATCACAGAAGAACAGGATACAGGAGAAGGAAGTTCTACACTCGTATTTCTAAATCTAATCTAAAGTCATTTTGCTTATTAGTATGATTGAATTAGATCATTGAAGGTCAGAAGCAAAGACACTGGTGAATAAAGTGAGATTAAATACATAAAGTATATTTGTGTAATTTAATATAGTTAATTATTACATGTTTGCGTACAATTCTGAGATTGCATATCACTGTTTTTATTCATTTTGAGGAATACTGAATGTTTCTGTGGAAGTGAGATGGGTAAATGCATTAAATCACATTCAGTCTAGAACTACAATATCATCATGTTCACACAGAGACACACACCTCTGAGCTTTATCCCTCTCAACATGGAGACAGGAGAGCTGTCAGTCAATACATGTGAAAAAGTAACTTATAAAAAAAATTGAAATTGAAAAAATTGAAAAAGTAAATTATGAACATGTTGTTCCAGTAACGTTAATAGAACATTAGTTATCTGGTCTTAAATAATGTTCTCAAAGAGTTAGCACACTTTTTAAATGTTACCACTTGTTTCGGAACGTTCAGAGAACATTCAAAAGTAACAATCTCATAATGTTTGCAGAATGGAATGTTCCTTTAATAGGGTGTTTTGAACATTCAGAAACAATGTTTTCATAACTTAACAGCTCAGGAACATCAGCAAAACGTTCTTAAAACATTTTTGCTGAGAACCTGTTAAAAAGAATAGGCTAAAACAAGATAAAATTCAACATTTTAAATATAAACATTCACACTCGAAAATAAGTTGACATGTCGTGCTGTTTTGCCATCATCTTCACTATAATGCTTTGCTTAACATTGACATTTCTGCATGTGTGTTCGATGTGAACTGTATTTCATTGGCTCTGTAAGATGAATGCAGTCTAATCTAATCTGATCTGATCTGTCTGTTCTCTTCTTGTTCTCTAGTTAAATCATTGAACCGGTTTGTTTCACCACGAGCAGCTGATTAATGACTGATGAAGAGAGAGAGAAACTACTGCAGTTTTCATTTCCACGCCAGCTTGACCACAATCCTCAGAGCAAAGAGAAGATTCATCAATCAGACTGACATCTAAAGCCGACAAACAGGAGGAAATTAAACGTGTAAAATGAGCGTTACATTCATTCATTCCAGCTAACAGAACGTTCTGGCAAGGTTCTCTCAAAGTTATGAACAAACGTTCTTCCGTTTATCTGGCCTTTAATAATCAAAACATTAGCACCAAAACATTAGTTTTCATACATAACCTATAATGATGAAACACACTGAACTCATGAACAGAAACATGCGTGTTCACATACAGCGCCTCATAATCATTTACTCATTTAAGAGAATGATTTTCTGCAGTGCATTCGGACACTGAAGCCACTCACACTCAGATCGACCTTAGTGGCCAAAAACAGAAAAAACGTGAATGGAAGAAATAAAGAAAGTGAACTACAGAGAGACTGAGATGAGCTTCTGATCTGTTCTTCAGACTGAATGAGCTGATAAATGTTGAGGTGCTGCCCTCTAGTGTGCTGACAGTGGTGATGCACCTCTGACCACTGAAATAAAATGTTATGGCTGGTTCTGCAACTATGGGCACTTTTAAGTTCCAGCAGTGAAATTTAAGGTTTATTTTTAAAAAAAGCTTCATAATTATAAACAGTTTCATTACACACATTGACCTAAAAAATAATGAATGAATAAAATGATTTAATTAAAAATTATGAAGCATTTATAGGTCCAAACACCATTTTTGCTCATGTCCCACACCTGTGGTTTCAACGCTGAGATGTGTAAACTTAGCTAATTCTTTTACAATATGACATTATTTCAAATGAATTAGTTTAATATAAATGTTACTTTACACCATCTTAAAGTTCTTTTTTTGTTTACTAATCATTTATATGATTTTTTTCATCTAAATACACCTGTCCCACACTTTTGAGTGTATTAGCAAAAATGTCATTTCCGCAACGCAACTTTACTGCAGCATTTTTAGGTGTTGCGGTAAAGACCTTGCGTTACGGTAGAGACAAATTCAAGTTTTAGACTGTAATCTAAATATAAACATGCCATTTTTGCAACCCTAGATGATACCAAATTCATCTAGTAAGATGACAGAAATGCAGAGATGTAATGAGAAAAGACACTGACAGATATGAATAGTTATGGGAAAAGAGCATTAAAAAAAGCAGATAAACTGACAAATCAGGAAAAAAGGCAGTGGAGGATAAACAAAAGAAACCAGAGGACAAAACAAAATACTGAAGGCCTCAAATTAGCTTGTTGTTCTAATATAAGTTCATAAAAGTATTAGCTTTTGAAACAAGAAAATCAGTTTAACCCAGTCTTTCCTGCAATACCTCTTTGACAAAATACCTTCTGTTTTTGTCTGTTACTGTATTACTATTATTAAGGTTACATTATTAACATGCGTCATTAATATTGTGTCCTTACCGACACACACAGTCATTACCGCAGCAATGATTTTTTAAAATTATTAATCAGACTGTTGTTTGCAAAAATTATTTTAACCCTTCCGTAGAGATGATTTACACATTAAAATGACAGTATTTGTCATAAAAAGCTAAATATTTTATCTTAGGCGTGTATTAAAACAGCATCAAAATGTTGCATGGCATAAAGAACATCATAAAATCCCCTATTTCTAAATTATTTTTTAAAATCTGTATTCACAAAAATGGACAAATCTTGAAAGTAACTATGTAAATGTATTACATTTTATAGAAATTAAAAAAGAAAAGTGTATAAAATTACCGTTATTGTAATGTTGCGGTAGCCTAAGGACATTTTGTAAGAAGAAGAGATGAAAACCATAAAAAATAAACATGTTCCAGATTAAAATCTTAACGTCTACATTCAATTTTGTGTACATTTTTATATGTATTACAGAATGTGATGGTTAAAATTGAAATTCATAGAGGTTCATTTTTTTAAATTGGGAGTGTCAGCAGTGCCCGTAGTTGCAGAAAACCCATCTATACCTCTCTCCTCTCTCTCTCTTCTCTCTCTCTCTCTTCTCTCTCTCTCTTCTCTCTCTCTCTCTATATATATAAAATCTTATTTCAGCTTGTTGTCAAGGCAGCATTTTCTATTTTGATTTCATTTAAAAAACTAGGCTATTTAGATATATATTTTTGAAACCCCAAAAACTTATTAAAAATGACAAAACAACAAAATTAGGCTACTAAAATTGTTAACTGAAATGAAAATGAAAAATATAAACATGAAATCTAATTCAAAATATTTATAAAAACTATAATAGTATCTCAATGATACTAAAGAAAGAGTGAAACTACACTGAACAAAATGGGTGAACAAACTTTTATCTCAGAAATTGCTGTTGCAAGTAACACTGAATTAAACCTCAACTTTTTAAGTAGAAAAACTGAAATTGTCAAAGTAGTCAAAGTTGAGCTCATGAATCATGTGATGAAAACTCTCTACCTGCACAAAACCAAACTAAAGCAAGTGTTCAAAGAAAATTAATTTGATAGGAGTGTTGAAGACTTTAACCTGCGCTGTAGAAACACACGCTGCTGTCGTCATGATGAGGTACAGAAAACAGCGAATAAATACACGTGAATCTAAACATTACAAGAGTCTGTAATGCAATGCGAGTGGCAGTGTTAATAGTTTATGTGAAGCACAAGTCAAGCAGTGAGTTTAATCACCCACATGAATCTGAATCATTACAGGCAACTGAATAAACGGTCAATGAATTAGTTTCAGCGTCACTTGAACTCTTTACATACAGCTGTAACTCTATCATGATACATGGAACGACAGTGTTAGACCCCCAGCTGCAGTGCCCAGGATAACCCCCAGAGGGCGCTCCTTTTCACTCACCCGTTGCGAAGTCTTGTATGTGTTACACTGCATTTCAGTGTCAGGGTTTTGATCTTCTGCCTGTCTCCCTGTGTCTTTGACATTGTTTATGTTTGCCTGCCCTAATAAAGCTGATCTTCAATCAAAGTCTCGCAGCAGTTCATAACAGACGGATAGATCTGTTCAACAGAGTCATAGAGCAATTCTTTATTTAAAAAATAAACACGCATCTTGATAAAATGTGTGGTTATTACTTCTAAAACACATGCATACAAATAATTATCCAGTAATTTATCTGCAAAATTATTAAAATAAATACATATAATAATGGTGATTGAGTTATTTATTTTTATTGCTCAACCCTCTGGTACTCTTCACGTGTCGGTCAAAAATTACCTTTTTTTTTATTTCAATGAAATGAATGTACTATGTTTTAGTTTGATAATGTTTTTATTTAATATTTGTATTTTTAGGGGATTTTATGGCACAAAATTATATTTATGCGGTAGTTATAATCCATTTATTGACTTTTTGAGCATAAATCTGAAAATGAAATTTCCAGCTTAAACAGCTGTTGCTTTAGAACACAGACTTAATTTTGGTCTTAAAAAAGTTACAGAATTTTACATTTATTGTTTTGAAAAATGCACAAAAATACTATTTTAAATTTTTATATGAAATATTTTTTAAAAAAACATGTTTTACTGTAAAACTGTAAGAAAATCAAAGCTAAATCTAATCAAGTTGTGTTCCAAATTTGAGGTTGATATCTCAAAAAATGAGCTTTCAGTAAGATTTAGTTTGAGCGCAGTACCGAACGCTTCCACTAGATGAGATTCATCTCCCATTCATTTCACTGCGCTCATTTCTGATTTTTCAGGACTATTTAACCTTTCTGAATCATGTCCATGATTTTGTGTGTGTGTGTGTGTGTGTGTGTTTGTTCAAATAGCAAGTGCCAAAACCTTCTAAAAAATTCTAAAACAAACAAAACTAAATTTTTCAGTCAAAATGACCAGAGAGCACCAGAGGGTTAAAAAAAAATCACTAGTTTAGTACAAAAATGTAACAATAAATTTTATAAATCAAACATGAGAAGGCAGCACACACACACACACACACCTCCACATCAGTTGAGTGTGGGCGAGAACCAGATCTTCCAGCCAAAAAACTCCCAAAACACATCCAGATCCGTGTTCCAGGAACAGTGAGACATCAGCCGGGGGCAGAAAGAGAGACGCACCTCAGAGACAAACCAGAGTAGTTCACACACTCCTGATCTGTGTGTGTGTGTGTGTGTGTGTGTGTGTGTGTCACTCTCCTCACTGGTTCTTGGCCGTCTATCAGAGCTGGAGGCGTTTCATACAGATGGAACACACTGATTTCATGCTTGTGCTTCAAGCGACACACACACACACACACACACACACACACACACACACACCACCACACACACCACACACACACACACATGTTGTTTTTGTGAATTGTGGGGACTTTCCATAGACTTCAATGCATTTTACACTGAACAAACTGTACATTCTATCCCCCTACCCTGCCCCTACCCCTAAACCTAACCCTCACAGGAAACTGTGCAAACTTTTACTTTTTCACAAAAACTCATTCTATATGATTTATAAACCCATTTACATTGTGGGGACCGCTGGCTGGTCCCCACGATGTAGGTGAACTCAGGTTTATATTACATCATGGGGACATTTGGTCCCCACAATGTAATATAAACAAAAGCACACACACACACACAGGTGTGTTGTGTGTGTGTGTGTGTGATCAGGCTTCTCTCTATGAAGTAATGTTGATGCTGCAGGCATTGTAAACTTCATGAGGCAGATGGAGATTTACTGCCTATGAAAGATTCGCAGAAACGAGAGACTCAAAACTTCATAAAATTTATTAAATACTTATATTTGTATCATACAATGTGCTTAATGGTTGAGTTTTACTAGTTTAAGCTTTTCTATCATAGAAACTTACATGAATTAACCAGCAGAGGGCGACAAAGACTGTCTATCTGTGATGATTTACAGGACAGAAATAATGATGAAGAATATGATTTTACAGTACAGATGCCTGCAACATGATATTTACAACTAAAACTGCAGAGAATACCATGGTACCACATTATCTGTAGTAAAAAAACATGGTAACTTTAATACCATGGTATTATATGATTATATGATTATAAAACCATGGTATTAAATTATTATATGATTATAATGTACCATAGTATCATAGTAAATACCATATACTATAATATTTACTTGGTACATCTATGTACTGTAAAGAATACCACAGTATTACTAAAGTAAAAATCATGGTCTTATAGTACTTTGATAAATACCACGGTACTGAATGAATATTGTAATCATATACAATGATACTCCAAGTAACTATAAAGAATACCGTGGTACCGCAATATTACTATAGTAAAAACATGGTAATACTATGGTACTTTGATGAATAGTACTGAATGAATACCGTATTCATATACTATAATATTTACATGGTGCATCAAGGTACTGTAAAATTACCGTAGTATCACAGTATTGCCGCATATAGTAATTTAAGAAAATACCACGGTACTGAATGAATACCGTATTTATATGCAATGATACTCCAACTAACTATAAAGAATACCGTGGTACCACAGTATCACTATAGTAAAAACATGGTAATACTATTGTACTTTGATAAATACCATATGATTAGCATGTCATACCATGTTTTAAAACCACAATCCCTATCCAGTAGAGTATAATTTACCATGGTATGAGAGGAGTAAGTGTTTTGCAGTGAGTCTGTGACCTCAATCAGATCCACAACCGCAGATTACCACCAAAATCACGGGATTATCACTCGATACATCTGCTCAAACAGGGTGGTAAATGTCACCGACTTTTCAATTAATTTCAATTAATCACCCGTGGGACTAACGAGCGCCGGGATCACAGTGGGCTCTAACGAGGGCGCTGTGATTAATTAAGGTCTTCTTTTCCCACCCCTGCCTGCGAATGTTAAATGCCACAGAGAATATGATCCATTGTTTCACTAGACAACATGAAGATCTCGTTAGAATTTAACCCTTGAAGAATACTCTACATCATCTATACTAGAATTAAAGACATTCGTTCATCTTCGGGACGCAAATGAAGATCTTTTTGATGAAATCTGAGTGCTGTCCCACACAACTACCACCTTCAAGCCCCAGAAAGGCAGTGAAGACTTCATTAAAGTAATCCAGCGGTTTAACCTCAACTTTACGAAGTGATGCGAGTGCTTTGTTCCACTTTATTTATTTTATTTATTTCCTAAATGATAGTATCATCTTCTAACAACTTTTACTTCATGGAAAGCCAGTTTATCCAGGTTGTTTTTGGTCTCCAGAACCAAAATATGAGAAATAAAAACACCAGGATTTCATGTCAGCAGGTATTTTTTAGAGCTTGACCTCACAATAAGTGATAAAATGCTTGTTGGGAAGCACATTATTCAACACAGAAGATCCAGCAGTGAGCAGGAGTCTTGTGAACATCCTTAAAACAATGAAAAAAAGACGTTTCCATAATAACAAGCCACCTGTGAGCCGTTCGGCAGGTTTTATTGATGCGCTCCGGCTGATCAGAGCAACATTATTCCAGCCGCTCTTCCCTCCTCTGGGAATATGGAAATCAACAGCCATTGCTGACGAATAGCAAAATTTAATTTGTGTCTGACGGCACTGAGCAGAAATGTTAAAACTGTTATTTGCCCAGGAACGGGTAATATGATTCTATGCTCGTCCCACGAGCCCCAAACAAAAGAACTGGTGTGTAATTAGGTAGAAGATATTGACACGCTGTTTCTCGCCGCTAGTTCAACATACTGAAATGTGGAAAGTGCCGTAATGAGGTTTAACACTTGAAAATTGCAAACTTATTAGGTGTGCTGGAGCTCGGATTCGGAAAAAACTCAATACATCTGTATTCTGAGGCTGGCTGCATTGATCACAGCATTTCATATCATATCGTTGGGAGTGCATCAGGCTCAGCGCGCGAGCTTTGACCAGACACCGAAAGCAAACGCTTGGTGGGTGATTAGCTCTGCCTGACAGGAGTTTGTTAGAGAGATCAACCATCAAACACCACATGCATGCTGAAACACATGTATGCATTCATGCTCATCTGTTTCAGTGACTACACAGACAAATAAAGAGGAGACAAACTGCAAGAAAACTGCAAAAACATATTTAAATCAGTTCATGTGAGTACAGTGGTTCAATATTAATTTTATAAAGCCACGAGAATATAAAAAAAAACCAAAACAAAATAACGACTTATATAGTGATGGGCGATTTCAAAACACTGCTTCAGGAAGCTTCGGAGCGTTATGAATCAGCGTGTCGAATCAGCGGTTCGGAGCGCCAAAGTCACGTGATTTCAGCAGTTTGGCGGTTTGACACGTGATCCGAATCATGATTCGACACAAAAGATTCATAACGCTCCGAAGCTTCCTGAAGCAGTGTTTTGAAATCGGCCATCACTATATAAGTCGTTATTTTGTTTTTTTGGCGCACTAAAAATATTCTCGTGGCTTTATAATATTAATATTGAACCACTGTACTCACATGAACTGATTTAAATATGTTTTTAGTACATTAATGGATCTTGAGAGAGGAAATGTCATTGCTGGCTATGCAGGCCTCACTGAGCCATCAGATTTCATCAAAAATATCTTAATTTGTGTTCTGAAGATTAATGAAGGTCTTACGGGTGTGGAACGACATGAGGGTGAGTAATAAATTACATTATTTTCATTTTTGGGTGAACTAACCCTTTAAAGGGTCTATATGTAGAATTCAGAAACCCTTGTTATTAGTGACACCTGTGGCCGTTAAGTGAACTGCAGCAGCAGAACAAGAGACTGAACTTGATTCAATGCCCTGATATACTCACAGCGAAGTTCTTTTTTGTTCTTTGCTTCGAGTTGGAAATACCCTTTCAGCGATATACTGTACTGTTAGCAAACATCCCGACGCCGTCCACGCTGCTGAGAGCGACGTTTAGATGAATATGTAAATATATGCCGCACACTTTCGTCTCAATAACAACATAAACACAACAAAAATGACAGCGGTGAGAAAACAACAGTTATCATAGCGATGTGGATATGTTTGCACCAGCTCTGCGATTCGCCGGCATCATGTTTAAAATTACACTGTTATGATCGTTTGATTATAAAGTATATTTGAGGCTCTAGTCTAGACTATATAGATCTGGATATGTTAGATTATAGTTTGAATTGATCCGTTTTCTTTGCATGGCTCATTGAAATATACAGTATAGAATGGCTCTTTCTGCATTATCCTGACCTGAACCTTGTATAAGCATTAATTTCATGTGCCATTGAACGGAAGAGAGGCTCTTGGGAGTGTAAACGTCACATAAAAATCAGTCTACAGGCTTTCATAGAGGACCTAGGAAGTCGGGGAAAATTCTTCCATTTAGCCTCTGTAAAGATTTGTTCTGGTACCCACAAGGTTTCGTTTTGAATTCACTTTTCGAATGACTTTTCTTGTTGAATATCCTTTATCACACAGAAATCAGTTCTGAAGTTAAATGGTGCATGGACGCGAACAGTGAAATTAACCAAATGAAATGACTTTCTTTCAGGTCAACAGACTGAGCCATTTCCTCTGTCCTCCACACTGAACTGCTTCTGGAGTCTTTTGTTGCTCTATTGACTCTAAAAAGCATCATAAAAAGAGTCATTCTCTGATGACGACGGCGGGGCAACCTGTCACTCACCTGAGATCCACCAATAGCAAACCACAACCATCCAATCAATTCCCCACAGACACAATCAAGCCCCGCCCTACATTTGTTCTTGTTTGAGAAGCCTTTCACTCAGATATACGGTACAACAGAGAAGAAAAGACCAGCGCAACTTCCCTTTCATGCCGATTTTAACTTGCCACCATGCATTTATTTAAGTTGTGCTTATAGGAGCTCTGAATTTCTTTTTAGAGCACAGGCTGCATAAGATGCTGTGCGACTGCAGTATTTATTCAGTAGTCAATGACTGTAGTTGATTTTGATTTATGTGAACACCTCCTCTAGCCCTTGGGCACTGAACGATGTTCAAAACCCCATATCCCATGATGCAGTATTCCTGTGCCCACGCCAGCAGCTGGCAACACTTTCACAGTCCTGAGGTGGGAATGAGATCCATGTGCCAAAGTCTCTCTGTCTCTCGGCTCTGTTATTGGCCTATACGTGTTCCAGCTCGAGCCGGGCATCACCCCAAACTGGCACCTGGGTTCTGTTGCCCGCTGGGTGACGGGTGGCACTACTGAGCGTGTCAGGAAGAAGCTAGTACTAGTGCTTTACTAGGTGATCAGACTTACAGTTTTCACCTAAAACAGGTGTTATCACCTCACAGAACTGAGCCATATCTACAGATCACAAGATCACTGGGACTCTTTTCACATGCACCAGACAGAAAGAAAACACCTAGAAACCACACATGACACCATAGCAACTGCATAGCAACACCCTGGCAACCATTCCCATTTTATATATATATATATATATATATGTATATAAAAAGTCACAATTGCGTGATATAAATTTGCAATTGTGATATAAAGTCACACGCAATTCTGACTTTATAACTTGCAATTGTGACTTTATATCACGCAATTCTGACTTTATATCACGTAAATGTGACTTTATATCACGCAATTGTGACTTTATATCACGCAAATGTGACTTTATATCACGCAAATGTGACTTTATATCACGCAATTCTGACTTTATATCACGCAATGTGACTTTATATCACGCAATTCTGACTTTATATCACGTAAATGTGACTTTATATCACGCAATTGTGACTTTATATCACGCAAATGTGACTTTATATCACGCAATTGTGACTTTATATCAAGCAAATGTGACTTTATATCACGCAAATGTGACTTTATATCACGCAATTCTGACTTTATATCACGCAATTGTGACTTTATATCACGCAATTCTGACTTTATATCACGCAATTGTGACTTTATATCACGCAAATGTGACTTTATATCACGCAATTCTGACTTTATATCACGCAAATGTGACTTTATATCACGCAATTGTGACTTTATATCACGCAAATGTGACTTTATATCACGCAATTGTGACTTTATATCACGCAATGTGACTTTATATCACGCAAATGTGACTTTATATCACGCAATTGTGACTTTATATCACGCAAATGTGACTTTATATCACGCAATTGTGACTTTATATCACGCAAATGTGACTTTATATCACGCAATTGTGACTTTATATCACGCAATTGTGACTTTATATCACGTAAATGTGACTTTATATCACGCAATTGTGACTTTATATCACGCAATTGTGACTTTATATCACGCAAATGTGACTTTATATCACGCAATTGTGATATATCAGCAATGTGACTTTATATCACGCAAATGTGACTTTATCACGCAAATGTGACTTTATATCACGCAATTGTGACTTTATATCACGCAAATGTGACTTTATATCACGCAATGTGACTATATCACGCAATTGTGACTTTATATCACGCAATTGTGACTTTATATCACGCAATTGTGACTTTATATCACGCAATTGTGACTTTATATCACGCAAATGTGACTTTATATCACGCAATTGTGACTTTATATCAAGCAAATGTGACTTTATATCACGCAAATGTGACTTTATATCACGCAATGTGACTTATATCACGCAAATGTGACTTTATATCACGCAAATGTGACTTTATATCACGCAAATGTGACTTTATATCACGCAAATGTGACTTATATCACGCAATTGTGACTTTATATCACGCAATTGTGACTTTATATCACGCAATTGTGACTTTATATCACGCAAATGTGACTTTATATCACGCAATTGTGACTTTATATCACGCAATTGTGACTTTATAACTTGCAATGTGACTTTATATCACGCAAATGTGACTTTATATCACGCAATGTGACTATAAGCAAATGTGACTTTATATCACGCAATTGTGACTTTATATCACGCAATTGTGACTTTATATCAAGCAAAATGTGACTTTATATCACAATTGTGACTTTATTCACGCAATTGTGACTTTATATCACGCAAATGTGACTTTATATCACGCAATTGTGACTTTATCACGCAAATGTGACTTTATATCACGCAATTGTGACTTTATATCACGCAAATGTGACTTTATATCACGCAATGTGACTATATCACGCAATTGACTTATATAACGCAATTGTGACTTTATATCACGCAAATGTGACTTTATATCACGCAATTGTGACTTTATATCAGCAAATGTGACTTTATATCACGCAAATGTGACTTTATATCACGCAATTGTGACTTATATCAGCAAATGACTTTATATCAGCAAATGTGACTTTATATCACGCAATTGTGACTTTATATCACGCAATGTGACTTTATATCACGCAATTGTGACTTTATATCAAGCAAATGTGACTTTATATCACGCAATTGTGACTTTATATCACGCAAATGTGACTTTATATCACGCAAATGTGACTTTATATCACGCAATTGTGACTTTATATCACGCAAATGTGACTTTATATCACGCAAATGTGACTTTATATCAGCAAATGTGACTTTATATCACGCAATTGTGACTTTATATCACGCAAATGTGACTTTATATCACGCAATTGTGACTTTATATCACGCAATTGTGACTTTATATCAGCAAATGTGACTTTATATCACGCAATTGTGACTTTATATCACGCAATTGTGACTTTATATCACGCAAATGTGACTTTATATCACGCAATTGTGACTTTATATCACGCAATGTGACTTTATATCACGCAAATGTGACTTTATATCACGCAATTGTGACTTTATATCACGCAATGTGACTTTATATCAAGCAAATGTGACTTATATCACGCAATTGTGACTTTATATCACGCAAATTGTGACTTTATATCACGCAATGTGACTTTATATCACGCAAATGGACTTTATATCACGCAAATGTGACTTTATATCACGCAATTGTGACTTTATATCACGCAATTGTGACTTTATATCACGCAAATGTGACTTTATATCACGCAAATGTGACTTTATATCACGCAAATGTGACTTTATATCACGCAATTGTGACTTTATAACTTGCAATTGTGACTTTATATCACGCAATTCTGACTTTATATCACGCAAATGTGACTTTATATCACGCAATTGTGACTTTATATCACGCAATTCTGACTTTTTAACTTGCAATTGTGACTTTATATCACGCAAATGTGACTTTATATCACGCAATTGTGACTTTATATCAAGCAAATGTGACTTTATATCACGCAATTGTGACTTTATATCAAGCAAATGTGACTTTATATCACGCAAATGTGACTTTATATCAAGCAAATGTGACTTTATATCACGCAATTGTGACTTTATATCACGCAATTGTGACTTTATATCACGCAATTGTGACTTTATATCAAGCAAATGTGACTTTATATCACGCAAATGTGACTTTATATCACGCAATTGTGACTTTATATCACGCAAATGTGACTTTATATCAAGCAAATGTGACTTTATATCACGCAATTGTGACTTTATCACGCAATTCTGACTTTATATCACGCAAATGTGACTTTATATCACGCAATTGTGACTTTATATCATGCAATTCTGACTTTATATCACGCAAATGTGACTTTATATCACGCAATTGTGACTTTATATCACGCAATTCTGACTTTTTAACTTGCAATTGTGACTTTATATCACGCAAATGTGACTTTATATCACGCAATTGTGACTTTATCACGCAATTGTGACTATATCAAGCAAATGTGACTTTATATCACGCAAATGTGACTTTATATCACGCAAATGTGACTTTATATCACGCAAATGTGACTTTATATCACGCAATTGTGACTTTATAACTTGCAATTGTGACTTTATATCACGCAATTCTGACTTTATATCACGCAAATGTGACTTTATATCACGCAATTGTGACTTTATATCACGCAATTCTGACTTTTTAACTTGCAATTGTGACTTTATATCACGCAAATGTGACTTTATATCATGCAATTGTGACTTTATATCACGCAATTGTGACTTTATATCACGCAATTGTGACTTTATATCAAGCAAATGTGACTTTATATCACGCAAATGTGACTTTATATCACGCAATTGTGACTTTATATCACGCAAATGTGACTTTATATCAAGCAAATGTGACTTTATATCACGCAATTGTGACTTTATATCACGCAATTCTGACTTTATATCACGCAAATGTGACTTTATATCACGCAATTGTGACTTTATATCATGCAATTCTGACTTTATATCACGCAAATGTGACTTTATATCACGCAATTGTGACTTTATATCACGCAATTCTGACTTTTTAACTTGCAATTGTGACTTTATATCACGCAAATGTGACTTTATATCACGCAATTGTGACTATATCAAGCAAATGTGACTTTATATCACGCAAATGTGACTTTATATCAAGCAAATGTGACTTTATATCATGCAATTGTGACTTTATATCACGCAATTGTGACTTTATATCACGCAATTGTGACTTTATATCAAGCAAATGTGACTTTATATCACGCAATTGTGACTTTATATCACGCAATTGTGACTTTATATCACGCAATTGTGACTTTATATCACGTAATTGTGACTTTATATCACGCAATTGTGACTTTATATCACGCAAATGTGACTTTATATCACGCAAATGTGACTTTATATCTCACAGTTCTGAGTTTATAACTCACAATTGCAAATTTATATCATGCAATTTTGACTTTATATCACGTTTTATCACATTTTAAAATGTTGAAACATTAGATGTTATCTTTGTGGGGTTTGACTAAAGGACATAAATTCCTTATCTTACTATCTTAGTGGGGTCATTTGGATCCCACAAAATAGTAAACAAGGATGTGTGTAGGTGTGTGTGTGTGTGTGTTGTTCAGTGGTGCTCCATCAGGCAGTCTGAAGATGTCAGAAACACAATTGGTTTATTTCAGTTCTGCTGGATCAGCAACATACAGACCTGGTTTAGAAACAAACCACAAGCTCTACATCACCAGCCTCTCTCTCTCTCTCTCTCACACACACACACACACACACTCTCTCTCTCTCATTTCCCTGATCATTATAGCTGCTGTCTTGCGTCGTGTGCTAACCTGGATAGGTTTCTCTCTTGTGGGTCACCTCTGGTTCATTTATCATGTTGTTCCTGTTTCAGTTTACAGTGATTTATGTCTCTTAAACATACTTTAGCCTGTTCAAGCACACACGATTTCTAGTTCAGATCGAGATTAATGTGTTTAGGGCTGAATTCTTCTCTATCAGACGTGTGCGCTGGAGTTCAGATGAAAACACACATGAACCAGGAATGATGAGTATTTTTCTCTAGATGTCAGTGTGTTAGAAAGATCAACTGGCAAAAATTGCAAAAAAAACGACATTACATGCTGCAAAAAATGATGTTCTTCCTCAGTGTTTCTGTCTTGTTTTCCAGCACAAATATCTAAACATTCTTAAATCAAGATACATTTACTGGAGAAGAGAAATGACTGAAATGTCCAACTTCATAAAACTGATTTCAAATCTCCATCCATTAAAGAAACGGTATGTAAATGTACTTATTGACGGAATTAGACTCTAAAAACATCTCCACCTTTATTCTGAATCACTCATATATTATGTATTAAATATTGTACAATCTTCAGGAACACATCAGTCCAGCAGGCAAGGCAAGTTTATTTATAGCATGTTTCATACACAATGGTAATTCAAAGTGCATTACGTGAAAAGGAAACAAATGCATAAGAATAAAAATGGAATGAACAGGAAACAAATATATGAGCCCTAACTGCCTGAATCACTAACAATTTTGTCTCTGTATTGGAGTGTGTTTTTTTCTTCGTCTCTCATTAGGAAATGATGAGTCTGATGTATAAAGTTAGACGAGACGAGACTGGGGATCATTGATGAGATTGTGATGGAAAATATGATGACCTGTTGGCTTAACTGTACTTTCAGTCATGATGAACACAAGGCTGCACATCGTATATATAGACAATATATGAGCATCTATGAGTTTCTCATGCCAGAGTTATTTCAGGATCATTGATATACTATTATAGTTTTTGTGTATATTTTGAATATTTATTTTGTTTTCAGTTTAATTTTAGTGAAATTTTCAGTAACTTTGTTATTTTATATGTCTATACAGTATTTAGTCATTTGCATTTATTAGTCTTAGTATATTTCGTTTTAGTTTTTTAGTACTTCAACTTAAATGAAATGAAATTGAAAAATGTTGCTTTGGGAACTATAGCTGAAATAAAATAAGTTTAAGTTTTTTCATATTTTATTTTATTTTATTTCAAATACATTTTTGTTTTATTTCAACATCATTTTAAATTTAGTTTTAGTAATTTAATAATAACCTTGACATGCACGTCTGCTAATGCAGTGTATTATTATTATTTTAAATGTTTTTATATATTTAGTTTATGTATAGTTATTTATGTCTAGCTATTTCAACAAATGAAATGAAAAGGAGAAATGTTACATTGGCAACTAGCTGAAAAAAATATTTAATTGTATTTAATAGTTGCATTGAATTTATTTTAATTTAATGCTATTGTATTTCAAGTAACAAAAATGTTTTTTTATGGATTTAATTTTAGTTAATAATAATAACTCTGGCATGCATGTCTGCTAATGGAGGTGTATATAAATACACTCGAGTGGTGTGTAGAAAAGGGTTTAATGACTTTGCATTGCTTATCTGCATTAAAGGCTTCAGTTCAGCTGTAGTGACAATGACAGCTGCTCATGCAAACGTCACTCTGAGCGCTCGTATTCTCATCCTCAACCAGCCCGCACAAAGATTCAGACCTCAAAACTGGACCTAAAGTGAACAAACAAGAGCATGGGATGAAACTTTGAGAACTTACAGTACGTGCAAATGCTTCATGTTGGCACACTTATCAGACTTCTATCAGAAAGATGTTTCTCTTGAGGCAAAACATCTCAAAGCAGCACACGAGCAGCAGCAGCGACGTCGCACCAAGATCCGCCGGACGGAAGTCCAACTCCGAGGACTCAAAGAGGCCGTTGCGTCGGAAGACCAGTTTCGTGGAAAATTTATCCTCGGTCGACCGGATCCGCAAACATGCCACCAGACATTTGGGCTACAGCACGCTCAGCCTGGCCATGCGAGGTCTGGAGGAGATGCCCGATGAACTATGGGAGCTCCAAGAGCTCCAGAAACTCAATATCTCCTTAAACGCTCTGTCTCTTCTGCCGTCAGGCCTGGGGAATCTGGAGAACCTTGTGATCCTCAACTTGTGGGGGAACGAACTAGTCGAGCTCCCGCCGGAGATCGGACGGCTCAGCAATCTCCGCGTGCTTTTCGCGCACAGGAACTGCTTGAGCGACGTTCCAGAGGAGCTCGGAAACTGCGCCAACCTGGAGGTCCTGAGTTTGGCCAACAACAAGATCAGCACGCTTCCCAACAGCCTGTCCAACATGCGCAAGCTCACCAAGCTCAACCTCAGCCACAACCGCATCCAGCACATCCCGGCCTGCGTCTACAGCATGAGGAGCCTCGTCTTCCTGCATCTGGCCAACAATCGTCTGGAGAACCTCGCCGACAAGATCCAGGAGCTGGTGTGCCTGAAGATCCTCATCGTGGAGCAGAACTCGCTGCACACGCTTCCCAGGACGCTGTGCCATCTGACGGGCCTGGAGCTCCTGAACGTGGACTTCAATGACCTGCAAGAGCGTCCTGATGAGATGTACATGCTCAGGCGGCTGGAGAAGCTCGCTTGCCATCCTCTGGATAAGGGGCTGCATATAGTCCACAATCCGCTGGTCAAGCCCATTAAGGAGGTTCTGCAGGGAGGTCTGAAAGGCCTTTATAACTACCTCAAACCTGCATGAAGATATCTGTTAGTCGAAGCATTGCACGCTGTGAAAAAAGTAAAGATTATTGGGGAACGTTTTACAAGAAAATACAGTCACACTTTAGATTAGGGTCCAATTCTCACTATTAACTAAAACTTTTGCCTCAATAAACTCCTAATTACTGCTTATTAATAGTTGTTAAGTTTAGGATTATGGGATGTAGAATACAGTCATGCAGAATAAGGCATTAAAATGTGCTAATAAACATGTAATATCCTAGTAATAAGCATGCTAATAAGCAACTAGTTAATAGTGAAAATTGGACCCTAAACTAAAGTGTGACTGAAAATACCTTTTCAGTCTTTCTATAGTGATGTTCTTCCTCAGTGTTTCTGTCTTGTTTTCCAGCAAATATTTAAACATTCTTAAATCAAGATACATTACTGAGAGAGAAATTAGTCTTGCTTTATGTAAAAAAAAAAAAAAAAAAAAAAAAAAAAAATATATATATATATATATATATAAAAAATTTATTTTTTAATTTCCCAAGCTTAATTTAAATGGAAAACAAGATTTTATTGTAAGATATTGGTGCGTAGGCAACTGTTGTATTCGTTATTGTTCTTTCTTTCTTGAGAACCATATGTTAAAAAGTTATGAAATTTTGCCCACAGATAAAGGACAGTCTAAACATTAATCACACCAATTTTTGAGTCTCTAAATCAATCCCTCTAGCGCCACCAACTGTCCAAATTTACACTCACGTTTATGCTAGTAATTTTTAAACCGTAAGGGCTGGAAACTAAATTATTTTTTCCTCTGATTTTTTTGGCTCAAGTTTGTACGATTAAATCATACAACGTCATTTTCCATCATAAATTTTTTTCCACCATTTTGAGTTTTCCCAAAAACCTACTTTTTCTAACTCCTTCTAGACCGTTTGTCCGATTTTCACGAAATTGGGTGTAGGCACCTGTTGTATCATTAGTGTTCTTCTTCCTTTCTTGAGAACCATGGGTTAAAAAGTTATGAAATTTGGCACACAGATAAAGGACAGTCCAAACATTAACCACACCAAATTTGGAGTCTCTAACTCAATCTCTCTAGCGCCACCAACTGTCCAAATTTACACTCACGTTTATGCTAGTACATTTTTAAACCGTAAGGGCTGGAAACTAAATTATTTTTTCCTCTGATTTTTTTGGCTCAAGTTTGTACGATTAAATTGTACAACGTCATTTTCCGTCATAAAAATTTTTCCACCATTTTGAATTTTCCCAAAAACCTACTTTTTCTAACTCCTCCTCCAATTCT
This sequence comes from Ancherythroculter nigrocauda, assembly GCA_036281575.1. Classification (NCBI taxonomy): domain Eukaryota; kingdom Metazoa; phylum Chordata; class Actinopteri; order Cypriniformes; family Xenocyprididae; genus Ancherythroculter; species Ancherythroculter nigrocauda. Next base: position 48,157,967 of record VTFQ01000008.1, on the reverse strand, counting down.
CTAATTCAATCCCTCTAGCGCCACCAACTGTCCAAATTTGCACTCATGTTTATGCTAGTAACTTTTAACCGTAAGGGCTGGAAACTAAATTATTTGTCATTTTCCGTCATAAGTTTTTTTCCACCATTTTGAGTTTTCCCAAAAACCTACAGTACTTTTTCTAACTCCTTCTAGACCATTTGTCCAATTTTCACGAAATTGGTGTCTAGGCACCTGTTGTATCATTAGTGTTCTTCTTCCTTTCTTGAGAACCATGGGTTAAAAAGTTGTGAAATTTGGCACAAAGATAGAGGACAGTCCGAACATTAAACACCAAATTTGGAGTCTCTAACTCAATCTCTCTAGCCAAATTTGCACTCACATTTATGCTAGTAACTTTTGAACTGTAAGGGCTGGAAACTAAATTATTTTTTCCTCTGATTTTTTTGGCTCAAGTTTGTACGATTAAATCGTACAAACTCATTTTCCATCATGAATTTTCCCAAAAACATACTTTTTCTAACTCCACCTCCAATTCTCTACTCAATCCCTCTAGCGCCACCATATGTCCAAAGTTGCACTCACGTTTATGCTAGTAACTTTTGAACCGTAAGGGCTAGAAACTAAATTATGGCTCAAGACGATTCAAATAAATCGTATGACGTCATTTTTCATCATGAGATTTTTTCCACCATTTTGAATTTTCCCTTTTTCTAGCTCATCCTAGACTGTTTGTCAGATTTTCACCAAATTCGAGTCAGATCATCTTCAGACGATGCCGGCAAAATATTATGGATTTCGTGTCAATAGACGAAACCGTTTTTGTATACCGCATCAACGAATTTGATGGCATAGTGCCAAACTGCATCTGAGGCTGTATCTCTGGAAGTTACACGTGTAACTGTCACCCAACACTGTCCACACCATTTCAATTTGGTGTCAGCGCCACCTATTGGTCAAAAGTAATAAGAAATTATGTCACATTACAAGAGATTGTATTCATAGGCTGTCAACCATTTTGCTTAAGATCGTCTCCAATGTCTTTACTCTTATGGCAGCTGGTCTGATGCTCCATGCCTTGCAGCTATATTTGTTCTTGTTTTCAGGAAAAAGTCACTTAATTTTGAGACATTTTTTCTTAATATCTTCAGTCATTTCTCTTCTCCAGTAAATGTATCTTGATTTAAGAATATTTAGATATTTGTGCTGGAAAACAAGACAGAAACACTGAGTTGGAAACTATTTTTATTTATTTTTTTTGCAGTTTCTTTGTTATTATTTGTGAAATTTACTAGCAGTTTCTGAGTGAAAATTGTTTCAAAGTTAATCCTACACCAATCTTTTTTCAGTGCACTGTAAAAAAAAAAGATTTTTTGAAGATGTAAAAAAACATGATTATTGAAGTATGTTTTACAAGAAAATACTATTTCAGTTTTTCTACTTCAAAATTTAATAGTGTGTTACTTGCCGTTTCTTTGTTTGTGAAAATTGTTTGTGAAATTTACTAGCAATTTTTGAGTGAAAATTGCTTCAAAATAAAAACTACACCATTTTTTTTCAGTGTATGAAGTGTCTGACAGTGTAATCTGGTGTCATATTATATGTGTAAATGTTTTCATTGTTGTTGAAAATGACATTAAAAAGACTTTTAAATTTACTGTACAAAGGTTGCATTTATTTGTCATGCAAATGTCACTAGTAGTTTTGCTGTTTAAAATAATAATAATGATGATGATGATGATGATGATGATGCACAAGACATATTAATGGTGTAAAATATCTGCCAGTGGAGTCAGAAAAATAATCTTGTTTTCTCTTTGAATTAGGATTATTTTTCTGACTCCATATTTGTTCTTGTTTTAAGCACAAACTCACATCATTTTGATCAATTTTTCAGAGAACAAGGCTTAATATCTTCAATCTTCTCCAGTAAATGCTGCTGGAAACCAGTTTTTAAACTGAGTCAGGCCCGTTTAAATTGTACCTTAATGTTACTTTTTAACCTTTCCTGTATAATAAATGAAATGAAATGAAATGAATGAAAAATGTATCTTGATTTAAGAATGTTTAGATATTTGTGCTGGAAAACAAGACAGAAACACTGAGGAAGAACATCATTTACTGACGAGACCATAAAAAAGACAATTGTTAATAGTTTTAATTGCGCTTGATTCAAGCAGGTTATGATGCGATCTCAATCAGCACGAGGAGAGCCGCACATACGGTCACACATCCACACAGACGAGCAGCTATAGCAGGTCAGCGCTATTTCTGACGTCTTTAAGCTTTGAGTCTTAGTCGCTGTGTTTGCTGACCTCACCTGTCACACACACACATTATGAAACACAATGTCCAGTCAAATAAGTCGAGATGTGTAAGTTTACTCTACAGTTGTTGCATTAAGGGATTGAATTACTGTTCTTTAAAATAAACCACACTTGCTTTGACCATTTGTTGTTTGATCCAATAATGTTTAGATATTTTTAAGTATGATTTATGTGTCCAAATAACTTTATTTGGTTGTATACTGTATTCTTGAACTGGAAAATGAATTTTGCAGTATAAAATTACACAAGAGATGTAAATATAAATTCCTCTAAAAAGTAAAGTCACTTTGCCATGAACACACACAGACACACAGCAAAGGCATCAAAAAAAAAAAAAAAAAAAAAAAAAAAAATATATATATAAATATATTATATTATATATATATATATATTATATAATACTGTATATATAAATGCATTATTAACAAAATGCACAGTTATCATGGACTGTAAATACAGCTGTCACGCTGAAAACAACCAAATCAAAAATAAAGAACCTCAAGTCACTACAAACATCCAGACCTACATCTGACACGCAGTGGTTATGTGTGATATATCACAGGTTATTACTGACGAACTCTTCTCTTATGGCTCTTCATCACTTATGCTGACAGATGCCACTGTAAATATGATCTGGAATGAGCCACGGTTATTAAAAGCATGCTTGTCTACATTGTTTCCACAACCGCTGATTGTTGTTGCTGTCACAGAGATTGACTCGTCTCTAGAGGCATTTTAATAGTCAAAACGCTTTAATTAAACAATAAACACTTTGTTTTGATTGAAAAACATCCAGCGCTCAGTGAATGTGGTTGTGGTTATGATTAAAATAGCTACTGAGAAAACTTCAGCTTGATAGAGATAAAACGTTTACAGTGGGCCTAAAAAGTTTTTTGGACACTTAAATCACACTTGAAATCGTCCGAATGTCATTGCATTCTTGCTCTTTTTTCTACCTTTTTTATGTTAATAATGTTACAGCAATTAAGAACTATTGTGGTAAATAAAATAAAAAATAAATAAAAAAAATACAAATATATTTCCAAAATATATCAATTATACAAAATTATTTTATACAAAAATAATTTACATACAAATATATAAAAACATCTACATATATCTAAAAAAATGTCTGAATGTCATTGCATTCTTGCTCTTTTTTCTACCTTTTTTATTTTGACAATATCTACAGCAACTGGAAATAAAATAAATATAAAAAAAGACCAGCAAAACAAATGAACAAACAACAAAAAACATTAAAAAAAAAATTACATAAACAGAAATATATATGTGCAATATGTTAATTATGGAGGAAAAACAATAAATGTCTAATGCATATTCACATACAAATATATAAAAACATCTACATATATATCTTAAAAATGTCTGAATGTCATTGCATTCTTGCTCCCCCCCCTCTTTTTTATTTTAACTGTGTCTACAACAACTGGAAATAAAATAAAAAATAAAATAAAATAAAATAAATAAAATAAAATAAAATAAATAAAATAAAATAAAATAAAATAAAATAAAATAAAATAAAATAAAATAAAATAAAAAATACAAAATATATAAAATTATACAAAATTATTTTATTCAAAAATAATTTACATTCAAATATATAAAAACATCTAGCTCTTGCTCTTTTTTCTACCTTTTTTATTTTGACAATATCTACAGCAACTGGAAATAAAATAAATATAAAAAAAGACCAGCAAAACAAATGAACAAACAACAAAAAACATTAAAAAAAAAATTACATAAACAGAAATATATATGTGCAATATGTTAATTATGGAGGAAAAACAATAAATGTCTAATGCATATTCACATACAAATATATAAAAACATCTACATATATATCTTAAAAATGTCTGAATGTCATTGCATTCTTGCTCCCCCCCCTCTTTTTTATTTTAACTGTGTCTACAACAACTGGAAATAAAATAAAATAAAATAAAATAAAATAAAATAAAATAAAATAAAATAAAATAAAATAAAATAAAATAAAATAAAATAAAATAAAATAAAATAAAATAAAATAAAATAAAATAAAATAAAATAAAAAATACAAAATATATAAAATTATACAAAATTATTTTATTCAAAAATAATTTACATTCAAATATATAAAAACATCTAGCTCTTGCTCTTTTTTCTACCTTTTTTATTTTAATATCTACAGCAACTGGGGAAAAAAAAAAAAAAAAAAAAAAAAAAAATATATATATATATATATATATATATATATATATATATATATATATATATATATATATATATATATATATATATATATATGTGTGTGTTTTAAAAATATAAGTAAAGAATAAAAATGTAAAAAAAATTGAAATAAAATAAAATAAAACTAATAAAAATGAAAAATAAAATAAACAAAACAAGACCAGCAAAACAAACAAACAAACAAATAACAACAACAACAAATCAAAAGAAATACATATGTGCAATGTCTTAATTATGGAGGAAAACAATACATGTCTAATACATAATTGCATACATACATCTTTATATAACTAATACATAAAGTCAAATAAGTCGAGATGTGTAAGTTTACTCTACAGTTGTTGCATTAAGGGATTGTATTACTGTTCTTTAAAATAAACCACACTTGCTTTCACCATTTGTTGTTTGATCCAATAATATTTAGATATTTTTAAGTGTGATTTATGCGTCCAAATAACTTCTTGGGACGGCTGTACACTGTATTCACACACTGAAAAAATAATTAAAATGTTTTTGCAGTACAAAACTACACGAGATGTAAATATAAATCAGATTTACCTTGCAAAAAAAAAACCATTTAGATATTTTCAAGTGTGACTTGCGTGTCCAGATAACCTTCTGTGTGACCGGCTGTATATTCACACACTGGAATTAAATTATTTTTTAAGTATAAAATTACACAAAATCAAATTCCTTACAAAAGTAATTTCACCTTGCCAATAAAATTGATTTGAATTGCAACTCTGATGTGTCTGTGTTTGAGGAACAGCAGCTCCCTCTATGGGTGTAACCTCAAAAATACATCATCTCTAACAGCTTCAGTTTCTTCTGGTGGTTCTAGTTTGAAGGAGAAGTGAGGCTCTGTCCTTTAACAGGAGTCTCACCTTGCTCCGTCTCCGTCCGTTTCTCTAATATTGGGCTCAAGGGCTCCATCACAGCCACGGTCAGCGTGGCATATTTAATCAGCGCGACACGATAACAAAATATTAAACACGGCCACCAATCAGCTAATCAAGTAATGATGCTGAGACCTTTGAGGAAGGTCAGTGGAGGAGAGTGTTGAGTTAGCCTCGGGAAAGCTAATTATCAGGACACGTTTTAAGAATTCAATCAAGTTAATGTATGTGGCGTGAAAACAGATGTGAGTGACATACGAGCGCATTCACTTCCACTTCATTTTGGGAACCATTTTGGGTCAACAGTTCTTAAAAGAACCATTTTTTATTAGTGTGAAGAACATTTTAAGACCTTTTTTCACTATAAAGAAGCTTTTGTGCAATTGAAAGTTTCTATGGAACCATCATTGCCAATAAAGAACCTTTATTTTTTATGATTCTGTGTTTTTAAAATCCTCTGTATCAGTGTTTCCATTGTAGTCTTGAGTTTTCTTCACAATATTCCTCATTTTAATAATTTATGCGCAAAATAAAGGGGCGGGGCCTGGGTGAGTTAGTTAGTAGTGTGTTGAAACTGGCGGTTATGGTAAGGGGCGGGACATTTCCCAAACACCAATCACAACACACCGCTCCAGCCGACCAATCGGAGCACATTGTGCTTTTCAGAAGGAGGGGCTTCATAGAGACAGGAACTAAACAGAGCGTTACTGACAGACTGGGAAGAGAGGAGCTGCAACAATGGAGAATATGAGGAGAATAATCAACCTGTTCTAGTAGAGCCCAAAAACAACATCAAGACGGGCTTTTTAAAACATTTCTGGGTTGTTATGAGTGATTCGAGTGTCTCCTGAACAGCTTTACGGCGCAGCAGTTACTATATCAGTGACGAATGTGTGACATTTTGCGAAACAGAGCGTTTCTCTGCAGAAGTCCGCGGGAGGTCTTACAAATTATTCGCCGTTATGACGCCTCGTCAACCGGCCAGGAAAGCTGCCAATCACAAGCAGCCATTTCACCGCAACACTTTTTTTGTGTGGTTTTGTTTCTTTGTTGTCTTGTTTTGCTGAACGACGATGCAACAAAGAATAATGGCTGTAATCGCTTCTGAGTCTTTATCATGGAGTGCCGCCTGTTTGTGAATTTTACATGAAAGTCTTCAGATTGCGCTGATCCTGTCACGGTAACTTGGGAGTATTATCTTAATAACGTCTCAGGATTATTGTAGCTTAATCTCATAAAAGAAAATGCCATTACAGTCACTGCTGGATCCGAAAGAAGATTGCATTTTTATTTCCTATATCAGTCATACCATATTTGAGGCT
>VTFQ01000008.1:48141199-48143699 GCA_036281575.1 Ancherythroculter nigrocauda | reverse complement strand
TCTTTCACCTTCACCATCTGACCGTCGACTGAGAGACAGTTTAGCTTTGCTAGAACTGGACTTCACTGAATTCAGAGAACATGCTCAGCTCAAACTCTCAGACACACACAATACAAACATGTTCATCCAAGAGCTCAAAGATGAACTCAGGCAGCTGAAAAGACACCAACTCCTCCATCACTGAACTCACAAGAGCTCTCAGGGAACTGAAAGACGAAAACCAAACTCTCCGCACACAGATATGCAAGCTAGAGGAGGACAAAGAGAGAAAGGAAGAACTTCTCCAGACAGCTGCAAGAAATGAGAGAGCAGTTACAGAAAAACACAGAAGACAACACAATTCACCTCAGCACAGCTCCTACTACAGACTACACAAACAGCGAGCCTGCCACAAACACACAGACACCCACAGAAACACACACATCATCTGCCCACCCTCCTGAACCTGATCCAGATGTTCTTCTCCTCATGGACTCTAATGGAAAGTTCTTGGACCCACAGAAACTCTTCCCACATCAGAAAGTCACTGCAAAGCGATGCAGCACAACAGGCCACGCCCAGCAGGTCATCAGACACTTCACAGGACACCCCTCGTGTGTTATAATCCACACCGGGACTAATGACCTCCACTCGCTGCGCAACAACACTGCTGATGCTGTCAGGAAAATGGCAGAAATCGCCAGCAAAAAATTCCCAGAGTCCCGAATCATCATCTCCACACTTCTCCCACGACATGACACACCACCACACATCATCTACAGCATCAATGCTGAAATTTCCCGCAGATGTTCTGCACTCCCAAATGTACACCTGGTCCACCACCACAACATCGGCCTCCAACACCTGTATGATGGGCTCCATCTACACAAAGATGCAGTGCGGGTTTTTGCAAAAACCTTAAAGATGCAGCCCTGGGCCGCAGCCCAACATCACCAAACATCTATTACCGACTCCAGAACACTACCGGCCCATCCACCCCTACATGCCCAGACACACCCCTCCGACCCCGGTGAGGAAAGACGTCAGCTGGACAAGCATCCCACATCATCCACCACACCCACACCCACACCCACCTATGGCTCACTACACACCTGTAAACCTGTCACCAACTTCACGTCCACCTGCTGGCCATCAAGCCCCCATGAGGAAGAAGAAACCAAAGCCCCCCCCACATCCACACCAAGAGAAATCCCTGCAACCGAGAGCACAGAGCTACGCCGAAGCTGTAGCCCGGCCTCCTGCTCCACCCACCACCGCCACACCTGCCAGCGAACTGAGCCAGATCAGAGAGATGCTGCACACACTGTGCAACCAGCTCCTGAGCAGATAAGAACATCATTCACAAACACAGTGCTCTATTGGGAAAAAAAAAAAAAACAAACAAACAAAAAAAAAACACTAATGTAAATTGTTTACCATTTTCACGTTATTTTCTCTCTGTCTTACCAAATAGGTTTATCTTTAATATTAGTAATGTGTTCATTTCATATAAGTTGTTGGAATATTCAGGGTCTTCATTCTTCAATATTTGGTTCTAAAAGCACAGACCCTGAATTTCTGAAAAATATCAAAGATGCTGATATTATCATTCTCACTGAAACCTGGTGTAGAAATGATGTGCTTACCTACTGTCCCTCAGGCTACTATGAAGTAATTGTGCCCTCAGTTAAATTAAGTACAGTCCATCGTGGACGAGACTCGGGAGGAATTCTGGTGTGGTACAGGGAGGATCTGGCCAAATACATTTCTGTTACTACAGTTGGAAAATTTCATTGCTGGTTAAAACTAAACAACCAAATTGGCATTTCAGGCACTGACACTTATATCTGTGCCATCTACATTCCTCCAGCAGAATCCCCTTACCATGATGAGGAATATCTGAGCAACCTCCACACAGAAATCAGCCATTTCCAGGCCCAGGGAAATGTGCTGCTGTGTGGAGACTTTAATGCAAGAACAGGATCTGAACCAGATAACATAGATCCAAAGGGCAATGAATATGTCTTTGGCCAAAAACCCCTGAGCCTCACAAAAAATCTCCCACCAAGAAACAACCTTGACCAAACGGTAAATAAAAATGGTAAAGAGTTAGTGCAGCTCTGCCGAGCCTCGGGCCTGTACATTCTTAACGGCAGGATCAGAGGGGACTCTTTAGGGAGGTTCACGTGTTGTTCAGGTCTTGGAGCTAGTGTAGTTGACTATGCCATCACTGACATGGACCCTTCCTCCTTCAGTGCATTTACTGTCAAACAGCAAACTCCACTCTCTGACCATAACCAAACTAACATCTATATCAAAACTCATCACACACCAGAACAAAACAGGCTGGAAACCTGCAAAATGTATCAGGTCCAGCAGAGATACAAATGGGCTCCAGACAGCCCAGACAAATTTATCCAAGCCCTCAATTCGGAAGAACTAAAAAATTTAATAAATACATTCATTAATAAGAAATTTGAAACAACTAAAGATGGTGTTAATTTGGCTACAAATGAAATAA